>BPLQ01008260.1:0-567696 GCA_021605075.1 Caerostris darwini
AAGCTCATTAAAATTATAAAAAGCAACTCATTAGTCTAAACAACTCATTATTCCAAAAAAAATATTTAATTTATTAAATAAATGTCGACACAACATAATACGTATATATATATATATATACATATTTTTTTCTGGGGGCATTTTCACTGTTGAGGTCTGATGGCCGAGTGACTAGTGCTGTGGCGCTCGGTGCCATGGATGTTTGTAGTAGTAGAAATCCTCTTTAATACGTAAGTACAAGTTTAGTAGGACTGTAAGGCGGTCCTGACTGACAAATATACAGTGTAAAAAGAAAACATTTCCTTTTCGGAATCTGTCAGTAGCAGACAGTCATAGTCCAATATAAACTTGTAGCGCCAGGGAGAAGGGTAGTTAGTTAATTTATTTTTACGGTTAAAAATTTACAACATAAAAAGTGAATAAATTTTATTCAGAGTGAATAGGAAATTGACATGGAAAACATATTTTTTTCGGAAAGAAATAACAAGAATAATAATATATATTTTATCTGCACTGAAAATAACAAATTAATACATCGAAAATATTAAATTAAATGCATCGTAATTCAACAGTTTTTAGAAATTTGCAAAAATAAAATATGAATAGACATAAACAATATTTGAGTGAGTGGGAAATCGAAAATTTATTAAAATATCACAATGTCTCCGGAGTGCAATATTTACGATACAAAATGAAACTAATAAGAAGTTCCTTTTGAAACATTTATAAAGAAACGAATACAATGTATTAGGTTGTTGTTGTCAATTCAACATTCAGTTCAAAAAATAAAATTAAATCTTTATTAAATTTACATACATGGGAAGTTATATAAACATTTTTGTTTACGTTCAAAACTTACGTAAGAATGAATTTCTAAGTAAATTATTTTAAAAACATAATGCATTATTCATATTCATTTTTTTATGAATATAGAGCGCCATGTTTTTATTTTTAGCCCAACAAAAACGAAAATTGCACAAAAAACAGAAAAGCGATACGTTTTCTTAATTTTATAGAAAACTTCATGGCTACTTCATGATACGTAAAAAAATTTAATTTTAGAAATCTTTTGTCACATTTCAGATCAATTTAATCTCAAAAAAGACTCTCGAAAATAGCTTTGAAGCGATTTAATTTATTTTATTTTGTCGAACACAAAATTTTTTTCGCCAATTGTAACAGATCATAGCTCTAAGCTAAAGATCATTTTAAGACGAGTATCTCTTTCGTCCTTTATTATTTTTTATTTTCTATTATTATAGCTGAACATGAATTGTAGTAGCATCTTTTTTTTTTTTTTTTTTTGCAATTTATCCTGAAGGAAATCACTCTTTTTATTGAGCATGGAACATAAAAGAATAATTTTGAAGATCCGCCATTTTTTTTTATATTTATTTGATACTTTACCCTATTTGCTTATCTACTGGAATTAACGCGGAAAAAAAAAAATATTCTGGGAAAATAAGGGAAAAAATGTATTTTTCTCTCCTATTTAATGGCGGTGAATGTTACAATTTAGCTCTATTCAACCATGGAAAGCATTGTAAATACATCATACGCTTCAGTAAATTCTTTAGGGGAATAAAATGACACGAAAATTCCACCTACAGTAACTTATGGATGTTCAAAGAATGATAACAAGGATTAACCTTTCAAATTTCATTATACATTTTTGAAAATGAGTATTATGTGAAAGATTTCGTTTGATGTATATAAATTTTTTTTTTCATATTCTACTGGATTAAGATGTACTAAACATATTGCTAAAGCAAATATTTTCGTCTAATTATTAATTTAAGTTTTCTTTTAGATTCAAAATAAGGGTATAAAAAGTGAAAAACAGATGCTGTCAGTGTTAGTTTTGCTGTTTTACATATTTTTTAAAATTTAGTATCTTGGAAAATTTTGTGTTAACATTTCTTGGTATTTTAAAAAGGAACTTTTGTGTTTGATACTGAAATATGCTCATTATTTTTTAACTTTTACTAAATTCGCGTTTCCTATTTTTATACTTCTACTTTAAACAAAGAAACCATATCGTTAAAATATAATATAAAACTTAATTTAGTTCGTTATTCATGTTGATCCTTTTTATTAAAATATAATAAAATAATGTTTATATTTATTACTTTTTGTTCAATGAATGCAATTATTTCTCTTGTTTATAATTGAATAATCAAATTTTATCATTGCTTATTCGATCACAAATTTAATACTCATTATCTCTTTTATTTATTTCTTCATTATCTCTCTTATTATAAATAAAATTTTTAAAAAGAAAAGTTGTTTATATGAAACTGAAAAATTAATGAAAGAAATTTAAAAAAGAAACATTTTGTAACAACATTTCAATGAAATCGTGGGGCAAATTTATTACCTCGTGAAAATTATTATTATTATTATTATTATTTTTGAAAAAAAAAGGAATATTTAAATTATTTATTATTTAATTAAAAATTTATTGATCATTAAATTTTTTATTTATCACTTTTTGCATTTTGGGAAGACCGCGAATCTCATATTAAATAATATCATGTGTAGTGTAGCATTTTTCACACTGGAAGAGCTATAGCCTTTTTGTTCCCAGGGGAAAGGAATGTATATTCTTTAACAAGCACATAATAACAATCTATCACTCAAATAGACAGCAGACAAGCAGTATCGTGGATATTTATATTGCATGCAATTAGTGTTTTGTACCAATGAGAAAAACCGATCACTCAAATATGACAACAGATAATCAGTGTCATGGATAATAAGACATCATGAAATTAGTGATTGTCTGTTCGACCTTCATAGGTCGAAACAATTATAGATGGTATATGGACTACGCCATGAGTTGCTGCATCGTGATTGGGGATGGACCATGAGCTGAGGAAATGTTCCCTCCAATGAGAAGTGATGGAAGCTGACCCCCTTTCTTGATGGATTTTCTTAAATGGAGGATTTTGGAGAAATAAAAAGTGTTCTGCGACGAGTCGACAAGAAGTGTTGTTTTTTTCTTTAAAGCGAATGAACAGGTTGGAGTTTCCGCCTGTTTACAAACTGCGCTCCTTGTGGTTTCGTGTGTCATGTAGTGTGATAATTGAGGTCTGACGCGGACCGGGTGCATTAGATTTGACGTAGACTCGAGAACTCTGAAAATCTCCGATCTTGGAGTGAACTGCATTTGTGAAATTTATATTTTTAATTTTCATTTCTTTGTAAATCGTATAATATGTAATAATAATTCTTTGTAATCTGTATATGTATATGTAATTCTTGTAAATAATTAAAGTGTTCCCATGAACCTGAAATTAGCCCTCTTTTTGAAGCCATAATAGGTCTAGTAAAGGCCGAGTCATTACAGTAGTATGAGATTAATAACGTAAATATACTAAAAATTATCTAAGTAGAAAATCCAAATTTTTCAAAACAGGAACACATTAATATTCTGTACTTTTCCGAAATCCACTCATTGAAAAATATTTGAATTCAATAATCAAATAATTCGTTTTACGGTAGAAAAATGTTATTATACAATTTCTTAATATTGGATGTCTGGATGGATAATACACGAAACAGATTAAAAAATATTTCATGATGTGGAATATTTTATAAGATAAAATAAAAAAATTGTATATTTTAACATTTCAGCTTGGAAACGATAATTTTTTATTTAGAAAATATTATAACAATTTAGCTACAGTATTTTACATGAAATTTAACTTTTCAACGAGTTGTGTTAATTATTTTACTCACAAAATGACACATTTTAAAGATGCATAACTTTCGAAATACATCAACACATAAACAGCCCATAATGATCTATAGTGTAGTTTATATTCAGCAACACAGCCACCTATAGAATAACGTTTCTCAACAATCCTAGCCTCCCGTGGTATTACTTGTTTTACTCAAGCAAATCTGTTTATTTTAATGTGAGGAGGAAGAACAACTTTAATGGCATTTCAAGTTGACTGAAATTTATGGATCGTAAATATGTTTTGAATGGAGAGCGGTGCTTCCTCCTTTGACAAAGGACGGCAAAGATGCTCCCGCGTGAAAATTTACGATTCTCTTTTATGCAGTGTTTGGTCCAGGATTACCGAATGGCAGTAATGTTAATCTCGCGGCTCGCAAGGATTACGATGGCAGTGGATGTTGTTTTGGCAAACTGGAATGGCATACAAGGGAATGAGATACTTCAAAGGCAGATTGGAAAAAAATTTTAAAAAAATGTTTCTTTTTTCAACACGAACATTTTAAAAATAATTAGCGAGACTAAATATAACTTTTCTTTAACCGTATATAGGAGGCAAAATAAGTTACACTTTTTTCATGTAAATATATATAAATAATATATATATATATATATATATATATATGTATGTATGTGTGTGTGTGTGTGTGTGTGTGTGTGTGTGCGTAGTAGTGCATCGGTATGGGACTTATATAATGGAGATATACTAAATGAATTGTCTCCACAAGAATGGAAAAATGTTTAATCGGTTTCTTGAAATTTTTTTAATATTTTTATTAGCATATTACAAGGGTTAAATAAAGTATTTAAGTATTGCTTAGTACTAAAACCCATAAATATAAAAGCAATGTAATATCTGATGTCTTTGGCTAGTAAAGGTGTAGCATTGGGGCTGTGTTCTTGGTGTAAGTTGCTATAACGTTTAATATGAATGTAAAAAAAAGTGAGTTGGAGAAAGAGCTAGCACTGGTAGAGGTGGTGTCTGCTACAAGTCTGTATATTTTAATAAATAAATTTGTTATTGTTTTTAAATAATCTTTCTTATTATTTATTATATATATATCTTATTATTTATACCTTGTAATATGCTCTATTTCAAGAACTAGATATGACTGTATGAAGTAAAAAAAAAAAATCCGTATTTTAGTTTCAGAGATTAATGAAGAGTAGAAATAGGAAATGCTGTGAGTGAAGTATTTCGTTTCTGAATTGAGATATAAACATGAAAAGTGGAGAGTGAAGTATTTCGTTTATTTATCATCATTTCAGGAAATGTATTCTTGAAATTGAACTGAATTCTCCAATTAGGAGGAATTTTCTAGCAAAAAGAAAAAAAGAAGATTCACAAATCCCAATACAAACAAATAGTCAAAGATGTATTAAGTATAAAACGATATTTGATTTAAAGAAAACAATAACCAGAGTTTGAAGATTACAATGAAAAATTCGCAAAAGTACTACTAGATTACTATTTTATTATCTATATATATTCTATTATTTTCTATATATTTCAAAATATTTTATATATTATTTTATAGTTAAATAGTTGAAAATTAAGTTACAATTATATTCGAACCCAATGAAGTACTAACATTAAAAAAAAAGAGCATAAATTTGCATAAAATCACAATGAAAACATTCTTTCGTAAAGTCATTAGTAAAAATTTTAAAATCATGCAAAAGTACATTCAACAAAACTATACTCGATTTTTTTAATAATTAAAAATTGTAGTACATTTTTGTATATTATGATATATTTAAAAATGAACTTATTTGTATTTAGCAATTATCTTCTTTGTATTTGTTTCAATATCATTAAAAGCTGGAAAATAAATTGAAGATTGTCAAAAAGAACAGTACTTTAATATCATATTCATTATTTTCAATAAATTTCTACGTCTTCCTATAATTATGTTTGAATTTTTATCTTGATCTTTTTTGTCTCTAATATTTTTGTCTCATTAAATATAATCTGTTTAAAACATAAAACAATAATTTTGAGTTATTTTCAAGCTTCCTGCAAAATTAAAATAATTTCATATATTCAAACATTTTAGTAACGATGTTTAATTTTTTTATGATAAATGTTGCTTCAATTGATATTTTTTAAATAACACAAGACATTATAGCATTTAAAAAAATCATTACAAGATTTTAGATTTTTTTAAAAAAAATTTTTTTTTCTGAAATTACTATAGGACAAATTTGTAAATAAAGATGAAAAGTAAATCTTTGTTATAAATTTAGTTTAAATATGTTTCACTATTTTAAGAGAACATAATATGTGTGTTTTCTTCTTCACAAACATAATAGTAATTTAATTAAATATTTTTATTATGTTGAAACAGTTCTACGCATACCGTTAAAAGATTTTAGAATTAATCATTAAAATATTTGAACAATTGACTAATTAAAATTTTAAGTAAAATGGTTCCTATTAGAAAATTTTATTATTTATGTTATTATTATAATTATTATTTAAATCAAGGAGTTTTATTGAAAATAAATTATCAATTTAAAGTTTAGGTTAGGTTTTCTCGCTCTGTGTCATTTTGTGCACATTTTGGACCAAATAGACAGGGACCTACAGTTTAACGTGGATCCTGAACCACTCAGAAACATCGAACCACACGCCATCGTCAGGATTCGAACCTGAAGTCTGTGGTACCAATGGCCACAGGACATTCCTAGAAGAGAAGCCGGAGAAAAACCTACCATGCCAATGTCTAGGATGATAGGATGAACACGATACATCCGCAGATTACAACAAGGATTATAAAAAAAAAAAATTTAAAGCCAATTCCTACCATTTTTTTCACTCTATTGCAGAAAGTCATTTATAAATAGTTTTCATTCATTTTTTTAAAGTTTATCTGATGCCATCTATTGGCAGATATAGGCAACGTAAATCTAACAAAAAACTAAAATTAATTAATTAAATTTAATTACTGTATTAATATTTGAAAAGTTGTATTAACATCAAGTGTTATCCACTACAAGTGTTCAACAAAAATATATTTGAACTTGAGTGGATGAATAAAAAGTATTTTATTAACGACTGAAAATTTGAGCAAGATATATATAGGGAGAGTGTGAGCTAATAGAAGGAATTGAATAATGTTCAACTGAATTTGAGAGTTGATTTTGAGCTTTCAATTTGCAGACATTGGATACATGTAGTAAGCCTTGCGTAATAAATTCTGGATAACACTGAATATACTATGCATTTGTGATTTTAATGTAGATTAAAAAATTTTTCTCTAAAAAAAATCCTAATTTTTAACATTTCAATTAAATTTTTATGTGTTTTCCATTGACGTATTTAAATAATTTTATTGTAATTGTGATGAAGCTCAATCTAAAATTTTTATTAGAATTAAAAAGATTCAAAAGATAAATTGCATTTTAGAATTAGGAAATATCAAAGAAATAAATGCGAGGTAGTTATATTACAAATGTTAATGCAATTCATTATAGTTTATGCTATGGAAGCACTTTTTGATTATGAAAAGCTTCTTGTTTACAGACGAGGTCTATATTCATATGATTTCGTAAGCTCTCAGAAATGGCATCCGTTTACCAGAAAACGTGACACTCAAACAGATTGCCTCAAAACCGGGACCAGAAAAGTGAGAATTTCAGTAAAAAAGAGTATTGGCTCGAACCAGAGACCCATAAACTGTCTCGGTTAACAGTTCACTTTTCCTGCGAAACTATCGATAAGAGATGCATTTTCTAAAGTGAACTGTTCGTTTCCCTAGATGAACAACACTCACGTTTTCCAAATGTATACGCCCCCGTGTTTTCAAACGTTGCAGGAAATATACGCGAAAATTTGCTTACAAAAAACATGCTTTATTCAAAATAGATGATAATAAAGTAAATAGATTAAAAAAATTCTTATTATTATTACTTACTATTTTTAATATAACAATAAAAATTACCCAGGATAAACAATGATTAATTAATATGACGAAATTTCGAAAGATAATTCAAATTGTTTATGTGTCTTTAAATAAAACGAACTAATTCTACAATATATATATATATATATATCTCGTATTATATATATATATATACGTATATATATATATATATATATTTTTGCTAGCTAAATGAACCCTTCTTAAAATTATGGTTTTATTTATATGTTAGTATTTGTACACTTATGTATATTATGTATTTATGGATTATGTATTATGGATTTACATGCATATGTGCATTTAAATATGTTTTTCTCTAAGTGTAGTGATGTATTAGTATGGGTAAAGATACATTCTTAAATATACATATGCTAATCTGTATTTTTTTAGTAAGTATGATTATGTGTACTCCTTAGCAACAATTGCATATTTACTTAAGTATGTAGGATATTGTATTGTTATTGAAGGTAATGTAGTAAAGAAACAAAATTTGAGATGTAGTCCAAAGTGCTTAAATGCTTCAAGTGAATTAATACTTAATACGCTAAGCTAGTAATAATTAATACACTAAGATATTACGCTAAGCTATTAATACCAATAAGCTTAAAGTGAAAAATGCTTAAAGTGCTTATTAAATTAATTTAGTAAAATTTTCCAATATTAACTGTGGTTTTTAATGAAATTTTATTATGCACTTTATAATCCAATTATTTTTTTCAGTATAGCAGAACAATTAACTACCAAAGTTCTTATTTCATGTACATGAAATAAAATGAATTTTTTTTTTTTCAAATTTATAATTTTTTATCATAAATAATTTAAAAAAATTTATAATTTTTTTCTTGTATTTAATAATCTATAATATTTTATTTCTCATGTATTTCATATTTATTCTTGTAAAAGTGAAATCCCTAATGAAAAATGCGGATTAATTTATGTTTACAAATTTTGTAAAGTAACAAAAATGTTTCACCCTTTGAGAAAGTTCAATAAAGCTTCGATAGATGGCTCTGCGCTTTCTACCTCTTCTAAAATAAGAACCTTAAAAAAATTACTTACTAGTATACGAGGGATTTAAGAAAATTTTCGAGCTGAGAATAAATTATTTTATAAAGTAAGATAATATTTTTAAAAAAATTGAATTTTATTTTAGATCTAAAATTAAACTAAAATTATTAAAATTGTAAAAATTTTTTTAGATCAAAAATGAAATTCCCGTTTTGTTTTAAAATAAATATTAATTTTCTTTTTAGAATTATTATTATTTGGTTTCATGCATTTTTCTGAGAATTTATTTTAAACAATATTTTTGGTAAAATAAGATTTGTTTTAATACATAATATCTTATACAAGTGCTAAAACAACGTACATTTATAATTACTTTGTATTCTTCTTTTAAACTAATGTATAAAAATTTCAATCACTGCTTATTATTATCTTTTGGTAGATATGAATGTTAAAAGTTTATATAATTTAAAATCCTAACTTCAAAATTCTAATTTTTTTTTTATCCCAGTAGAAACAAAAAGAATTTCAAAAATTTTATTATTTTCCATTAAAGTTCAACGAAATTTAAAAAAAATCTTGAATACATATTTATCACATACATATTTCATATATGCATTTATTAAATAATTATATTATCATGCGTTTTCGAATACACATTTTTTACAAAGCATAATTCATAACAATATATTATTTTTAAAATTTCAATAACAGAAACGCTTACATGTATAAGAATTATGCAATTTAAAAATCATGAATGTATATTTATCAAGAGAATATTTGCATGCATGCGTTTATAAAATAATTACATTATAATTTCTTTTCAAGTACACATGTTTTTACAAAGCGTAATTTATAATGATGTGTTATATATTGCTTTTATGATTTCAATAATAAAAACGTTTACATGTATTAAAAATATGTAAATTAAAAATTTTAAATGTAATTTTGCAGCTAAATCAGTTATTGCTATACGATGTATTTTTTTTATGAATAAACAATGATTTATGGAATATAATTGTGCCCTCAAATTAATTTGTTTTGAGTGATATGGGTTACTCCCTATAAAAAATACCCTTATTATAAATGAAATGTGTTTATTGAATATATGCATTTGGTTTTCTTTTTAATGATTTTAATTATAATGTGGATAATTTAGTAAATAATTCACATTACTGAGAGGATTAGATTCTATAACCATATTCCACTCTATTTGCATTTCATTTTCAATTTTCACTTAATATTTTTTAAAAATAATAATGAAAAAATAAATATTGGCTAATAAAAACTTTTTATAATTATAATTTTAATGGATGATTATATGACAAGTAGAATTTTATTGATGGTACTATTAAAGAATCAACCATATATATTTATATATATTACAGAGATATGGAATGGACTCAATATTTTCTATAAATGTACACGCTATCGATATATATTTCTAGAGATTTAAATGATTTTTATTCAATAAAAAATTACTCTTTAAAATAATATTAGCAAAAATGTTTCGCTATGCAGTAAGTAATTATTAAATGTATAGTTATTTTAGTTATAACATTAGAATAGCTGAAGAATGGGCGACTGTATTCGTTTTTTCCATAATGAAAAGGACGATTATTCGATTAATGAAGGTGGAGTATGCTCAGTCATGACTTTGGAAAATGAATAATCTGGGTAAAGATAGTGATAAAGTGACTCATATAAATAATCAGAATCCCAAGATTTTATTTTATTCACAGGAAGTCTTTCCGAATGGTAATATATTTATTAACTTTTCTAGTGAACAACACTGATCCATCGAAATGGTGTTACCCTTCTACAAAATCTACACGCTGTAGTATATTTTTCTCACATGGAAGAGTTTTGGCATTTCATTTCCAGAAGACAGGAATGTATGTTATTTGGCAATACAATAACAACCCCTCACTTAAACTTGACAGAAGACAAGCAGTATTGTGAGTAGTTATATTACATACGATTAGTGTTTTTTACTAATGAGAACAGCCTGCCACTCAAATCTGATAGCAGATATTCGATATCATGTATAATGAGACTCATAAAATTATTGAATGTCTGTGCGACCTTCGCAGGCCGAAATAATTACAGATTGAATATGGAATATGCCATGAGTTGTTCCATCGTGATTGGTATAGACCACGAGTTGAGAAATGTCTACTCCAATGACAAGTGAGGGAAGTTGACCCCCTCTCTTGACAGATTGTCTTGAAAAGGAGGTTTTTGGTGTAAGAGAGTGTTCTGCTACAAGTCGACCAGAAGTATTCTTTCTTTTTTCTCTGAAGTTTTTTCTGATTAAAAAAAAGAAAATAATGGGATTATGAATTTTTATTTTTATTTTGTTAAATGAAGAAAATTTTAAATTGATCAATATGATACAAAGTGATCTTTAAAATAAAATTTCCCTTTCTATTCAATTTAAGAAATAAAAAAGAAATTAAACGGGATTACTTAATTCATTAAGAGACGGAAATAATTAAATATAATCTTTAAAGTAAAATAAATATTACTTAATTCATTAAATGCACAGTTTGTTAAACATTTATTCTTACCATGTATTCAAACTGGATTCTTTAATGCATTTTAATGTGGCAAGCTTATTTAATTATAATTTAAAATGTAGTCACTTTTTTTAGCATGTAAAAATTTTATCCATATAAGAACTTCGTGTTTTAAAAGCAGGAGAGAAAAAAAAAATAACAGAAATCCAAATAGAAAAAGCTTAGAGTATCTTTTCATTGTTTATTCTTTTTTTTTCTCTTGAAAGTCTTAAAACGATGAAGAAAGATCGATCTATACTCGTGTAATTAAAGAAGAAAGACAATTAAAGTAAATATTTAAACTTTGTTTCTGTTAATTATTAATCACGCCAGAACTTCATTTAAATCACACTTTCTCGCCTTCATTCACAGATGAGAATGAAGATTTATCTTTACTTCTCACAGAATTGTTTTGAGTTATTTATTAATATTTAAAAATGAAATAAAAAGAAAAAAGTGAATGATTTTATACTGATTAATCTAAAACTATTGATTTCTTCAGATTGATTTAACTATTGATTTTAAATTGCAACTATCTAATAGTAAGCGTTACTGATTCTTAATTCCCATTATGGATTTTTTAAAATATTTTTATTTAAATTAATTGTTACATTGTAAAAAAATTACTTTGTAAAAATACGCCAAAACTTCATTCATGTTACATTATACACAGAGTCTGCAAATATTTGCCAAATTGGCAAGAAACGGCAATCTTGGCGACTGATTTAATTTAGCGAAATCTACAAACGACTTATTCAGCTAGAGAAAAACCATTAAAATTAAGAGATATTTATAAATCCTAAATATTTTTTTTCAAAATACCGATTCTTTCTTCACATTATAATTTTTATTTAAATTAATTATTATATTGTAAAAAAATTTCATTGTAAAAATAGGCCAAAACTTCATTCATTTTACATTATACAAAGCAAAAGTCTAAAAATATTTGTGCCAAATTGGCAACAAACGATAAATTTGGCGACTGATTTAACGAAATCTACAAACGACTTTTTCAGCTAGAGAAAACTATTAAAATTGAAAGATATTTTTAAATCCAAGATATTTTTCTTCAAAGTACCGATTCCTTTTTTACATTATAGAAACCTTTTAAAATAGCATATTTTTTTTAAATTGTTATATAGTGTTACTGCTTTCAACAAAAGGCAATCTTGGCGATTGATTTATTTAGCAAAATCTACAAACGCTTTACTTTTTCCTAATTTAATTTATTGTTTTTAATTTAGTTTTAATAAAACTCAGAATTTGAAAATTAAGTATGAGTTACTACCAGAAAAGTACATGAATATTAAAATAAAAAAAATTAACGAACTAAAATTGGATACTCAATTCATTACACTTTTACATCGTTTATTAGCTTAATGGAGTAGTAGTCCATGATCTAAGGATATTAGTTTGTGTTTACTAGGAGAAAAAAAGTTCATGCAAAAAAAAATAAAAAGTCAATTCCTAACTTTTTTTCAATATATACTATATTGTAGAAAGGTTTTTTTTTTTTTTTTTTTTTTTTTTTTTTACTTATTGCAGAAAGTGCTTTTATAAATAATTTTCATTTATTTTTTAAGTTTATCTGGCGCCATCTATTGGTAGATACATGCAACTTAAATATAAAAAAAATATAATTAATTATTTAAATTTAATTACTGAATTAATATTTGAAAAACTTGGCCTATTAACAGGCTGTGTCATCCACTGGAGAGGAAGTTAAAAAAATTTTATTTGAACTTGAGTGGATGAATAAAAAGTATTTTATGAACGATTGAAAATTTGAACAAGATATATATAGGGAGAGTGGGAGCT
This sequence comes from Caerostris darwini, assembly GCA_021605075.1. NCBI lineage: Eukaryota > Metazoa > Arthropoda > Arachnida > Araneae > Araneidae > Caerostris > Caerostris darwini. The sequence continues at coordinate 13,047 of BPLQ01008260.1, forward strand.
ACTAGAAGGAATTGAATAACAGCAACAAGACTACGGACTTACATCCTATTCAGTTTACTACTGAGTTTTTTTTACAGTAGTTAAATGGTTAAAAAAATGAAACTGGTTTTCTATCTATAAAAAGTTCTTAATATTATTTTTTTTAAAATTGTTTGATAACAATAAAATGTTCTTTTCTGTTGATTAAAAATGCTAGCTCTAAATTAAAATATTTTGTAATTTGGCATTAATTGTTAAGCGACTTAAATAACTAATAAATTCTTAAAATAATTAGTAAAGCTTTATAAATAAATTTTAAATAAATATTTAAATTAACGATGTTTTTTATACAGGGTATTAGAACATTTTTCTGTTATAAATAAACCTTCTCAGATGCTTCTGTTTGAATCTTGAAGAACATTGCAATAAATAAAAATATTAATATTGCACCGGGTAGATAGGAATGATAAATCAACAGAGCCACAACAACAACAGTCAAGTTAAATGAATGAAAGCTAAAACTAAACTAACTCAATTACTAACTCGAGCCATTAGAATTATTTATAGCGCAGTGAATGATATAGAAACCGCCAAATAGACTCTTAATTTTTAATTGTTTTCTCGTATTTCTTAGTCCTAGTTTCTAGAAGTTTTGCCAAATTGAATAACAGCCTCATCATATAACTTACCGAATTTGTCAATTGGTTATTAATTAATTATTAATTAAAATTTTAAATACTTTCAAATAAATTACTGTAAAAACCACGAATTAAATTTTTTTCTTCTTTTTTGCATGGCAAACACAGACAGCTTGGTCTTAGAGACTTTTATTTTTACAATGTAAATTTATCATAAATTTTTAATACAATTGAAATAAATTACTGTAAAAACCACGCATTAAATAAAAATAATAAAATATTTATAAATATTGAATAAATGCATGTAAGAATATTACGAGTACGTTTTTTTCATTTTATTTATTCTTATGTAAAACCTTCTTTCTATATTGATGATATTACTAAAATTATTTTTATATTGTGACTTCTCGGCCTATTCTAGACATGTAACGGCTTCAAGAAGAGGGCCACTTCAAGGTTCATGGGAACACTTCAATTTTAATTTGCAAGCATTATATATATATATATATAAACTCTATTTATTACAATTTATTACTTACAAAAAGTGAAAAATAAAGAATAAAATTTGATTCGCAAGTGCAATTCACATCGAGGGTGGAGATTTTCAGAGTTCTCAAGTCTGCGACAAATTTATTTCACCAGGTCTGCGGCAGACCATAATTATCATACGGTGGGATACACGAAATTACAAGGGCCCCCTTTGTTAAGTAGGTGGAAACTCCGGGCTGTTCAATCATTTTCAGAAAAAGAGAAGAACAGCACTTCTTGTCGATTCGTTTTCTTTCTTCTCCCAAAACCTCCCTTTAAGAAAATCCGTCAAGAGGGGGTTGGAGGGGGAGGGAACTTCTTTGGAGTAGACACTTTCTCAGCCCATGGTCTATCACCAATCATGATAAAACAACTCATAGTGTAGTTCATATTCCATCTGTAATTGTTTCGGCCTGTGAAAGTCGAAATGACTATCTCTAATTCCATGAAGTCTCAGTATCCATGACACTGAATAACTGCATGTCAGATTTGAGTTGAGTTGTTCTTATTAGTACAAAAACTAATTGCATGTAATATAACTACCCACAACACTGCTTATCTGCTGTCAAATTTGAGTGATAGGTTGTTATTATGTACTTTAACAATTACATAATAATCAACAAGTACAAATACATAAATAGGTTGTCATTATGTACTTTAACAAGTACATAATAATCAACAAGTACAAGTACATAAATAGGTTGTTATTATGTACTTTAACAAGTGCATAATAACAACCTATAGTAACATACAACATACTAACAACCTCCATCTTCATAACCTCCTTCCAACACTAAATGCTATAACTCTTCCCGTGGGAAAAATGCTACAATATCCATTTAATTTCTATTTCAACAAAAACAAGTGTTTTGAATAAATTCAATCGATTATTAACACAAAACAAAATATCATTAAAAAAAAAAAAAACGAAATAAATGGTAAATATTTCATTATTTAGTTTATGCCTTTCACTTATTTGCTATTATTTATAACACTTTAATAAGTTGGATTTTTCTTTAAACATTAATGCTTTATTGTTTTTAATGCAATAAAGGTGAGACAATAGAACTAGATAACTGTAAGTAATTGGGTTTGAAAAATATACATTTGGCTTTGCATTTAAAAAAGACATCTTTTTTTAAAGGGCATAGAAAATATTCTTTACATAAACGAAACTATTTAACCCATTTATGAAAAGTAAACAACGAAAAATATTTAGTATCTTTTTTTTAAATGTGTTGGAATGGCTTATAGCCCCAAGAAAAATGGATGGCAAGTAAAATTTTTCTTAAACTAATTCTTAATATTTAGAACAACCTAAATATTTATGAAAGGAAAGGATTTGTAAAGAAATATAAACAAAATAAATGAATGAAAATATTAAAATTATGTAAAAGCACTCAAAATGTTTTAAAACAAGCTTCTGACAGAAAAATTCATTTGTTTCCAAGGCGCATTTTGGATAAAATACTTAAATTTAATTGGAAAATTTTTAAAAATGCGTTTAAAATAAAAAAATTATTGAACTCAATACTTATCCGTTTACACGACTTATTATAATAATGATGTTAAATGATGTGATATATAATTGCTTAATATACTTTAAACGTTGAATGATAAGAGACAATAACCTACGGTGTAATGCTTTTGAAATTGTGTCCTATAGCTATGGGTAATAATATCTAAGTACCTTATTTTTTGTTTTAATTAAAAAGAAATATAGTAATGAATATATTATAAAGACAGTTCAATGGTTTAACGTGCAATCATTAAAAAACTTGTATAGTTAGTAGAATTGAGAATGTCTTCTTACTTTAAAAACAGCTTTTCCACTTTTATTTCACAGATGACTTCATTAAGACAATTTTCAATACTCTAGAAAAAAAAATTTTTATCAGAATTTCTCAATTTCATGATTATCAAAAAATTTAACTGGAAAAGTTTATTTTCTTGCTTTTAATGTAAATAAATTAAACATTAATAAGATATCAGTAAGTATTTTTATTAAAAATGAAACTAACGAGCACTATTAGTAATTGGGAGTGTTAATAGAACTCTTTTAAGTGCTAATGTTTTGAAAGCTTTTCATGCTTAATGTCCATTTCATTAAAACTGAAAGTGTTCAGTAATTTTTATTAGTATTTCCATTAAAGAGTTCAATTATTTTTTTAATGTCTTACAGAAAATTTCTAGAAAATACGTATCATAATAACTTTAATTTGATAAATTAATTACAATGCAATAGTAAATCTTTAAAATAAACTATAAAGTGCTATGTTTAAATAAAAATAATTTATACAACTTTTTAAAACGAAATCTATTAAGGAAAAGTTATTGATTCATCCTTTTTAAAAATTAGTCTATATTATATATATCTTATTATATTATATATTATCTATATATATCCTCCTACTTATGTATATTATATTCCATAACTTAAATGTATAGAAACGTAAATAAAGAAGTAAAAAATATAAATTAATGTTAAATATTACTAAATTACAGGGTGCTTAATTGGCTACTAACTTACTATATAAAAAAAAGAAATCCAAAGACACACCTAGTTATCGAATTATGCTCTTTAATATATTCATTTTGGTAAAAGCAATTTTTTTTTAAAATTTTCATTAAAAAATAAATTAAATAAATTTCTTTAAATTGAATCCTTTTAAATTTCAACCAGAAAAAGTTAAGCACGGACACTTTTTGATAAATTAATTATTAATGGAGGATTTTTGAAACTAATAGTTTAATATATTGCTTAAGATATTTTCTGATATTTTTCATTCTATTAAATGAAAAAATAAAAGTAAATAAATAATTTTTTTTATGTCGAAATTATTCCATAGTGTAGTGTGCAGACGTGGGTAACCAAATAGTAACTAGATGTGGGTGGGTTGAGATACTTAAGGCACAAGTTGGAAAACTCCCAGATTTATTTTATACACGCACAAACATCACACGTATACAATTAGAGACATACAATATTTAACACATTTAAAGACAGATAATTATAGATTATTAAAATTTATTTTAAAAATAAATAATTAACATGAATTCCGACCATAAATTCTGAAATATCAGAAACATTTCTTTGCTTTTAATGAAAATCACGAAAATAAATATCATCTATCCCATGAAATTGTAATTAAATACTAATTAATTGAGAAGTTTTAAATTAAACAGATTTTTTCATTAGTAAAAAAATAGGTATTTTAAGATGTGAAATATGAATGATCAATGGAAGTAAATAATTATCTATAAACTATAAGTCTGTAAATGATAAATAATTATAAAAAATAAATACAATAAATAAATAAAAAATGATAAATAATTACCTATTATTTGTTTAAAGATCAAATTCACAGAAATATGTTAATTAGATAAATCCAAATATGTAGTAAAATAAAATTTTCTAATTTAAAATTTAAAATTTTTTTTAAAATCTTATAGAAGATATAAAAAATTATTTTATATATAAAAAATTATTTTATATATAAAAAATTATTTTATTATTATTTAGTGTTTAAATGCAATCAATACATTACATTTTCATTCATTTCTGAAGAATATTAATTTTGGGCACATATTGCGTAATGATTATACTTATTTAATAACATTATCGTTATTAGCTCTCTGTCGACATGATGACCAATTGGCTAGCACTTTGGCCTTTGCTACTCTAGGCTTCAGGTTCGTATGCTGACGGTAGCATGGATGCTTGTTAGTTGTTCGGAATTCACATTAAATTGTTGGTCCCGGTCTAATTAGATTAAAGTGGGAGAAAAAATAACCGTAGAACGACGAATCAAAACTCATGGGTCAATTATTTTTTGGCAATTGCTTAGTAAGATATACAACAAATTTGATCCATTAATATTTGCTGTGCTTTTTATGTAACATTAGTTAGTGGTTGTTTTAATGAAAAGTCTTGACATTTGATCTTATCAATTGTCAAGGCAATCAAGATCAATTGTCTACATTGGCATCTTATCAATTCCAATGGTATGGAGAGGATCACTCCAAAGACTGTTATTTTTGCATTAATTGACCAATAAGACCAGCAAATATCCCAACCTCCCTTCAGTTACCAAGCTTGTTTCTTACAGAGATGAGCATTCAATCCCAATATAACCTGGAAATTGAAGTTTATATTTAGAAAATTCTGGTGAGGAAGATTTACAACGAAAGTCCAGAAAAAAAACAACGTTCAATGAATGATCTAGAATGAATGACGTTCAATGAATGACGAATTTAATGATCTAGCTCGTGTTTTAAACTTGTCAAAGAATCTGGTAGAATTGTTAGCTTTCAGATTAAAGGATTGGAATCTCCTCGAGATTAAAACTACAATTTCTTCTTACTGTCAACCGGAACAAGAATTTCAAAGCTTATTCTCAGCAGAAGGCAATTTGTACTGATGCTGATTCATTATCGAGGGAATTAGGAAACCTTCATGATCCTAAGGAATAGAGGTTTTTTTATAGATTCCTTCAAACTCAATTTAAACGCTCTGGTCTTTGGTGCCACAGGCTCCAGGTTCGAATTCTGGCGGTGGCATGCATGTTTGTTAGTGGTTCGGAATCCCCTTTAAACTGTAGATCTCTGTCTGTTTAGCCCTCGTGTGCACAAGATGAACCTAGAGCGACAAACCAAACTCAGTTTAAAAGCCGTGCTTCTTCATATCAGAAATGAAAAACCTTCGATTCCTCTTGCTTATGCAACCCATATGAAAGAGATGTACAACAACATGAAGAGTTTATTCTGAAAAATACTATACTAATATACTAGAGTATTATACTATATAATACTCTATACTATACTTGTTACTGAAAAATACTATACTATACTATATACTTTGCTCTAAAAATGCCAGCAGCATTCTTGGTATATATGTGACGATTTGAAAGTTATAACATTTTTGTTAGGTTTCCAATAAAGATATACTAAATTGTACTGTCAAATATATTATTGAACTGATGTACGCCTATTATTGAACTGATATATGAATATTATTGAGTTGATGTATGCATATCATTAAAATGATGTACTATTAATGTACTATTACTGAAATGTATTTTTCTTTATTATCAAATGTAATATTGAACATATGTAAATTTTATAGAGAAAATTTCTTTTATAGCTCATATCTACATTGCAAATATGGTAATTAAAAACACTTCGCTTTATATAAACGAGAGAACTACTATATATAGTGTCCAAAAATTCACTTACGTGATTTTATTAAAAATTTTTTTTTTTTAAATTGTATTCCTTCGAAAACTAATCAGTTTGCAAAAAAAGTACGCCCTGGTCATAATTCAGTTAAGAGAATCAAGTAAGGCGTTTTGATGGTAGAAGTAATATTGAAATATTAGCTTAATTTTACTGAAATTTGCTTGAATTTTGGGACAGTCCATATGTTCAGTGAAACACGATAATCTCCCACGTACGTCGATTTTAGTTCTCTTTTCTCTTTTTTTCTTTTCTCTCTTTTCAGTCACGTTTCGTTATTTTAATTTTTTGCTCGTGTTTGGTAAAACACGTTGCTAGCAGGAAACTGAAGCGGTCATTTTCTGATTTCGAAGAAGTCATCTTATAGATCCCGGTCGTGTTTCTGAAGAATAAAAAGATCTTTATGCTAAAATTAAAATAAATCTTGCACAGTCTGCAAAAGACGAAACGTGAAGAGTCAAAAAATTTAGTATATACTTTCATTTATTTTTGTCTGTAATAGATTCATGGAAATTATAATTTCATTAAAAAAAGATATAGAAGAAAAAAAAAAGATTTTTATTTCATAAATGATATTATTTTTAGATATGGTTCTAAATTTTACATAAAATTAATAATGCCAACACTTTTCTTTTGGTATTAATATTTTCCTTTTGGTGCATTCATAGACTACAATTAAATATTTATTTAAAATAAAATATTTATTTAGTTCTACTATATTTTCCTAACGTAAAATTTAAGTTTAAATATTAAAAAATCATTAAATTTAAATATTAAATCTTGCATAGTCTGCAAAAGACAAAACAAAGAGTTATACAATTTAGTATACTTTATACATACTTTCATTTTGTCTATAATAGATTCATGGAAATTAAAATTCCATTAAAAAAAGTTAAAAAAGGATTTTCATTTCATAAGTGATAATTATTTTTAAATGTTGTTTAAAATTTTACATAAAATTACTGATGTTGACATTTTTCTTTTGGTATTAACGTTTTCCCTATGGTGCATTCATAGACTGCAATTAAATGCTTATTTAAAATTCATTTATTTTTATTTAAAATAAAATGTTTGTTTAGTTCTGTTATATTCTCATTAATGTAAAATTTAAGTTTAAATATTAAAAATTAATTATTAAGTTTAAGTATTAAATTCTTGCATAGTCTGCAAAAGAAAAAACCAAGAGTTAAAAATTTTAGTAAATAATTTCATTTATTTTTGTGTATAATAGATTCATGGAAATTAAAATTTCATTAAAAAAAGATAGAGGAAAAAAAAAAGGATTTTTATTTCATAAATGATATTATTTTTAAATGTAGTTTAAAATTTTACATAAAATTAATAATGTTAACACTTTTTTTTTGACATTAATATTTTCATTATGGTGCATTCATAGACTGGAATTAAATGTTTATTTAAAATTTATTTATTTTTATTTAAAATAAAATGTTAGTTTAGTTCTATCATATTCTCATTAACGTAAAATTTAAGTATACATATTAAAAATTTATTATTAAATTTAAATATTAAATTTTTGCATAGTCTGCAAAAGACAAAACAAAGAGTTAAAGCATTTAGTATATACTTTCAGTTATTTTTGTCTATAATAGATTCATTTCATTAAAAAAAAAGAAAAAAAAAAAAGGATTTTTATTTTATAAATGATATTATTTTTAAATGGGGTTTAAAATTTTACATAAAATTTATAATTTTAACACTTTTCTTTGGTATTAGCATTTTACTTCTGGTATTTTTATAGACTGCAATTAAATACTTATTTAAAATAAAATATTTGTTTAGTTTTATTATGTTCTCATTAATAAAAATTTAAATTAATTTTATTTAAAGTTTAATTAATTTAATTTAATTTAAACTTAAATATTAATGCAGGCCAAAGTAAGATTAGTATTTTAGAGTAGTATAAATTATTATAGCATCACATGAAGTAATTAGGAGAATGTATAAGTATCTATAGCAGAAACAACAATGATTAAATATGCTTATTTATAAGAGCAAAATACTTTTTACAATATTGTAAAAACATTCCCGAGATACGTTTTTTTATGTCTCACTTACTATACTTAGAGATATCGAAAAAAAAAAATAATTAAAAAAATTCGTTGAAACACAAACAATTGTTTAGTCTTTAAGCAATTTTAAATATAATTTTTTACTCTAATATCTCTCCCCTATATATTAAGTACATAACTGATAGTGAGGAAGTGAAAAATAAACTACATTTTATTAAATGGTTTTAAATGAATTAAATGTTTTATTGCCAATTGTATAAAATTTTTGGTTATGTTAGTACAGAATGTTTCCTTATTTTGTATTTAACAGTTTTTGTATGAATTTATGATGAAAAGCTGTTGAGAGTATGGGAAAGAAATATTTTTGGAACACTTTTTCAAAATGGCGAATTGAAAATTAGAACAAATAAAGAGATGTATGATTGTTATAAAGAATAAGATATTATTACAGTGATAAGGAGAATTCAATGGTTAAATCATGTAGAGAGAATAGAGTTAAAACAGAACAACAAGAATACTCCTTAAGGAAAACTCCAGGGGATCTAGACCCAAAGGAAGCTCAAGAAATTAGATGGGAAGATAAAATCGAGGAGGACTTGAAGACACTCAGTATTACTAAGTGGAAACAAATGGCAACTAGTCGTGTGGAATGACAAAAATATCTTGAAGGAGGTCAGGACCTTTCGAGGACTGTAGCACCAATGAGGATGATCATGTAGGAATTTATGTACGGATTGTTTTAAATATTTATGGACATTAATCTATCAAATCAATAGTGAAACTAATTTCTATTGTTAAAATACTAAATAACGCTTTGCATTTGGATTTAAAAGATTAGTACTCGATCGAAATTATTAAAAGTTTATTTTCAAAAATCGAAATGTATTACAGGGCTTGATGGTCAAGTGACTAGCGCTCTGGCGCTAGATGCCACAGGCTTTGGGTTCGATTTCCGGCGGTGCCAGGGATGTTTGTAATGGTTCGGAATCCACTTTAAACCGTAGGTCCCGGTCTAATATGATCGTTGGGTGTAGCGCTGACAACCCTAGCCCGTAAAAAGATGACATCTCATGTTTCGAAATCTGCCAGTAGACTAAAGGCCTAGGCCCACCATGAGGCTATTGCGCTACTGACGTGGATGATGAAATGTATTACAATACAAACTAAAAATAAATAAAAATTAAAATAATTTAACATTTATATTTCCTTTGAAATTCAAATCAATCAATTCAACCATAAAGACTTTAATTTTGTAAAATTTCACTAATCTTTAAAAGATCGTGATTTTATTTTTCATATAAAAAGCTAATCTTAAGTATAATTACACTGCCAACCTTTGATCAATAAAAAAAAAGTTCAAATTTATTAGGTATATCTAATCAACAACCAATATTTACACGAAGTAATGGACTCTATATAATATACTACAATGCAGCAAATCCCGTTTGTGCCAAATAATTGCAGCATCGGAACGAACTGAGAGGAGGGTCCATTGCTAAGCTGGATGTCATTATAGGGTCAAGCACCATTCATTACCCCATTTCTCACACTGGTGACAGTAGGAAATTGTCAGATCATGAGAGATATTGGGAAATTTCGGCCGTATTAGGTACAAAGGGGCAAGGCACTGTTTGCATGGCATTTATCGTGTCATGAAACAAGTTACTGCCTTATGCTTCCAACTCGGAATAATTAACGATTGGGCGTTGGGTTAGTCAGCTTAAAAGATGTAATAATTGATCTAACAATTAAACTATGACTTTATTACTATTTTCAATTAATTTTAAGATATCTAAAGATCATAAAACAGTACTGTTACTGCAAATAAAAGCACAAAGAACTATTTTTTTTATCTGTATTTAATTTTTAAATGATTACTATTACTACAAAAATCAAAGTTTAGTCCCTTATATAATGATTATTCATTGCAACATAATAGTTTCTCTGTGAACTGATATTAATAATAATAACAATAATATAATTTTTTAATAATATCAATTCTTTATTGAATAGTTATTTGTAGCACATAATAATATATAAAGTATAATTATTAAAAAAAATTATAGAATTTTTGGGAGCTATTTAATGGATGTATTTTAAAATTTGCTTTAGATAATTAAAGACAAAGGAAATCAGAAAATAAAAAATGATAAAGACAATTATAATACAAACTGTTCAAATTACATTTTAATTAATAACCAGTAGAAGAAACATACAAGAGATATAACTTTTAGATTTAAATATTTCCTCGTTCTTTTGTTTAAATATTTCCTCTATAAATAAAAGTTTAAAACCCCATTTTTTATTACTTTAAATTTATAAAAAAAATTCTAAATTAGGATAATTCCTATTATTGTAACGAAAAAAAAACGTTAATAAATTAATTACATTTTTTATTAAAACTAATAAATAAAAATATTTTAAATTTAAATATTTCTAATGAAATAAATTTGGTTAACATTTCAATAAGCAGGAAGGCAAACATTGAAAACAAATGGTTAACATTTGAATATTTTTCTTATCTTACAAAATAGGAATTATAATATTTCCCTCTAATAAAGTGGTTTGTTTTTGCTGGCGGCCTGCTTCGCATTCATTATTTAGAGAAAGCATAGAGAAGATATGGGTAATATTGTAAAATCAAATCTTGGATATATTGGATGAAGTTTGCCATGATTTTTTCAATTTCTAAAAATCGAACCAGAAGGCACTGTTTTATGATATGGGTAAAAGATTTCAGAAAAACTACTTTAACCACATAAAACTATGTGAACCACTTGTAGAAATCCCTAAAGGAATAATTCGCGCACTTCAAATAGTTGCCTCATGCTTTTAATCACTAAGCTTTGAGACAGCTAATGAATACCGCATTGTAAATTGTATTAAAATCGAAATTTTCAAATTCGATTTTCTTGAAAATTATTAGCAGTTGGCTCCTACTTGGTCTGCTAGTCATAACCTATTAATATTAAACATTTAAATCAAATCATTAGAGGACAGTTCGTTGACCTCTCTGAAGACGTCCATTAAAAAAGCACTGCTCCAGGAGACGTCCGCGACACATTGAACTGAAGTGTCTCATCAAAAAAATATCAAAGCCTCTGGGTTTCGTGAAGTGAATTTTCCTCTTAACCAAGGTTTCAGAAAAATTGTACGAAATATTTGCAAAATTGGATTAACTACTTATATTACACTCATGTCCATAAATTAAGGATAGTTCAGAATCACACAGAAATTGAACTCTAAAATAAAAATTTCACCTGTAGAATTATCACACACATCTTGAAGAAGAATATGCAAATTACAGGAAACCACCAGATGGCGCGGATAGTACGTCACAATGACGAGAGTGTAAGAGAGGGGTATATAAGGAATGGTGGCAAAGAAGTAAAATTGTTCACAAGCGCTTTAAAAGCCTTTCAGTGCAATAACCGCATAGTTATGGCACAAAGGAAGCATTTGGATGATTTTTTACGTGGTAGAATTATCGGACGACTGGAATGTGGACGTACCCAGCTGGAAGTATCCGAGGAACTTGGAATCGCCCAGAGTGTCATCTCCAGGCTTTGGCAACGATTCCAAGATGATGGTAATGTGAGTAGATGTTACAGTACAGGTCGCCCGAGTTACAACGCCGAATGAGGACCGGTATTTAGCAGTTACTGCCAAAAGAAACAGACGGAGCACAGGATCAGACCTGTCTCGTCAGCTCTCTTCAGCTACCGGTATGACAGTTTCAAGGCAGAACGTGTACAGACGCTTAGGGCACATTGGTCTATATGCTCGTAGGCCTGTCAGATGTGTTCCACTTACCGCAACTCACTGTCGCCTGCGATTAACCTGGAGTAGAGAGCATGCATTGTGGACACCGCAACAGTGGTCTGGTGTGATGTTTTCCGACGAGTCCAGGTTTAGTTTGCAGTCTGATTCTCGCCGGACTTTCATATGGAGTGCGCCAGGAGCCCGTTACCACCAAGAGAACACCATTGAACGACACCGTTACGGTGGTGCAGGATGGCTCGTTTGGGGAGAAATTATTCTTGGTTCCAGAACTGACCTGCATGTTCAGAGTGTAACGATGACAGGCCACATCTATCGGGATGTCATTCTGGAACAACATGTACGTTTGTTTCGGGGCGCCATGGGTGCTGAATTTCTGTTTATGGATGACAACGCCCGTCCTCACCGTGCAAACATTGTAGACGAATGCCTTCAATTGGAGGATATCCCCCGTATGGATTGGCCAGCATACTCACCGGACTTGAATTCAATAGAGCATGTGTGGGATATGCTTGGCTGACGAATTGCAGCCCGTCAACCCCCTCCCACCTGTCAACCGGAACTTCGGAGGGCATTGCTTGATGAGTGGTGTAATATTCCCCAAGATCAGATTGATAATTTGATACTCAGCATGCCTAGGCGTTGTAAGGCCTGTATTGCATCGTACGGGAGACATACTCCATATTAACCATCATACTAACCATGTTATACTGTTTTTTGTAAATAGGTTCTTTTTCGAAATTTGCTCCAGGGAGTAAAAATCGCAATTTTTATTAATTATGTCAAACATATAGCATCTTTTTTGCTCTTTACCTTTTGTTTAATAAATAGACTTTACAAATAAGTCAAATTTGTTTTGCTTCTGTCTCTTTCTTTGCCTGAACTTCATTATCCTTAATTTATGGACATGAGTGTAAATTGTATTTAAAATTTATAATAATTAATATTATAATAATTTTTTGTGTGTAATGTGTTGCATTTTATTTCATTATAAGCATTTTTTTCCTTATACCACTTGGTCGACAGCAGCGTCTAGACCAAGTCCAAGGACTCATGTGGTCTTATGGAAGGGGAGAATGGGGAGGGGGGGGGCTTCTGATGGAGCACCTCCGTAGGTAGAAGTTTGACTTCTACTAGGGGAATCTACTAGGTCTTGTAGGGGAACTAAATCGCATTTGCAGATCGTATGGGAGAAAACCCGGAAAAATTACCACTAGGTAGTCTTGACTAACGTGGCAAGATGCTGAACATCACAAACGCCATAGTATCGTCTCGATTTTTGAAACAGTGTCTACAACATTGCAGCCAGCGAATCGAACCTCAAAGCTCACCAGCCGTGCACGTTGCGATTGAGCCATGAGTTGGACGAGAGTAATAAACATAAGATGTATAATATACATAATATAAATTAATATGTTATATAAATAAAATAATAAATTATATAAATATAATGTAAGTAATATAAATATATGTTTAGAATATGTCCATATTTACACTGTTTTATTAATATTAAAATTTCTCATATATGATTCCTGATCTCTATATATTTACTATATTCATTTATTGAAGAGGAATTATTATTCTTATTATGAATAGCTACATTAATTGACAAATTCATCTTGTTAATTAAATGCACAAATTAAAACAAGTGTTATTTTACATAAATTACTAACTTTATCTTATTAATAATAAATACATTTAATATAATGTAAAAGGTATCTAAACTAATTACTAAAAATAAAATGTTGGGGTTTAAATAAGGTGAATAAGATATTACTTATTGTTTTGTAAGATTTAACTAAAAAAAAAACCAAATGTAGTATATAATTTAAAATAATTAACATTTATTAACAACAGATACTTTCAACCTTTCAGCTACTGATTATGGTTTAAAATAAAAGAAATTCATAGCACATATTTGGATAAAACTGTCTAATTTACAGCATACCGATATTGGCTTTATTATTACTGGCAAATGCTTCCACTCATAAGTCAGAAGAACATGTGGCACTGTTCCCACGAAAGTATGAAAATAAAATGCATCAGTTCACTAAGCAATGACGTCAACCACTGTTTGAGAAGGACATAATTTTTTTTAAAAATAAAATTAGTATTTGCAGACTTAAAAATATAAGGATCATATCGTCATGAGAATTTTTGAGAAACTTTATAAACTTTACATTTTGTATCATTATTTTTTAAAATTCTGTGAGGTAATTTTTAATAAATAATGATTTATTTATAATTTACACTGAGTTTTATTATATAAAATTAATCTGGAAATTTATATCTCTAGAATCATGAGTAATAATCAGATTCAATTATTATTGTATTATTTTATCAGTGATATATATACTTCTGATGATTTTATATTTAAAACATATATCATGTAAAACTTTTAAAAATATTTTAAAATAATAATTTGAAATCTTTTTAAAGAAATAAACTGAAATATTTGTTAGAGAACTAATTTGGAAAGAGAAAGAGAACGCAGAAAAAGTGGACATTAATGACTTTCAATGAAAATTTGTAGATTCAATTCATATTCAGTGCATGCAGAAAAATAATCATATATCGATCCAATTAAATTCGGATTCTCAAGGTTGCTCAAGTGGGAAGATTAAATCTATGGTTTAAATTCATTAAAAAGAATTCTTTTTCATTTCTAGTGTAAATTAGTAGTCTTTTCTTAAGTAAATCTAAATAATTATGCGCTAATTTGAACTATATATAGGAAAATAATTTTATACTACTGCTCTTTTTTTGTTGTTCTAAATATTCACTTAAATAAACATTACAAGAGGACACACATAAATTTCACGAATATTATAAATTATTTTTAATAATGAACTCAATAGTTAGAAGAATAAATTTTTGAAAATTGAATTACCTGAAATCGTTTCTATTAAATTTGATTTAAATTAAGAAAAATTCCTGACGGATGCTGTAAAACATATGTATAAAAAGGAAATTGAATATTATTCGGATATTCAAATTCAAACTTGACTCCAAAGTATAAATTTAAAAAATGATAATAATTTTATTTGATATTGTAGCATTTTCACCATGAGAAGAGATATAACATTTCGTTCCCAGGGAAAAGGAATATGTATTCATTAACAAATCGCTCAAATCAGACAGCAGATAAGCGATGATTTATAATACATGCAATTAGTGTTTTGTACTAATGAGAACAACCTGTCACTCAAATCCTGACAGCAGATGATCAGGGTCATGGATAATTATGTTCATGAAATTAGAGAATCGAAATTAGAGGACCGTTGGCAGAGGAAGTGTCGACTCTAATGACAAGTGAGAGAATCTGATTCCCCCTCCCTTAAAATATTTTCTTAAAGAGAGGTTTTTAAAGAAGAAGAAGGGAGTGTGTTCTGCGACGAATCGACAAGAAGTGCTGTCTTTTTCTCTGAAGTGATTGAACAGGCCAGAGTTTCCTCCTGTTTTCAAAATCAGCCCCTTATAGTTTTATTATCACGCCATGTGATAATTAAGCTCTACCGCAGACCGAACGCAGTAGATTCGTCGTAGAATCGAGAACTCTGAAATTCTCCGTCTTTGGAGTGAACTGTACTTGTGAATAAATTGATTTCTTTAATTTTAGTTTTTTTTTTTGTAAATAATAATCTGTAAATAGAGTTCTGTATAATTATATATATATATATATATATATATATATATATATATATATATATATATATATATATATATATATATATATATATATATACATATATATATATATATATATATATATATATACTGCTTGTAAATAAAAATTAAACTGTTCCCATGATCCTGAAAGTGGCCCTCTTCTTGAAGCCGTCTAGTATAGACCGAGATGTTACAATATATTTAAACGGTTTTATTTTCATAATAAATATAAGGATTTAATTCAAGAAAATATTAGAAAAGTGGTGTTAACTAGAAAAAGAGATTTCGAACGGCTGCCAAAATATCATCTTTTTATTTCTGTTTTATATATCATCATTTTATTTCTCTTTTATTTTCTCTTTAATATATAACTTATTAAATATCCTTTTTAATTTTTAACCTTCAATGCTCTTCGTCGTATATAGTAAGTCAGGGAATTGTATTCCATCATTTTTTAAATAGCTTGTCATCATTTTGTAGAAAATTGGAATTTATTGAAAAAGCGCCAATTTTGGCGAAAATTGATTTCACATTTCTAAAAGCAGCTTGTTCATTTTGCAACAACACAAACAAAAAAAACCTCCATTTAATTATCGATTCTTCACATTCTCAAATGCCACATGGATATAAAAAGGCAAATTCTTCCGTGATAATTCATTTATATGAAAACTTAAAAGGATTATTCTAGTTTGGATAAAATTAGTGCAGGAAATTATTTTTTTAATATCTCAAAAGATGGACGATTTTTCAAAAAGGAATATTTTCCATATTATATGTAACTAATTGATTTAAATATTATCCTGATCAAAAAAGAATATAAAGAGAATTTTTAAGAAGGAGATTTATTTTTTTTAAAATATGGATAAGATATTCGAAACTTTTAGGATAAATTAGAACTTTTTAAATATACTCGTAGGACTCCTATAGTAATTAGTTAAAATGAAAATGAATATTTTTTTACCAGAAAATGCTAAATTGAGTGACCGGAATGCATTAAAATTTGTTTTTAAAATAGTTTCTGAATCAAATATATTTTTATTATAGGAAAGACCATGGCACGTTGTGGTTATAATTTTTATAGATTAGTAGTCTCAAAAGTTGGAGTCTAGAGTAGTGGTTTCCAAAATGGAAAACCACCACTCTAGACTCGTAGTAGACTTCTAGTAGATTAGTGATTCGATTAATGATCTCTAAAGTATTACAGAGGGTACGCAAAGTAATGCTTGGGGATACGTCAAAGACGTACGCCCACTATCATTTGCAAGTATATGATCATTTATTTACATACTTGTACATATGGTTGTATATTGGCTTTTACATTTAAATACCTGTGGGAAGTAGCATTTTCAAATTGACAACAATTAAAGCCAACTACAGAATTAACTAAGCTTTTGAATTAGATCTTCGAATTGCATTAGCAAAAGACATTAAATAAAATTTTCAGATATTATTAAACAAATGCAGCGTTAATTGCTCACTTTAAATTCTAATTAAAATGTAAATTTGTTAATTTAAATGCATGAATATCATTCAAAATAAATAAATAATAAATAATTTGATTTTTGACTACGCATGCACGTGCGTGAGCGTATTTATAGTAATCAACCACCAATTGCATGGGAAGTTAAATATCCCATTTAATAGCGGAGACGGATGAATCTAATATTTGTTAGCGATGCTAGTCAGACATGCTTGGTCCAAAATAAATTTTGAAAGAAAAAAGTTCGATAGTTATTCTTAAATTTTTGTCGTCTAATCTTTATTTTTATATTATGTAATTTTAAATTTTAATAATTAAACATTAAAATTATTTTTATTGTAATTAGAACCACCCCTTCGAAAACACCTTTCTCGTCAAGTGACTTGGTCACTTGTCAGCTTTACATTAAATTGGTGGTCAAACTATATATATATTGAATGTAAAACTGGCAATCAAGATTGAAAATTATATAAACCTCGATTAATAATACTTTTTTTTCAATTTGAATTGATAAAAAAGGTTATTGTACCATTACTGTTAAAAAAAAATCCCTTTAAAACCCTTTATTTATCATGAACTTTAACAAAATAAATAAATAAATAACAATTAGCTTATTATATTCTTCTAAAAAAATTTAACTTTTCATGCATTAACTTTTTAGTTTTTAAAGCCCTTATTTTAAAATAAGTTCTTCAATAGACCCCATAAAAGATATACAATCCATTTAGTGCACTTTTTTGTGTTATTATTATAAATAACCTTTAAACATAATTATTTTGTAGAATTTATAGAAATTAATACCTCAATAATTTGTTGTTTCCGAATACGATCTCTTTAACCCAAGCAACAGATTCAGAGTTCCAAGAATTATCACAGGGAACGGTACCTACTACATTGTTGTCACAACAATTTCACCATCCACCGTAATTTCAACAACCACCATTGATTTCAACATCCAGCATCCACCATTTAGTGGGTTCATAATCCTCCTTTGCCCATTATGCCCAACGGAATTGACTTCCGACCTACAGATTTATTCCCTCCCCCTTAGTCAAGGTTTGGTTCGATTTGTCGTTCTACGGTCATTTTGTGCACTCTTTGGGCTAATTAGACAGGCACCTACAATTTAAAGTGGATTCCGAATCACACACAAACATCCACCAGGACACCGCCAGGATTCGAACCTGAAGCCTATAGTACCAAAGACCAGAGCGCTGAACAAGCTTGCCATCAGGCTGCCCCTCCCCCCCTTTATCAAAGATAAGGGTGCTTTTCGTTCAACACCGCTTATTGTCTGTTAAACCAAGTACCTTTGGTTAGAAATCTTAGCATCCCCATATTCAATACTTAATGTAACAAAATTTTTTTAAATAATGAATTTTGATTTTTCAGTTCATAATAATAGTAATAATAATATAATAATCTTATAATAATATAATGAATGCATTAATATATTTTTTTTTCTTCTAATGCAGCTGGCAAATAGACCGTGGTCTTCGCCATAAGGGCTGCACCTATGTTACTCACTTTGCATTACCCAGGGGGCGCGTGTAACTTGATGGTAAGCCACAGACGCGGAGTAACAATGCCCCCGCAGCACACTACGATCCTATTAAGACCGGGACCTACGATTTAAAGTGGATTCCGAACCACTACAACACCCATGGGCAAAGCCGGGATTTGAACCCCATACCTGTGGTACCGAACGCCAGAGCGCTAGCCATTCGGCCATCAGGCCCTGAATGAATTAATATTATAATGAATATTATGAGGAGTTTTGAATATTATGAGGAGTTTTGAATATTATAATGAATATTATGAGGAGTTTTGAATATTAATAATGATAATAATGAATGAATGAATATAACAATGAATATTACGATGAGTTTTGAATAATAATAATGAATGAATGAAATAATATTGAATTATGATGATGATAATGAATTTTAAGTTCACAGTCTTAAGAAATTGATAGATAAACGAAAGATGATAAAATCAATAAAGAAAGCAGTCATAGTCGTATACATCTTTCAACATACAGCATTCCAAGTGACCACACCCCATATTCAATCTTGTATCGAATATTCTTTTGCTATCGACCTCATCGTCTTCTGAGAGTGTCATCCTCATTAATAATTATTTATGATGTATTTATATGAAGTTAATATATCAATAGCTTTTCCTTGTCTAAATAATCCCAGAAAAGTATCAATTAAATGAGCAGTACATTTCATATGGAAAAAATGTTGTCTTTTAAAAAAATTTGTGAAAGAAATTTTTTAATTATAATTCTGTCAATTCTAATATGCATAATATTAATAAATTTATTTAGGAAAAAAATTAATATTTTTTAGTCCTTTTTAAAATTTAATAATAACATAAAAATTGAAAGAATTTTAATAAACTCTGCTATTTTTTATTTAGTAATTTTGAATGGATAATTAACAATATGAATTTTTAAAGCTTAAATTTCGGCAAATACATTAACCATTATACAAATAATAATGAAAGGAATAATTAGATTAAAAAATACTTATTATTATAAAATGTTTTATTAAAGAAACATTATGGTAGAATATTACTCCCGTAAACAAATGTTTATCAATGTGAAAAGGAAGATTTGTTATTAATTATTGTGCTGCAATTATTTATATTTTATAATCATTACTATTGAATTATTCAAAAGTTGTAAATATTTATAGAAGATCTAGAGATTAAAAATGGAGCTTTTTTGGGGCCTGAATGGCCCGAGTGGCTAGCGCTCGGTACCACAGGTTTCGGGTTCGAGTCCCGGCGGTGCCATGGATGTTTGTAGTGGTTCGGAATCCACTTTAAACCGTAGGTCCCGGTCTAACACGATCATATAGCGTTGTGGAGAGTGACATATTAAAAATAAGGAAAAACTAACTGTTCATATATATATAGTCATTAGGGGATTATAGTCCTTGTTGCTTCACATCCCCATATACCACTTCATTTATCATCATTGAAGCTTTTTTTTTCTTTTTTTTTGTGGCAACTCATATGGAACAAGAAAATCATAGATTCGTATTTACTAACAAATTCTATGTTTAACTACATAAGAAACGTCAGGAGGCAGGTGGGCCACGTCTCGAATCCGTTGGCGGCGTGCTATGCAGTAACTTCTTTCAGAAACGAGGTAACTCGTTGAGTAAAAAAAACTCGTTTACGATCCCAACAAGTATAGAGCTGACATATTGATAGTCAGGCTGGCTGGTGGGAATTTTTGAGTTTTCTCCCAAACGACACGCAAATGCACGGAAGTTATCCCTGAAAGTTCTCACCTCATCCTCCGTCAGTAGAATGTTTGTGGCATACATAAGGGGAACACGAACTTAATATTGTTCTATTTCAATCCAATTTATTAATTTTAATTTTATGTATTAAATAAAGCGCTGCATGGATTTTTTTACTTTATTAGGTGGAGTTAAATTTACCTAAACCCAACTCGTGGCTCAATGGAAACGTGCGCCGCTGGTGAACATTGGAGCTGAGGTTCAGTCCACTGGCTGCATTGCTGTAGACACTGTTTCAAAAACGAAGAGACCCATTGCGTTTGGGATGCTCAGCATCTTGCCTCGGACTACCTTGTAGGAGTTTTCCGGGTCTTCTCTCATAAGATCAGTAAATGCGGGTAGTTTCCCGTAGAAGACCTCGCGGAAAGCACTGCTCTTCTTCTTCAGCGACTCTGAGCCAAGTCAAATTTCTACCTATGGGGTGCTTCATCACAACAGAACTGCCCCCATTTCCTCCATCCATGAGTAAACTACTCATGGGGTGTCCGTCAAACGCTGCTTAATATTGAGGATTAGTCACAAAAACTACATATTTTCAGTTAATAGAAGCATACGATAAAATAAGCGAAAAAAGCACATAATTTAAAATTTTATAAAAGGCATAACTTAATTTAAAATCATATCCTTGTACAAAACCTAGAAATATTAGCTAAAAAAAATTATGATTCATCCATTATTTCTTCCAAAAAACATTTAAATCTAAACATTATATCGGAAACATTAATTTTTACTGCATTGCGTTTAGAAAATATTAACTTGTCCTCTTTTAAAATCATAAATTCTAATTTTCGTTTTAAATATTCACGAAAAATGATTGTCTAATTTTTTAAAATGACTGGAAAAAATTCTCTTTTAAAACTGAAAGTAAAAGATAGAGACAAAAAAATATGATGTAGTCGTCTCAGATAATATTTCTTCATTTTTGATTAAAATAAGAAACACTGGTTATTAATTAAAACTTAATGATAAATGATATAAAACGAAGAGCATAGCGGCGAAATTAACTTACAGGAAAATTCTTTGTCGATGAAAAATCGTGATCAGTCGTAGTACTTAAAATTGAAAGCTATTTTCATCTACATTAATGGTATGAAAAAATTTAATGTTGATTACAACTGTTTTTTAACGAAAGCTTTATTTCCTTGCAAAATAATTTTTTTGACTGGAGCATAGAATTATAATAAATATTAGCAATCTTTGTTCTAATAAAATTAAAACAAAAAGAAAAAATTAAAGGAATGAATTGATGAAGCTCAAAATATACCATTTCGAATAGAATATTGTTATAGAATCTTCCAGAATATTTTTAATGATAATTTAAGTTTTTTTCATACCAGTACTGTTAACATTAAATTTTAAGCCAATTTTGTCTAAATTTTAAATCATTTTTCTCAAATCAGAATCACTGTAACAACATATGTTTTATAAATGTATTCCATGTTAGCTTTCTGTATCTATAGTCAGAATTTCGTGTGAGAGTTTTCTAGGTTTTCTATTATAAAACATACAAATACGAGCAAAAAAAAAAAAAAAAAAAAAAAAAAAACACGCAGAGCTTTTTTAAATATAGCATGATTCATTTAAAGTGAAATATTAGAGTCACTTAACAATATATGTTTTTCATAAACGTATTCCATGTTAGCTTTCTGTATCATGCGGAACAGTATCATTCTGCATCATTCTGTATCATGCCACGCTGATAGTCGGAATATCAGCGTGGGCGTTTTCTGGGTTATCTATTATGCAACATACAAAGTATGAGAGAAAAAAAACCCTCAAAAAATCTTGATTTCTTAAAAGTGTTTTATTTAATCTATTGCTATTTTAAAAAAACTCGACTGCATGAATACACTTTTTGTGCCTTCTTTTGATGTTTTGCTAATTCTTAATTGACTTAATTTTATATTTGACAAATTTTTCTTTACATCTAAAATATTGTTTCTTGTGAAAAAAAAACTGCATTAAAGTAATTTTAAATATTTTTTTCCATGATTGAAGAATTATATTGTTTACAACGATAATACGTTTACTGTTTGAATTTTGTATCACTTTTCGCTCATTTTGCTAATAATCAAAATCGACAAAAATATCTTTTTAGTGTATCACTGCTACTAAACAACTATTTATTCTTTCAATGTGATGATCCTATTGTTATAAAACGTGAACGGTAGAGAGAAAATTTATTTCAAAATCAATGCGATTAAAAGGGTAGGCACAATTAAATATCTTTAATCCTATAGAAAATGCTTCACTAAACTTAATAGAAAATCAATTGAAAAGAATCCTTACAACAAACAACTGTTAAATCGGAGTAGAATTTCTTACTTGGAATCATTTTAAATCAAACAAACAATAAATTTAACAATACGACAAATATTCTTTCCTTCTTTACAGTAGTACGTTGTAAGTTCCTTTACAATATTCCTTTTGAATTCAAAAACAAACACATCCTAATACAATACTCTTTGCACTTTTTATTTTTCTCAAAATTTCAATAGAAATTACTTACTTGAATTTTATTACTTTTATATTAAGCATAAAAAAGGTTTTAAAATAATAACTGTGAATTAAAATTAAATTTTTAAGTAAAAGTCCCTTTTAGCATCATATTAAAGGACAAAGGTTAATAAAAAATTAATTAAGTGTTCTGAATTTTGTTCTTATTTTAATTTGCATCTATTCATAAATTCAATAAAAAATTACATGCCTGAAAAGTTTACTCTTTATTAAGCAGAAAAATATTTAAAAATAATAACTGTGAATTGAAATTAAATTTACTTAATAAAAAATACTTAGTAAATCACATTTAGCATCATCCTTTAATAAGGACAAATGGTTAAAACATAGTTAATTAATTGTACTCAATTTTGTTCTTAATTTAATTTGAATCTATTCATAATCATTATCCTTACAAAGAATTTTTTTTTTTTTATGATTAAATTGAAAAATGATATTATTTTCCGATTTTCTTGTAATATGTGTACAATTTAATGAAGTAATATATTAAAAAGCAATTTGTTTTTATTAAATTTAAATAAGAAATTCTTTTTAAATAGATAAATTAGAATTATATTAAAAGATTTAAATTTACAAAAGTTTTCTGTTGAAATCTAGATTTCAAAAAAATTCTGAATAATATATGAATCTAATGAATATGTATTAAAGTATAGAGTGTTATTTAATGACTTAAATATTAAATTTCCTTCTAAAGTATATTACATAATATTTATTTAATTATATTTCAAAAAATATTAAAAAAATAAATAAAAAATTTTTCATATTTATTTATTTTAATAGTTGCTTAAATAAATTTTCCCCATAGAATATTATCCATTATAATTTTTTTCTGTAATCAGTAATAGATGTTTTGTACCAACAATTATTCATTTAAATAATACATCTATTTTAATTAAAAATATGAAACATCAGTAATTTTTTTATCAGCATTCCATTTGAATAAATGATTAATTTTTAATTAATTATAAAATTTCAATTAGAAATATTGTATGCTTATGTTTGTTATGAAAATTCAATATAGATGTTAAATTAAAATAAAAAAAAGAAACACTAATTTGAAATATGAAACTTCTACACTAAAGGCATTTTTTAAAATGATTATTGTTCACATAAAATATATCGCGTATTCTTAGTAAAGTGATCTAGTTTTTCAAATACATTTAAAAACATAGTTTTGAAAAATGTAATTAAAATATATTATGAGTTAATGAATATGTATTAATCTAATATATCTATACATTAATCTGTATTATTTAATAATTTAAATAGTTACATTACATTCTAAAGTATATTATTAAATATTTATTTAAATTTTTTTTTTTTAAAAATATTAAAAAATAAATAAATAAGACATTTTTCATACATATTTTGTTTATTCGTTTAAATACTTTTCCCCGTAGAATACTGTCCATAATAAATTTTTTTGAAATCGTAATAGGTGTTTTGTACAAATAATTAAAAGTGATACACCTATTTTAATTTAAAATATAAAATAATAGTAAACTTTTTTATCAGAATTCTATTAATTTTTAATTAATTATAAAATTTCAATTAGAGATATTGTATGATTATGTTTGTTATGAAAATTCAACATCGATGCTAAATTAAAAAAAAAAAAAAAGAAACACTAATTTAAAATATAAAACTTCTACACAAAAAGCATTTTTTAAATGATTATTGTTCACATAAAATATATAATTCATGTTTAGTTAGTTAAAATAATTTTTCAAAGTGCAAAAATTGACCTAGTTTTTCTAATACATTTAAAAACATAGTTCTGAAAAATGTAATTAAAATAAGTTATGAGTTAATGGATATATATTAATCTAATATATCTTATGTATTAATCTAGTTCTACCTGAATAAAAACAAAGTAAGTATTAGCAATTTGATTGAAAATATTTTGTAGACTATTTATTCCTTAGTATTCATTCTAAATGTACAAGTATTAAATCCTCTTTTAATAAGTCATAGTGATATTGTTTATTTGCTAGAACTTTAATAGGATTTAAAATCCTCACGAAATACTTTTATCTCATATGTAGGAGATGTATTTAAATTCACCTGCAATGTGTATTCAGTGTTAGGAGATATCTTTGAATTTAACGTAGAAATATTGTTGATTAACAATTTTATTTTAATACAAGAAAGAGAAGGTGGGAGTATCATTTTCTGTGTATATATATATGGAGATTTAAAATTCATTGTAATTGATTTGGATTATGAATTTTCATTGAGATATCTTTCGAAATACATTTTTTTTTGTGTATGTCATGAATTCAATTTTTATTGATGTTTTATAGTGTATTTTATAAAAATGTCATTTTTGTGAAATAAATTGGAGGATTTTTAGAATTTGAGCATGTTATATTTAGTTAGGAATTATTTGGATAAAAGTTTTATGAAGAATTACGAATGTTATTGTAAAATATCCAATTAAAATGTTGTATTGTTATAAATTTTTTTATGCCCGTTACTAAATTTTATTCAAGTATAATTTTCATTTGCTTTTTTTAAAAAATAGTTCAAATGTTTCTGGTGATTTATTTTAATATTTAAATAGTTTATAAAATATGTAGCTGGTCATTATAAAATATTATTATGTTTTATAATACTTATTTAATAAGAAAAGAAAATAAATTTAAAAAAGAATTAATTTAAAAAAAAAATAATAATCCGTTTGTAAAGTGAAAATATAAATATACTTATTTTTAAAGCCGGAAAAAAATTCAATAAATCGTAAGCTTTCTTCTTTATTAGAGCAACAGCCCCATAGTGGGCGTAGGCTGTCTGCCCACTAGCAGATTTCGAGACAGGAGATGTTTTATTTTTATGGGGTAAGATTGTCAGCATGACGCCCAACAGTCATACTAGACTGGTATCTATAATTTAAAGTGGAATCTGAACCACTACAGCCATTCGTGTCACCTCCGGGACTCGAATCCGAAACCTGTAGCACCGAGCGCTAGTCGCACGGTCATCAAGTCTTACTTTACATGATTTTATTCACTAAACAGAAATCAATGTGATTACCATTTTTCCAACAAAACGTTTTTGATCGTATATTAATTTTTAACGAAAATTATGACTCAATGACAATGAATGCATGATAATGCACAAGAGGGAGACGGTTCGAATCCACCGGTTGTTTGCGTTGCAGTCACTGATTTCAGAAATGAGGAGCCATGATGGAGGTTGCTATTATGTAACCAAGCGAGGGTAATCATTGATATATTCCAGGTGGATTGATATATTTCAGGTTATTACATATAATATGCAAATGCAGGATAGCTATTAAAGTCCTGACGGAAAGCTACTTCTGTCTTTTCCGTCGGTGGATTGTTCATAAAATAGTATTTGTAAAACGAACTTCTTAGTAGAATCACATTTGTGACACAATAGACACAGAAAATATATTTAATTTTAGAACTTCTAATATTTGAAAAAAAATTTGTAGCTTCAAATTTCTTCTCTTTTTTTTTAAAATTAACAAGACTTATTAATTATGCATGGATTACGAAATCTCGAAGCTATTGGCAAGTTTCTATGAAAGCATAGTCAGGATGAGAAAAGAATGAATAATATGTTCTACTGATGAACTTTTCAGAAATTTTACTTCCATTTGTTACACTGAAAGAGTGGCCAAAAGAAAAAAGGCTTCTCAGTTTGATTTCTGAAAATAACTACTGAATTAAAGAACAATTTGTAAACTATTTATTGTGGTGAATTTAAACCAGTAATTTCTTGTCAGAATTAGTCACAAAATCGTGGACTAATAATGAAGATATACTATAATTCTTCTTCTTCTTTTTGCAACAACCCCATGGTGGTCCAAGGCCGTCCGCCGACTGGCAGATTTCGAGACATATATTTTCTTTTTTATGGGTAGGGTTGTCAGACCTCCCTATAGTCATATTAGACCAGGACCTACGGATTACAGTGGAATACGAACCACTACAAATACCCATGTCATCGCCTGGACTCGAACCTGAATCTGTGGCACTGGGATCCAGAGATACTATTCTAGTCATATATTAATCAGCTATATATTAGTTAAACCACTTTAAATATGGGTTTTGTTATCATCTATAATTCTACCGAATCGCATCATATATGAGAACAGTGAGTGTAACGCATAATTACATCTAGCATTGAATTGTGCCTTAACTCAGTGGTCTTCAAATTGTTGTACGCAAACTAATATTTGGGGTACGTCATAGAAGTTAGCTCACGATTACTTGCGAATGTATTATGTATTGTCATACCTTTGTGAAGCAGCATTTTCATATATGGTTCGATCGCCTATTAAGCGGAAAGGTGAGCAAGAGGTTTGAAGACGGAAATAGAAGAAGTGAATATTTGATACAGATGCTAGTCAGACATATTTGGCACAAAACCATTTTGAAAGAAAAAAGTTACATAGTTAGCGTGAAATGTTTGACATCTGATTATCTTTTAATATTGTGCACTTGTGTATTTTAAAGCTTAATTATTGAAAGTTAAAAGAATTTTTAGGGAAATTAGTACCCTTCCGAAAATACCTTTCCCACCTATTACACTGTTCTGTTCGACTAACGTCCGACTTGACTGCCTGCCATTTATCCACTGGTGGTCGAACTATATATATAGTATAGGGTAAATATATACATATATACGGTAAACTTTTTATCGACTTAAGAGTTCTGCGATCAAAAAAGTTTGGAGGCCACTGTCTTAGTTCATTTACATGATAATCAAAAGTTGCGCTGTACTGTTATTTGACCGTTTCGTAGTATTGATCTTAATGTAGTGGAGCATTTTGAAATTTATAGATCGGTTAGTTATAATTGGTTGTGAAATTATTAATGTATAATTTTTTTTAAAATTGTTGGGCCAATATGAGATTTATTCCAAAAAGCAAGCGTCTACTTATTTGTTAACATGATCAAACTGTACAACAAACAATTAACAATTTATTTACAGATCAAAAGATTAAAAAAAATTGTTTAAACTATTGTATTCAAATTAAATGTGTGAATTAATTTATATAAATCAAAATTTATTTGGAAAATGTTATCCCTCTATTGAAAAGAAATTTTTAAACTTTTCATTAAACTGGCTTCACCCAAGTAAAAAAAAATAAGTCCCTCAAAAATGATTATATACACAGAAATATTTTTTTGCTTCTTATATCACTTGGTAGACAGCAACATTTAGACCAAGTCCAAGAACCCGTATGGTCTCATGGAAGGAGGGAAAGGGGGCAACTTCTATTGTGATGGAGCACCCGTAGGTAGAAGTGTCTGACTTGGCGCCGTGATGATGGAGAAGGAGGACAGTGCCTTCCGGAAGGACTTTTAGAGGGAACGACCGCGCATTTGCGTATCGTATGGGAGAAAACCCGGAAAACTCCCACCAGGTAGTCCGATTAACTATGCAAGATGCTAATGCCATCGAATCTTCTCTTTTTTTGAAACAATGTCTACCACAAAGCTGCCAGCGGATTGAATCTAATGTTCACCAGCGGCTCACGTTGCCACTGAGCCACGAGTCGGGCAAAGGCATGAATATATGTAAAGGTAATAGATCTGATTGTATTATTGAAATCTCGGAACAGTAGACATAAAAAATATATTTAACATTTCTAAGAAAGTGAAACGAAGCTCCTTTAATTAAACAATTATTATGTTGATATAAAGAAATCAAATCTAATGCTTTTTTAATTCTGATAGGAACTATTTCATTCATTTTAGAAGTAATTAGAATCTTTATGAAGTACTAGAGATTATTGAAAACAAGTAATATAAAAAAAAAATTTAAAGTCAATTCCTACTTTTTTTCACTATGTTTCAGAAAGTCCTTTATAAATAATTTTCATTCATTTTTTTTAAGTTTATCTGGCGTCATCTATTGGTATTTATATGCATCTTAAATCTAAAAAAAAAACTAAAATTAATTAATTACATTTAATTACTGAATTAATATTTGAAAAAACTGTATTAACATCAAGTGTCATCCACTACAAGTTCAAAAAAAAAATGCATTTGAACGTGAGTGGATGAATAAAAAGTATTTTGTTAACAATTGAAAATTTGAACAAGATATATATAGGGAGAGTGTGAGTTAATAGAAGGAATTGAAAAAAAACCAAGTTGAAATTATTACTTTGAATAAAAATACTATAAAACAACTGCAAAAATATATTTGAAATGTAATAAATTTAAATGTGGGAAAGACAATAGGAAATAATATCATTAACGTTGATATCATAGGGCCTGAATAGCCGAGTGGTTAGCCCTCTGGCGCTCGGTACCACATGTTTCATGTTCGAGTCCTGGCGGTGCCATGTATGTTCGTAGTGGTTCGGAATCCACTTTAACCCGTAGCTCCTGGTGTAATAGGAACGCAGAGTGTTACGGGGGTATTGTTACTCCGCGTCCATAGCTCCTCCTCACGCTACACGCACCTCCTGGGTTGTGCTAAGTGAGTAACGTCGATGCAGCGCTTGCCTTAAGGCATCGAAGACAAGTGCCTAAGTGTTTGCCAGCTGCATTAGAACAAAAAAAAAAGAAAACGTTGATATCATTCACTGACTGATTTTACAAATACACATGTATATATTAAGGAACTTATATATATATATATGGACAGAAATAAAAAATATTAACTTTTATATTAGCAGATGTAAGATAACACGTTACTCTGATGTGTGAGTCGAATTCAATTTTGACCCTTCCCTAACTAGGCATTCAAATTAAATTAATGCTTTGATGTAAAACTAATACTTATTTCTCTATCTTCATTTGATTTAAACTGCATTCCACAGTGCCGAGAAATGATTGCACAAAAGTCACACACATCAAAGGAGCTCAAACATTCACAATTTCCACCCACGCATCTTTTAAGAATAACGGTGTCTTTCCCAAGTCGCGTTCATTTCCTCAACCAACCAGAAAACAATATTTTCTTCCCAAAACTCTTTTCGCGTAGCCTTCCCACCTTCGATAAATCCAATTGATGCAAAAGCAAAAAAAGTGGAGGGGAGATAAGAGCCGTAAAACGTATCTGGAAAGACAAGAACAAAAAGGAGAAAAATAAGAAATCTTTGACTAACTGTGATTGGAGTGCCGCCTTTGCCGGTGGGCCAATCCGAGGCTGCGGATGCGATCGTGGGACGTAACAGGCAGCGAGCGCGCGCTTGACTCGAGCAAAACGGAGGTTATAAAGCGCGTTCCACTATTTCGAATCCTTAAATTTTCCGCTGTCGCCAGTCAAATAGAGCAGACGATTTCCACACCGCCAACGACCGTTGCCAGATTGCCTCTTCGACTTCTTTTTGACTGCTGCAGTGTTCGCTGTAGGTAAGTGCACAAATATTTAGTTAAGTTCGAAATATATTTATTTTAATAATAATAAAAAATCAAAAAATAAATAAATTTTATTAATAAAATAAGCAGAATTATTTCATTTATTCTAAAATTCTTTACTTTAATTGACCAAAATTGCAATTTTTTTGAAGCTCGAATTCTAGAAATAATGAATATTCTAGAAAAATTATTTAATTTTATAAGACATACACACTAATATATATTAAACACATTTAAAATATTTATTTATCTTTATTTTATTTATTCAAAAATTCTTTACCTTAATTGGCCAAATCGAAATTTTATTAAAGCTTGAATTCAAGAAATAACGAATAATCTAGAAAATTTATTTAATTTTATAAAGTACATGCACTTATAAATATATATATTGAACATATTTAAAATATTTATTTATCTTTAAGTTATCTGAAGTAAATTTTTAAAACGAAAATAGAATCGTTTATTTATTTTAAAAATTATTATGGTGATATAAAGGCATCATTTTATCCTCGTATAATTATTCCAAATTAAATTAAAAAATTATAGCTTTACATTTTTTTTCTTTAAATATTTTATACATTTTGTAAATATAAAAATAATTTCATTATATTTTATTATTCCAAATTCCAAAGTTTCCGTATAATTAGTCCAAGGTAAATTTAAAATTATAGTTTTATAGTATATATATTTTCTAAATATTGTATGCATTTTATGAATGCCGTTAATAAAAAATAATTTTATTAATATATATTTTATTATTCCAAATTCTGAAGTTTTCGTATAGTTATTTCAAAGTAATTTTAAAAATTACAGCTTTACATATTTTTCTTTAAATATTGTATACATTTTGTGAATATCTTTAATATAAAAAATAATTTCATTAATATACGTATATTATTTATGTATAAAATATATTTAATAAATTAGTAGAATGATGAATACATTTTTTTAAAAGTGGCAAATTCAAAATTAAGTGAGAAAATACTACTCAGTTCAGTTTCATATAAATGAATATAAAAGCTTTTAACGAAAATCGATAAATTGCACGGTTTGAAAATCCATTTAAAAATACAGCCATTTCACAATTGATTCTTCTCAGAACATAGCAGAAAAAAAAACTGTAACAAGTCTGTATTTACTTAATTTATATAGAATAGTGTGAAATAAAAAATTATTGTGTTAAATAATTAATTCAATTATTTGAATAAATATTTACTCATAAAATTAACTTGCATGCATTTACTTGCAGTGTTATGATGATAAAATTAAATATGTCCGTAATACAATTATCTTTATGTAGCTGAAAAATATGGATCTTCTATGGCAACAATAAATGATAAAATAGTCCTAAATGCTTTGAAAACGTCATTTTTTTAAACACGATTAAATATTTTTGCATGCAAAGTATATTCTTTAATTCTTTTTTTGTTTCGTAGTTTCCGTTTTATGAAGAACGTGTTTTGTTGTATTTTTTTCAAATCATTGTCAAATGAATGATATTTTTGATTGTTAAAAAATTCTATTAATTTCTGAATTTGAATAGAAAATATATTTCAACAATTTAATACAATTTTTTTATTTGCATTCAGTTTATTTTTTAATTATAAAATTTTTTTTCTGTTTAATATTTAAAATTATACATATTGTATTGTATTCCATAAAAGAATTTTATGTATAAAAAATATAGTTTAGCAATGAAAAAATAGCAGCGTCCAAGACTGGGTATATATACCCAGTCTTGGACGCTGCTGGATCATTTACAACTTGGACTGCCTACTGAAAACAACTCTTAAACTCTGCTTGCCTGCTGGTGAAAGAAAAAATAATGATGCGCAATAGTTTTGCATCTCGACCCTATACCGTACCACCCAAAAGACTAAGGCATTCTACAAGGATTTGGAATGGTCCGTATCCTCAAGGACCACCACCCACTCTGTATACACACTTTCAAACACATCCAACTGTTGGGTATGCTCCAACTCTTGTGAATAGTTGGTTTCAACCGCAGCCCGCTAATCCAAATAATCCAAATGGTTCGTATATTCAACCGCAGCCTACGAGCTTTCCAAATTATTCATATTTTATGCCTCCACAGCCAATTGTCGGATATCCTTCTTCCAATATATATTCACATTCTATTCAGCCACAACCCATGCATTCAAAGTCTACCAACAACACTACTACAAATAGTAGTATAGAGTGTCCGTTTATACAATTGCCCGAAACGATTCAATTTTCCAAAATGTTGGACGATCCCGAAGGGTTTCGAGCAGTGACGCCCACCAATTCTTTCGATTCGGTGGGATACGACGTCTACGGGCCAGACTACCCGTCAAAGGACATTGTGTATTATTTGGAGCCCGGACGACAAGCCATCATCGACACGGGCATCGTGTTGGACATACCACTAGACCTGCCAAAGCATATTCGTATAGCTGCCATGGTCAAAGACAAATCGTCGGTCGTCACTCGCTATCAATTGGCGGTCGAGACGGGTGTCATCGATCCCACGTACAGAGGATCCGTCAAAGTGGTGGTGAGAAACATAAGCGAAAAGACTGTGTTTTTCACCAAAGGGATGAAACCGGCACAAATCGTGTTTCAATTGCACTGGTGTCCGACGTTTCAACAAGTCGAGTACACTGACCGGTCCTCCACAGATATGGAGGGACGAGGAACACGAGGATTTGGAGGGGACGAGTTTGAAAATGTCATGCACAATTGTGGATCGTCTGTCATTGAAAAGATTGAGGACACACAAGAGAAATGAAACGGTTGATTTCTGGCTACACCAAAAGCTGCTCAGCTCTCACAAATCTCTCGGCTCAGAGATTTCTGAATTCTAGAAAAAAATATATATATATATATATATATATAATATACTATATAAAATAACTGACTCATCTGGCTCTCTCTGGCTCACTTATATTCTTAATGTTACCTAGTGACTTGTGTTGGGTGATTCATTACACTTACAGTACAGAGGAATTTTGGTTTTTTTTTTTTTATTTTTTATTGTTATTAATTTTTTTTGCATCCGGTTTGGGGTGTATAAATACCCAAGCTTGGTACCCGCTGGATCATTCCCTGCTGGACCCTACTAGTGGAAAGGAAGAAAAATATTACTTTGGACATTTCATTCTATGCTTGAAAATCACAATGGTAGAATATGATATACCCATGGAAAGATGAAACACGCTTTAATGTCATTGGGTGCGTCCATAAAGAGCCTGTAATTCCAAAAAATGTGCCAAGTTTGGGATTCAATATAAAAAATTTGTACGAAAAATACTGTGACTAGTTTGGTAATGTGGTGTGCAACTGAATAACCAAACAACAAAAATTTGAAAAAAAAACAACCACCCAAGATTGAAATTTTTTTTTCCATGACCACACAGTGGCGCAATCTTGTACAATATTTAAAACCAGTTTCACAACAGGAAGACCGTCATTTCCGCAAGGCGCTGGCTATATAAAGCAGCGGCGGCGCTCCACAGACAACCATTTGCTCGGCATCATGGTGTTTCCAGTAGACGTATCTTGTAGTGTGCCTCCATTGCGACACCCCGCCAAAGGGGAATGGGGTTGTCTATTAAGAACTGTCATACCCTTCATGCTCAGACTGAGGGTGGATAGGGTCCTCCTGTTTTGGATGTTGCCGAACGAGATGCTTGGCAAAATGATTGATAATTTTTTCAGGACTACAAAAGAAGCGAGTGTAGGGAGTGAATTTGAGTCTGAAAAGATATATTTCGATAAACTCCACAAACGATACAGCAAGCCGGTGCATGCAAAAGAAAACACTGATGTACGTTTAGGATACCGAGTGGACACGAATACGTTTCTCGTGAAAGCCTATTCAACATTCGGACTGAGAACCGTCGGGGCCAATACCTCGCATATTATTCAAACCACTGTGGCCGGCATGCTGTTTTACCGAGTACCGGAAAAGTTTTATGAAAATGAAGATGTACCGGAAGGGAGTTTTCTGTATGAAGACCAGTTCTTGTATGACATGTATGTGCTACAACCCCATTCGGCCTACTGCGTTCCTGCGGGAACACGGTATTTAACTATGACATACCAAAAAACTTTATTTTCACTGCATGTCGTGGCTGCAGATGCAGTGATACCATCTGACTTGAATCTACAATCTCCCACGTCGACTAGAAAATTAAATGTAGCACAGATGCCGACACACATGTATCGGATCCCTGGAAAAAATAAATTTAAAAAATTAAAGACGGATCATTCACAACCGCAGCAGCAACAGAATGTTTATACAGATTCCCAACAACAACCGCAGCAGCAGAATATTTCTACGAATCCCCAGCAGCAGCAGCAACAACAACAACCGCAGTTGCAATCCCCGTCTTATGAAACGAGTCTTATGAACCCTTCGAACGAAACGAGTCAATTTCTACAAGTGTCTGGGGAAATCGAGGAAATGATTGGATGTTTTTCGAGACCCAATCTGGACTCTTTGCATATTCCAGATTTGGAAAGATATAGAAATACAATGGAACCTCACACGTTGGAATATTTTAAAGAAAAATTTGATAAAATAAGTCATGATTATAATTTGGCCATGAACGAAATGTCTATTTATACGTTCTAGACATTTTTTTTAAGACATTGGGTGAGCCAAGATTGGTGAATCTCGTTTCCAGTGATTCAAGAGCAGACTGCAAAACAAAAAAATGAATTGTAGATTTGAGACAATGTTTGGTGAAAAAAGTGTCTTGTTTGTAAAAAAAAAAATTGTTATAAATGTAACATGTTTTTGTGAAAATAAATATCATTTACCAATGTTGGAAGCAAAATTTATTTATTGTTTTAAGATATACACACATACATAAATGGGGAAAGGTAGAATCACTTGCAACTTGTGAGTGGTTTCCATCTCAATTTTTTTTGTGAAAAATCATTTACCAATGTTGGAAACAAGACATGTTTTCCACACAATAATGTCGGGTTTTTTTGTTACAAACTCAATCACACCATTTCCTGGCGGATATCCTGTGGTTTTATTTTATTTATTTTAAAAAAAAAAACTCAGTTTCCCGTTTCCTGGTGCTGAAGGGTATATAAAGGGATAAAGCGTCGGCGAGAACCATCATTTCTTTGCTCTACTCTTCTCGTGTGAGTGAATTTTTTGAAAGAATGGCTCCTATTCGAGAATATATTGGATTCGCGGCTCACTGCAATTTTGTACAGACGAAAGATGGACCCATGCCCGTAGAGATTGCTTTGGCTACTCTTTGGGAACGGTCGACGACAGTGTTGACGGTCGATGATCAAGACAACAAGAATCGTAGCCGCATCGGCACAGCAATGCAACCTTTACCATTTGGTTATCCAGGTAAATATACCTACAAAGAGGCGATAGCGCAAGTCTGGGAACGCTATGCTGAAAAAGACAAAGGACTAGGATGGTGGGTGGCAGTGATAGGGGACACACAACAAGACTTTTTCGAGTCTTGTGGTTTACCTGTCGAGGACATTCGTTTGCTTTGGGACTGTCCCCAGTACGAAAAGCTACCCACTCCAGATCGACCTCTTTTGAAACGGTGCACGGCGATTCATCTGGACGACTCGAGCTGCAGCAAAAGGATGGCTTATAATTTGGCCCGGTATCTAGAGAGCCGGGCAAAAGAAGAGGAGACGCGAGAATATTCTATCGTTGATTTTAAGAATGCGGACGCAGCGGTAGATGCACTCTCGTTTGTCAAAAATAATGCCAAGTTTAATGTCATTTTATGAATATAAAAAAAAAAAGATTTTTTTAATGCAAAAAAAATATGGGGTCATCTCTTTTTTTAAATTCTCTCTTGAGAGGATTTAAAAAAGGGGTGGTCCCATTTTTTTTGCGAAAAAATATCTGCCAACGTTGGACGACCGAAAACTGAATGGGACGTGTCATTTTTTTCTTTCTTCTTTTCTCGTTTCAAATTATATATATACGCCAATGTTGGAATATATAGATAAACTACAAAAAAGATAGAAGGGTGAAAAGGGAAACGGCGCTTGTCTCGACGATGCAGGGAGGGTTCGAGAGACAACGGGATGGCATAAAGATTAGCGAAACGCACTTGACACGTCACCAGTTTTTACTCGACCGTAAGTGTCCTCGAGACACGTCACCATTTTTTACTCGACTGTAAGTGTCCTCGAGACACATCACCAGTTTTTACTCGACCGTAAGTGTCTTCGAGACACGTCAGCAGTGTTTACTCGACCGTAAGTGTCTTCGAGACACATCAGCAGTTTTTACTCGACTGTACAACAACCACTGCGCACATTTTACTGCTCAAAACATTACAGTGCGCAAGTCCAAAGTCACGGCGCACCTTTCACTGCTCAAAACATTACAGTGCGCGAGTGGAAATCGCACTGCGCATCTTTCACTGCTCAAAACAATACACTACGCAGGTGCAAACCCTAGGACCTATGGGATACCGCGATGACGATCAAACGATTACACCCTAATCGATTCGACACCCCCACGACCGAATAGAGATTAGGTAAAATTTCAAAGAGGGACCGGTGCTCATATATTTTTTCGAGTGACTGTAGTAGAAAAAGTGGGGTCCTTACCAGGCTTGAGGATGGGAAGTATCCGTGCTGTTTTCCAACATTTAGGGTAGTGGCTGTATGTTAAGTTTGCATCAGTGATTTTACAAATTTGAAGTATTATCTTGTATGGGATGTTTTTGAGCATCTTGTTGGTTTAGGGGCCCGACCGCAATTTCGAACTCCGCTTTTAACTTGCTCCGCCTCCTTTTTATCACCGAAATGCTCTGCCAATAGAAAGAGCGCAATTAATCCGCGAACTGCTCCGAGTTTCTACCCGGGGTTTCTCCCCGATCTTCGGTGTAAAGGCGCTCGGCATTTTCTTCCTTTCTTCTCGGTAAATGAATTCGTCCCACGGGGAATTGAGGCTCGGCTCTGACTCTTGTTCTCTCCTACCCTTTTCTTTCCACCACACACACTCCTGAGTTTTTTCTGACTACTTAACTCTAGTCTATTGAATTCTCATCAAAGTGCAAAGGATTTTAAGCTTAACTTTTTGTTTTCATTTTACCACAATATACACTTATATTTTTCAACTCCTGAGCTATAGCTCATCCTAATTCTACATTTTATTTACACACATTTCTTACACATTAAATACGATCTTATGTTTTCTCTCTTAAATTTAATTATTTTGTTTTACTATTTATGCAAAAGGAGATAGGGGATCCTGTCCCCAGGCACTCCAAAAATACACAACCTTTGCCTTTGTCTAGTGCCTGAACGCGAAGCGTTCATCTACTCAATGGTATGTGAAGGCAGTAGGAAAGAAAAGTCATGATAAATAGATAATAGTAATAGTATGATTTGAGAGAAAAAAAAAAGAAGAAAGTAAGAAATATGTAAATCATCGGTGATGGAAACGTAACAAGAAATATATGATCAGTAAATATGCGTTGAAGTAAAATATCTAAAAAGCGATAAGTGAGCAGGAAATTATGGTGGATTGAGGCTTCGATTCCATTTAGAAGAAGAGAAAGGATACTTGTATTTTCCATTCAATTGCGTAAATATAGTTTGTGCCTTGATGAGAGGGTTTTCGTGAGTAGCAATGGTATTGAAGAAATTTCTAGAGAGTTTAGTAATATAGTTGTCAATAGAATCAATTTTTAAATCTTGATGAATTGTAGAGTTGCGGACAAACCAGGGTGCACCAGTGATAATACAAAGAAGTTAGTTTTGAATAATTTGTACAGATTTCTTGTTAGATTGTGCAGCTAGACCCCAGATTGGGGCAGCATAGGTAAGGATAGGCCTAAGAACTTGTTTGTAGAGAAGAAGTTTGTTTGACAAAGTTAATTTAGAAAATTAATTAATGAGTGGTAGAGTGTGATAAAATTTTTTCCAATATTTTTCTTTGATTTTTTGAATATGAGCTCGAAACGTAAGTTTATTGTCTATAACTAAGCCGAGATATTTAATATTAGTTGCCCATTCAATTTGTTGATCAAAAAGGGAGAGATTAATATATGGTTTTCTGGCGTGTCCTTTTCGGAAAATAATAGCTTGAGATTTAGAGACATTAAATGCGATGTGCCATTTAGTTAGCAAATCCTCTAGGATATTCAGAAAATTTTGAAGAGTATTGATGACATAAAGAATAGAAGCACCTTGGGCAAGAGCAGCAGAATCGTCAGCAAATAGGCAAGTGGAAATGTTGGTGCATTGAGGAAAGTCGTAGGTAAAGATATTGTAGAGAATAGGACTTAGCTCGCTTCCTTGAGGTATACCAGCACAAATACGACCGATTATGGAGAATTCATTATGAAGTCAAGCTTGAAAGGTTCTATATTTAAGATAATTTTTAATGATAAGTGTGATCCAAGTTGGAAATTACAGTTTGATCATTTTATAAATCAGTCCATCGTGCCATAGTCGATCGAAAACTTTTTTCTGACATCTAGAAAGACACCTCCTGTAAAAAATTTATAGTTATATCCTTCAGTGATGATATTGGTGACACGTAGAAGTTGATGACAAGTTGAGTGATGTTGACGGAATCTAAATTGTTATGCTGGAATTATGGAATTTTTTTATCTCAAAAAAGAAGTAATGTGTTTCACTAAGAGTTTTTCGTCAAGTTTTTATACACAGTTAAGGAGACTGATGGGCCGATAATTTTCAGGAAATTTCCTATCTTGGCCAGGTTTAGGGAACATGATGATATTTGCTTTTTTCCAGATAGGAGGGAAGTAGTGATATTTAGTACACAGGGAGTTAGAGTTCGCTTTATCAGAAGATGAAAATATAAGACCTGAGGATCCAACCTGTGGAGGAATTTTGGGATATTTTTTGGTAATTTTGAAGAGAGAATTATCTTCTGTATTGCCTAGTAAAAATTCATTCCATCTGTCATTTTTTAATTTGTGAATCATTTGCTTTATTTTTTTTTGAAGCTTGTTGAGGAATTGCTGAACGGAGGAAACCTGGTATCTTGCCATAATTTTCGAATTCTGCTTTTTCCTGCAATTTTAGAGGGGATTTCAGTAGGATGTTTTTGGTGTGGAGTACTGAGTTCTTTAGATTTGCTAGCAAGGCTGATAGCAGAAGTAAAAGCAAAGGTGAATTTATCTATTATTTTGTCAATATCTTGAATATTGGAGATGGCTGTATTACCAGGAATGCTTTGAGAGAGAATTTTAGTAAAAATATTCCAATTGGTAGTTGTGATTATGATATTGTGGAAGGGCGTAAATGAATTATGAGAGACTTCAACTAGCACAGGGTTATGATCACTGGAAAAATCGTTGATAGAAGAAGCGGGCTCGGCGTTTAAATTTTTAAGAAGTGCAATGTCAAGAATACTATTGCAGGGATTGTGAAGGCAGAAATATGTGGTGTCATTAGGAGCAAATAACATTAAATGCATTAAGATTTGTCCATTCGAAGAGAATAGAACCATTTATGTTGCTGCGTCCAATATTCCATGCAGGTTGCTTGGAATTGAAGTCACCAAGTAGAAGTACTTGTTGATTGGAGTTCGCTATTGTATCAAGTTCTTGTGTGAGGAATCTACCAATTGGAGGGCGATAAATGCTAGCAACAGTAATTTTTAGGTTATTCATTCTTGAGATTAATAACGATAGCAAAGTTTTCAAAGCTGGTTGTAGTAAAATGAATTTGATGATGATTAATATTTTTGTGAATGTAGATAGCCGTGCCTCCTCCTCTGTGTGTAAGACGATCGGAGCGATATATGATATAATTTGGAATTTTGAAGGAATCGCCTGTGTGTTTCGAAGATGTGTTTCTTGGAGAGCAATTACATGAGGTTTATTTTTAGATATAAAATTTTGTAGTTCATTAATTTTTCCTTTAAGACTATTGGAGTTCCAAGACACGCATAAGATAGAATTATTGGTCGGTCTATTGAATGTTATTGACTGGTTGATTTAAACAGAAAGACTTGAAGAACAGTTATTAAAACATAAATACTTGAAAGTACCCCAACTAATTGTTGCAGAATGAGCGGAATTGGAGGTGTTTCCGTGGAAGCCTGCAGAGTATTGGAAGAAGTAGTAGGGTGAGAGGTCTGGGTAGGAAGAGTTGGAAAGCCATCTAAAGAAGGAGGAAGAGTTGGAGAAGCCTTCTGTTGAGCGGGAAGAGACAATTGATTGGAGTTCTCAGGCTTCATTTGTTGTGCTTGTTTTTTAAAATCTCTCCGTCCAAACATTGACCTTCGGGGGAGGAGCAGGTGTGAAATTAGCAGGGTTTTTAGGACAACCCGAGAAATTTGCAGTATGCTCTCCAGTGCAAAGGGCGCATTTGGGAGCTTCAACTTGCCTTTTGGTGCATTCTTTGATGGCATGAGGTTCAGCGCATTTGCGGCATCGAGGATCTCTTGTGCAGAAATTTGCTATGATGATAGAATTCTTGACATTTATAGCGTTGGCTGGGTCCTGATTTTCTTCTGAGTTGTTCAACTTTGACCCTAAAGTAATATAAGGTGGATAGGTCGAAAATTCTTTTTTTTATTTATTTTTATTTTTTGGTAGAACTATTAGCTGCAGAGGTAGATAGTTCTGTTTCTTTTGACAACTGATTCCACCTTTGCCACGCCTACTTTCCCAGAACTCTCTTTTATTGGCTGAATTTGTGCATTTTATCTCCAAAATTATCCCCTTTTTGCCTTCTTTTAATTTATAGAACAATGTGCTCTACTAAATTCTCTTTCTTTTCATTTAATTTTGAAATATTATATCTATTAATTTTGTAATCAGCGGTACGGAAAAAATTCTCAAGAACTCCTTACCTTAGCTAGCTTTGCCTTGTCTACAGACATACGTTGTGTTGTTTGACTGATTTATACTAACGCATGCCATAAAAGGCTGGTTGTGGTTAAAAGAAAGTAAGAATAGAAGTAAGAATAAGATCATCAATCTGATCTTTCGTTCTTTTGTTTCTAAATATTTCATTCTTAAAGATTCGTGTCTTTACGACCGATCAATCTTTAATTAGAACTGAAAATTAATTTTGAAGTGGCAACACTATCTTCAACGTATCTTGTGTTTATGTTGTTGGTTTATTTTCATTTGAGTTGACAATTTGTTCTGCAAAAGGTATGCATATTTACTTTTATGATTATAAAACAAGAGTTCAAAAAAGTAATTTCAGCAATTTCGATGGAAGCATTAATTGTGATTTTTGCGCATATTAAAAAAGACTTGTCAAAAATTAGTGAACGCTTATTGTGCATTTAAATTCATAGATATATGGATGTATTTGAATCATGAATACTATTTGAATGCTTACATGAGTCAATAACTTACTTGATATTTTTCATGATTATTTTAGTCGACAGCATAGACTTACTTGTTGCTCATGGATTATTCCATTTCAATTAAACTACAAAAAAAAAAAAGTGAGAGAGAGAGAGGTTTTGACATCCATGTTCTCATATTTTGAGGGAACTTGGCATGCAGAATCTCCCATGGATCCAGAATCTATTATGGTGGTAACCTACCATATGAAATATTTTTTCAAGATGATCTAGTTTCAATTGTGCATCCCATAATCTCAACAAGTTATTATATTTTGATGTTCACTAAGCTTTGCTGTACACTATATGTGCTCACAAAAAAAAAAAAAAAAAAAATTTCCATTTATCTCAGATATTCAATCTGCAAAATTTCACATACATGTCAAAGAAAGCACAAGAGATTTCAGAAAAAATCATTTGAAAATATTATGTGTTTGTTTTAGTCTACTAAAAGAGTAAATTAAATAATATAAGCATATTTGTTGGTGAAATATTAGACTTAGCAGAAACTAATTTATCATTATATGAAAAAGGTATAACACTATCATCCATACATTTTTATTAAACCTAAAATGTCATTGTCATTGTCAAGAAAAAAAATTGATGTTTTTTTTTTTATTTCTTGCACAGAAATTTTGTTGCTGGTACCCATTTAGTGTGAATTTCTGAAAATGACTACCTGTAGCTTTTGTATTCAGATAGTTCTACAATTCTGCGAAAATCTAGGGCTGTTTTTTTTAAAAAAAAGTATTGCGACTACATTGCCGAGCCTAAAATATTATGCATTTTTGGTTTTTTAGCAAATAAAATTAATATGAGGGAGGGAAGATATGTCAGAAGATAATAGTTATAACTGAAATAGTAACTATAATTTTTTTTTTTAGGCTTACCAAAAATTTAGCTGATCAAATGATAAATTCTTTTATTCTGGAAAGACAATGATTGCAGTGTCTAAGTATACATTCCCTCTTTGCTTCTACATAATATAAATTCCCTCTTATACATAATTTTATTATATTTTGATAATTTTCATCAATTTACATATTATTCAAAAGCAATTTGATGTTCTGATGAACTATGCATACACATTTAAAATGGGGGCCACTGGCACCATCTAAAACACATTTTGGTTACAAAGCACAAAACTTTGAAAAACCGAATTTCGCATGACAATACTCATTTTTGAAACCTGAATATAATTAAGTAATACAAGGCTTAAGCTACTGAAAATAAATTGTTTTCTCATGTTTACGTTTATCATTATATTTGCAACATCTTTTATACCAGGTATAA
Source organism: Caerostris darwini (assembly GCA_021605075.1). Lineage (NCBI taxonomy): Eukaryota > Metazoa > Arthropoda > Arachnida > Araneae > Araneidae > Caerostris > Caerostris darwini. The sequence goes on from BPLQ01008260.1 coordinate 56,191, forward strand.
TTCTAGACTGTTCTTCACTTTCATAAAAAATTATCATTAAATCTGTGATTTCATTTTTTTTTCCACTCCTAAAATCTGGTTCAGCTAAAAATCCCTTTTCTTTAACAAACATTTGAGCCTGATGAACTGTATAATCAGTTGCACAAATTGAGTCCTGTATTTTTTCTGTATGTAAGTGAAACAGGAATGGTTGATAATTGGACTTGTTTTCTGTGATTTTAATTCTTTTTATGATTTCTGTACGCTTGTCTGTGTCAACTGCTGTCATTTCTCCCAAACTTTTCAAGTTCTGATTTTTTTTTCATGAATCTCAACATTCAGTATTTTTTTAATTTTGTCCAACACATTTTTGTGAAGTTTTTCTTTTAATTTCTGTATAATATAAGATGTTTCTATGCTCAGCAAGTGTATGGAATTTTAAAACAGAACATACAACTTTATTAAAAGAAAGATTAGGCTTCACTATCATATCTTTCTTCTTGGTCCAAGTCTCTTGTTCTGCAGGTAAATTAGTGTCATTAGGTTTAATGAAGTTATCAATTTCATAGCTAAAATCTGAAATGTCTTAAATAAAATTGTTCTTCATTTAGTGTAGAATTTTTGTCCTGGTTTGCTGTAATATCCTTCATTAACAGATATTTATAATTCTAAGCAGTAATCACTCATAGAAATTTTTTCACAAATTTCTTGTGTTTACTAACCACATACATTTTTGAAGAAACTCTTCAAATGTAAACTTTTGTGATGCAGACAAATGGTCTTTAAGACTACAGTAGATCTAAAATTAAAAATATCTCTGATAGAAGAGCAAAATATCTAAAATAGACGAGAGGAATAATAATAATAAAACTCTGGAATCATGGAAGTTGACCCACATGGCTTTGGGATTGCAAAAAGGGGGAGAGGAGAGGATTCTTTTCTCCCTTTAAAAGTTTTTTTTCTTCTTCTTTTTAGGATAATTAAATAGAAAAAAGTTTTTTAAATTGATGGTAAAGCTTAAAAGAAAAAAAAAAAAAAAAATTGCAGCTATTATTTTTAGTTATCACTATTACCTTCTGGCATATATTCCCTCACACATTCTTATTTTATCTGCTAAAAAAATCAACAATGCATAAGCTCTGCAAGGTAGTTATAATATTTAAAAAAAAAGATAATTCTGGGAGAAATTGAATACATAGACTACTGGCAGTCATTTTCAGAAAAACACAATAAATAGATATAAATGACATGTATAAGACATGCTATGACATGTTTACATGTATAAGAAGCAAACAAAAGTAACATTAATTTTTTTCTTGACAATGGCAGAAGACATATTTAAGTTTATTTTAAATGAATAGATTATGGTGTACTTTTTCTTCACATTGATAACTCAATTTTTATTAAGTATAATATTTCACCAAAACATATGCTTACATTTTATTTATTTTTTTAATAAATTAAAACATACACTTAGAATTTTCATATATATATATATATATATTGAAATCTTTGTGCTTTCATTGGCAAGTATGTGAAAATTTCACTTATTTGAATGCTATGCGAGTATAAAAAAAAAAAAAAACACTTCCACTTGGAAGTGTTTTTTTTATGAGCAAGTATAGTGAATATCAAAGAAAATAATAACCTGATGAAAGTTTGATGTGATACAAAATTGAGACTAGATTGTCTAGAGAGATGGTTGGTTACCACTGTAAGGAGATTCAGTGTACCAAATTTCGTCAAAATCTATGAACATATGTGTCATGACCTGGCTGAACTAACCCTTATGTGATAAAAGCTACTCAAAGTGTTCATGTATTGAAACTTTTTAAAAAAAAGATAAACTACCAATAATATTTAAGAGGAATATTCAAACATTTTTTATTAAAAAAAAATTGAGTTTAACTTTTCAGTATACACATACATTATCACATATATGGAGCTAATTTGACTCCAATTTTTTAAATTACCAGTATATTAAATTTAGTTTTCAAAAATACTATTTTACATATAACCATAAGATGATTTTCTATTAATAATAGGTTCACCTTCCTTTTTTTGAAAGATGTATGTTTAGGAGGAATCTGAATTATCTTCTAACACTCACACTAATTTTAAATGATCATAAAAAAAAAAAAAGAAATACCTTATTTTTTAAATTTTACTATTACTTTCAGTTAATACTGAACCATCAATAGAAGGCATAGGAAATATATAAAGTTTTTGAGAATTTCTTATAAGTTTCAATAAAAAAGAAATGTAGATTTAAAATCTATGCATGCATGCACCTTACAGATTAAGAGTAATGCTATTTTTTCAAGGATAGATAATGAATTTATATAATGAATGTTTGATTTGCTATTGAAAAATCAAGTATTATTTTGAATTTACAAACTCTTTAAATAGCATTTAGTAATGAAAAATGCTGTGGAAAGAAATACTTATTTTTCATTTCAAATTAACAGTCGATTGGAAATAAATTAATGTATCTAATATTTTTATCACTATAAATTAGTTCATAAAAATTAATTCTGTTAAAAAATAACCATATGAAATTGTGTGACTCTTTCTTATAATTATTATGTTGGATAAATAATTTGTTTTATTAAAATTTTCAAGAAATCAACATGGATCTTTTGGATTAAAATTTTGGAAGTTTTTTGTCATTCTCATTAGTTGAATAAATGATTAGATCAGCTATTATCATATTCAATAAAAAGATTTTTATAACTATCATGCTATTTAAAAACATAAATATATGTTATTCTTCTAGTGTAATCACTTAATTAAAAGCAATTGATATTACAAGCAATTATTGATTAGCTGAAGTTTTAATTTACTTATGAAAATAAAAATTTCAGATATTTTATTATATATGTTTTAAAATTTTTTGAGTTGAATTAAGCAATACTACTTCTTAATATCATAAACCTATTATATTTAAAAATGAGAAAAAATAATTTGAAATATCGTATAAATTGCAATAAATATTTTAGATGAAATATTTTTAGCAATTTTTGTTACACTTTTGATTGAATTTTTCTTAATTATTATTTTTTTACATTGATAAAAAATGTTTCTCTTTAATGTTTTAAAATAATTGTTGTAATGTCCTTTTTTTAATAATAGTGATGTAAATGTGCTTATAATATTATAATAAAAGTATCTTTTTTCATTTGTATTACAGGTAAATTTTTTCAGCAAATTTAAACTTCTGGTATTTATTTTTACATTTAAGATGGATGATGATTATGAAGAAGAAGCTGAGCCTGAAAGAGGATGGTATAGTGGAGAACCTGATTCAGGTTCTGATTCAGAAGACCAAGAAGCAAGAAATGCATTGATTCAGGCAGAATGTCTTGAAAAATTCAGTAGCTTAGATTTTATTATGGAACCTGACATATTTGCTCAAATTAAAAGATACTTTCATGCTGGAGGGAATCCTGATCAAGTTGTAGATTTGCTCTCTGAAAATTATCATGCTACTGCACAGACTGCCAATTTATTGGCTGAATGGTTAATTTTAGCTGGAATGAATATTTCTGAAGTACAAGCACTTGTTGAAGACCATTTACGAGAGGTTATAATCAGACATTTCGATCCAAAAAAAGCAGATTCAATTTTTAATGAAGAAGGTGATACCATAGCTTGGTTAACTGAAATGATAGAACATCCCACATGGAGATCGTTGGTTTATAAATTGGCTGAAGATTATCCAGAATGTTTAATGTTGAATTTTACAATCAAATTAATTTCTGATGCTGGTTATCAAGGAGAAATTACAAGTATTTCTACTGCCTCTCAACAGCTTGAAGTGTTCTCACGCATCCTAAAAACATCTGTTACAAATTTCTTAGAAGGTGGAGAAGAGGATTTCAAGAAAAATGTTCAGGAATTTTCAAGAATGGTATGCCATGGTGAACATACATATTTGTATAGTCAAACTCTCTTGCATTTACTAGCTCAAGAACCTAGAGGAGGATCAAATATAAAACGACTTTCACAAGAAACATGTGCCTATGTACAAAAAACTGAGCATAATGCTACTCCTATCACTATGGCCCTTATGAGTGCAGCAGCATTTCCAAGAGTTTGTCAGGCATTGTCTGCAATGTTGAGTAAAAATGCCTTAAATCCTGCTGACATAACTGTTCTATTCAAATTGTACCAAGCAGCTGAACCTCCCCCTGTAGAATTTATCAGAATGCCTCAGTTCTTAGATTTATTAATGGACTCCTTATTTAAACCAGGAATTAAAATTAATCCAGAGCATAAACCAAAATACATTTATCTCCTAGCATATGCTGTCAGTGTCCATGAAACTTACAAAAAGGGTGTCCGTAAAAGTGTAAACAAAGAAGAATTAAAGCTCACAACTCAAGCTATTGAAAAAGTTCATGTTATCTGTAATGAAAAAAAAGGTTCATCTGAATTGATACCTGAACTTAATACTTTATATCATTGCATCCGCTATCCAATCATTGCTTTAGGTGTAGTAAGATGGGTTGACTTTACAGTTTCTGAAAAAAGTTATTTTAAATTATCTACAGAACACACTCCTTTGCACATAGCTCTTTTAGATGAAGTTGTTACATGTCACAATACTCTTCACCAAAAGGTTTTGGAGCTATTAATTCGATTATTTGAAATGCCACAAGAAGATCTTGATGTCCTTGTGCAGCTTGAAATGAAAAAAATGCTTTTGGATAGAATGGTTCACTTACTAAGTAGGGGGTGTGCACTTCCTGTTGTAAAATATATCAAGACATGTTGGCAAAGTCAAGATACAGATATTTCATTAATTCGCTATTTTGTTACTGAGGTTTTGGATATTATAGCTCCTCCATATACAGCTGAATTTGTGAATTTATTCTTACCTTTGGTTGAAAATGAAGATATCACTGGGAAAATGAAATTTGAAGGTGGAAATGATCCAGTATCTGAATTTATTTTACTTTGTAAGACAAATTGTGTAACAGCTAATTGATCATCATGAAGTTTGTCTGCTGTTTAACATCATTTTTTTCTCATATCTCCTTAAAGGCTTCATTGTTTTTTTGAGTAAAACATTTCTTTTAATTTTCAATATTGATCAAATGAAAATGTGGGGTTATTAAATATTTTATTTGATTGCTGGTTTAACAAAATATGATTTCTGGTCATTCAATCATTTTATTGAAAATTCTGTATTTTATATTATTACAAAAATATTAAATTTTAGAATATTTTTTCTCTTTGATTCTTGCTGTCATTTCATTTAAATTGGGCATTTAAATTAGTTTGTAAATTGTTATTCTTATATAAAAATTTGTTGAAAGATAACTTTTGTTGTTTTTCATGTGTTTGTTATTACTTTGTAAGGTGTTTAAAATTATAATATTTTTCCATTTTACTCCAATAAATATTTATAAACAATTTCCAAGTGACTAAAATTTATAATGATAAATTAATAATTGCAGAACTAAAATGCATTTTTGTCTGTGTGTGAAAACAATGTAATTTTTTTGCAAGGTATTTTAAATAAAAAAAAAAAAAAAAATTTGTACATGTGCATTTACATTCATGCATACATATTGATTATACTTATAGAAGATAAAAATAAAATTATAATCAGTGTGTAAAGGTAATATGCATAATTAGAAAAATACACATCTATGCATAATAAACAGCATGAATTATTTCATTAAACTTTTGCAGTATACATACTTCAGTGTTAAATTTTTAAAAGCCTGTCATTTTGATTCCTTGAAATACTAAAAGAATTAAGTATCTGGCACTGTAATGTGAATTTCTTAAATTTTAATATTTTTTGTTTATCTGAATTAAAGAAAAGGGTAATAATTAAAGTTTCAAATAATAAAAAAACTGAAATATGAAAAATACAATTTTTCTATTATAAAAATAGTACAGTTGAAGTAGTGATAATTATATTTTTAAAAAATTTAATATTCATACAAAAAATATAAATCACTTTGTAGAAAAATGGAAAAATAGTATATAAAGTATAAAAAAAAAGCATACAATATGAAATTATATTAGAATAATGAAAAAGCAAGAAACTGTATAGTTGGTTTAAAATGTAAATTAGCACTAATGATTGCAAACATAAATTATAACAATAGGTGTAAAGAATAATATGGATTTAATAATTACATTTTTTATACAAATTTTGGGAATTCCAAATTTTATTTAAAAATTTTTCGAAATTCAGATTTAGTAATTGTATTACATTTTATTTGTGGCACTTTTTTTTTTTTTACATGTGCATGAAATTCAAAAGTATTGGTAATATTTACTTTCAATAAAAAAAATTTTAAAATGGGTTTACGATTATAAAATATAATCTCTTGCATTTATTTAACTATAAATACTATTTTATTTTATGATTCAAGCAGAATACTATAAATTGTAACTAATTTTTTTATGTGAAAATAGTATACTGTCGTATTTTTACATGAAAACTTTGAAATAATAGAAACTATTTATGTTCTATATATTTTAAATTCAGGGTATTTTATGGGTTTTTTATTAGGGTAATTTTTATGTGTGCATCTAAAACACATAAAAATGCATTCCTAAAAATAATATATGTTTATACAAAATCAAACTCACACAAATGGAACACTTAAAAAAGAAGAAAAAGTACATAAAAGGATTTTAACTTTACATAACTTTCAAATGTTTATTAAAGTTTAACTTCATGTATAATTATACTTTTTATTAAAAGTTGATGTTTATATTCATTTAGAATTGAATTAGTTATGTGTTTTACTCCTGATTCCCGTGTTTTTATTGTGGCAATTTTTCTATGAAAAGTGTATTTTGTTATTTTATTTATTTTTTAATTTACTCGAAAATAGCATCACTTTAATGGTGTTATGAAGTTACATGTATTATCCAGATTTAAAATCTTTCTACATTATATATCACTTTTACTTCAGCATTTGTACATTTTTTTTCTGTTATTGTGTTAGTTGCCTTAGTTTTTTCTTTTTATGAATTTCAATCATTGACACCTAAAGCATGCATTTGTCAATTCTTCTGATTATTTCCAGGTTTTACCTTTTTTAGTCTTTTGATCAAATAACCATTTCTTCCTAATTTAAGAATTCAAAGTAAATAGATAAGTAAATAAAAACAAATCTTATCCAAATTATAAATTGCTATGAGTTGTTTTAAAATTATATTATGGAAACCTTTTTTTTAATTTTTGTAATCATGCTAATTTTTAAACTTGAATAGATATTAGTTTTTTGATAATTATTTTTGTAAAGATTTTCAAATTCATACATCAAATAAAGGTATTTTTAATTAAAAAAATGCTCAATTGTAACTACTGATTTCCTGCATTATTGTCCTAAAGTTTTTTTTTTAATATTAAATATTCACTATCAAACATGAGCTTATTTTGATGTTACGTTGGTTGAGACCTAGGTATTTTATATGTTGTTGAGACCTATTTTTTTTTTTTTTTGAAAAGATAATATAGATTAGATGATTTTAACTTAATTACTATTCTGTATGTTTAGAATTTTTTCCATAAGCAGACAGCTCAATAATCTAAAAAAAAGTTGAAGAGGTAAAAACATCTAATTGATTTTTCTACAATACTATACGGTATGACTAATTAAACAAATTTTTAAGAAGCAAAGGGAAAAAAAGTGTACTTTTCCCAGAAATACTGGAACTCTAAAATTTCTTGCTATTATACTTAATGTTGATCCATTTTTTTTATAATATATGTATTGTTTCTGTATATGCATGTGCAGGCATATACAGAGTAGTTATCAAGGTATGAAAACCACTATCAATATGCATGGTATTTATGTAGGAATTTCATTTTAATGACTCACAAGTGCAACTTTTACATAAAAACAGTATACATATTTATTCTACACTCAGCCACTTGTTATGAAATTGTGTACATTGTTTGTTTTTTATTGTACAGAAGGCAAATTGATGGTGCTTGTCTGGTTTGAAGCATCTGTTTCCATAACAGGTAACATAGCGGATTTTTTAGCAATGGTTCGAACGTTATAACTGCATATAATTGTAAAAATAATCTCTGCCAAATTGAACATTGAACAAAAGACGAAGGTGCTGAAAGAAACCATCTAATGTTGAAGTGGATATTGTCATTCACGAGACAACTGCGGTACTCAACCAGCATCTTCAGGTTCTCTTTTTAATGATTACAGTGAGAAAAGAATTACACAAACAACAAATCTGTCATAGAACCATTTTCAAAACTTTTTCCAACTGATATGAACGCAATGATACTCAATTGCATATCAACTCAGTTTATCATCCCAATTGTGCAACTATGAAGCATGGAGGTGGCTCTGTCATGATTGGAGCAGTGATGTCATGGTTTTCTGCAGGCCCTGTAATCAACTAGGGCGGCGAGTGACTATGTGGGCATTTTAGCCTACCAGGTACATCCCTTATGCAAATATTGTTTCTTTCAAGATATACATTTTCTAGTATGACAACTTTTCAAGCTAGAATTGTCCAGGCATTGTTTGGAAAGCGTGAAGACAAAGTCACATGGCTGCCCTAGTAGCCAGAATATTATTTAGCAACAGTGATCTATTTTGGAGATCTCCATCATCTCTACGGGCCTTTTCCTAATTTCTTCATATGAATAATATTTTTTAAATTGTGCTTGATTTGTACAATTCAATTCCTCAATGTATTCAGACCATTTTAATTTCTTTATGGTCATGCGCATTATTAAAGAAAACCTTTTTTATGTTGTAATTCCGTTATTCTGATTGTGACTTCTATTATGATTATTCGTATGTAATTACTAGATAAAGTCATGGAATTTTAAAATTAACTCTATCCCAGAATATAAATTTGAAATTGGATTTTATTTGTAAAAAATTTATTAATAATGATGTCTAATATAAGAATAATATCAGTTTTTGAAAAAAAAAAATTACCATATTAAAAAATTGTTAATTGTGGTGTCGAATTTCAAAAAGTGGTATCCATTTTAAACTGATTTTTTTATAGCATAATATCCCTTAAAAGATAATTTTAAATGCTACATGAATTCAATGAGAGTGCCATGTTTAACTTTTGATAAACTACTTCTGGAGTATGTATTTTAAGATTTAACATAATAAATTGAAGATGTATCATGAAAGGATGAAAAAAGAGCAAAACGTATTTGCTGATAAATATAAATTTAATGAAATACAATAAAATTTAAGCAATAATGTAATGTTTTTAAAAAGGTAAAGATATTCATTTTCAAGTTTTTTATGCTTTCTTGACTGTTACACTATTCTATTCTCTCGATAAGGTTTCTGTCTATTCTTGACTATTTTTAATAAATATTATTAACGATATATGGCGCAGCCAGTGCTGACATCATAGATGAAGCAACCGCACTGAATGAATAACTGTATATGCTACGGGGCCAACTGAGTAGAGAAAAGAAAGCATTGTGGGTCTCAAGAGAAATATTTGATGATAGTAAAATAAAAAATATTAAATTGTAGTAGTAGGTTTTTTTAAGATAACACTATTCTACTTTTTAAATTTTAATATATATTATAGTTAAATTATCATCCTCAAATTTTATTATAATTTTTTTTTAAACTGAGTGTTGTATAAGAAATCTATAATATCTATTTAATTAACTTTTATAAACATGTATCTTTATAAGTAATCTTGTGTATAATGCTTAAATATTTCGTTAAACCGTCTTGGCAAAGCATTAAAGATGGCAGTTTATGGGATGGAATTTAACAAGGGTCGATTGTGTTCTCAATAACACAATATTACACGATACTACAAATATATTCTACATTATAAGAAGAATAGGTCTGTAGCCCGAATTACGTTCAGTTAGAAAGAGTTAAAAAAAGTCTTTTAAGAGTTTGGCAATATTTTTATTCTAAACATAAAAGAAAAGAAAGCAATCCTTAATATTCTATGTTTATGTCAGTGAAAATGTTGTGTATGTGTACAATAAATGAGTCATTAGTAAATTATTTAAATTTATAGGAAATAAATTAGTAGATTTTTACAAGTGTTATATGCGAATATTCAACAAGTTTTGAATTCTTTATTCTAAGTTTTAAAATTATTCCATGAATGAATTGGTAAATTATACTACATCTAAACCCTCTTTTTCTCGATAGATAAATTCATAAAATTTAAGGGATGAAAGAATATTTTGCGGGATTAAATTTTTCAATTAATTGAAATTCAAGTTGAAAAATTATAAATAAAGTATTCAATATTTTCGGCAAAATTATTTATTATTGCTACGAAATTCAAAGAAGTTCCTTGAGTTGCTGATTATTTTTTAAATAAACTTCAGGTTGGTGCATAGGAGTGAATAATAATCCCGTAAAATATTTAAAGAAATTGGTAACGTAAAAACGGTTTAATATTTATGGCTCATCTCAGTGTATTTTTTTAAGTTACGTCTATATTATTAAATTTTATCTGCCAAAATATTTTCAAAAGCATTTTTTTTAAAAGGAATATATTATCATATATTGACAAAAAAAAAAAAAAAAAAATGTAGGAAACGATTTATCAACAGATTGAAAGTAATTAAGAAATATGGAACTAAGCAATGCAAACGAGGATGGAGAATTTTAGGAATAAAAAATAATTACATAAATTTTCAAATAAAAAAAATAAAAAATTCAGCGCATTTAATGATTTAAAAAAAATTATAATGGTTTTAATTACCCATGGAACAATATCGTTTTAAATTAATAATTTTTTTATGTCTTGTGGCGGTATTGTAAAGGTTGCGTAGTGTTATTAAAATCTAGACGGCGAAAAAAAAAAAAGACGATAATCAATTTTCACAATTGCAACATCTTTATTCCATTTCTAACGCTAACTACGTTCTGTTTTCATTCTAGCGGCAAAATTCCCTTTTTAACAGTGAAAGTAGAAGTTGTTCAATTCTTACTCCATTTTACATCAATAGGTGTCGCTACATCACTCCCCTACCAGTAACAAAGTTACGTTACTTTAAAAATGGTAGAAGAATTAATATATCTATACAAATAATAGCGAACAAATACACATTGATACAAATTTAAATTGCACAAAATAATTACAAATACAATTACATATAAACATTTACATACAATAAATCAAGTTAATTTTTAAAATGGACATGGACGGATTATAATTTTGAAGAAAAGTCAATAATGTCATTGAAACGAACAGGAAGTTTTACTTGTCTTCCACAACGTGTTGTTGTGTTTGGTTGTGCAACTTGCTGACTTGGTATAAATGTTTGTTCACTCGGCACAGATGTATGATCATTTGAGGACGTTGGATTCAGAAGTTCATTAGGTTGTAACACATATGCCAGTTTTAATCTATCCACGGAAATATTAACTTGTTTATTTTTAATTGACAGAAGAAAGTTTTTCGGGGATCTTTGCAATACCAAATAGGGTCCTTAGGTTTTTTAACTCTGTCAATTCGCAGAAACACATGTGAGCATGTATACAAATCTTTTGGAATGAAGATCTTCTGCTTACATTTGTTTTTGGATTGGTATGGTTTTAAGTCGGCCATCTGTTTTCGGAGATTGCTTACAAAATTATCATCAGATATTGGCAATCTAGATCCTTCAAAGAATTCGCCTGGTAATTTAATAGTTTTGTCATAAACCATTTCAGCTATTGTATACATACAGTCCTCATGTAGAGCAGCTCGCAAACCCATAAGAACCGTTGGTAATGTGTCCGTCCAACGAACGTTGTTATGACATCTAATAGCTGTTTTCAAGGTACGGTGAAGACGTTCAACTTTTCCATTAATCTGAAGATGATAAGAAGACGTATGGTTTACTTTAACACCACATAGCGCAGCTAAACTTCGAAATAGTTCTGAAATAAATTGAGTGCTTCTGTCAGTAATAACACAAGTAGGTACACCAAATCGGGTAATCCAATGCTCATAAAAAGCTTTTGCTATACTTTCTGGAGTGATATTTGATAACGGTACCACTTCCATCCAAGAGGTAAACCGATCAATACACGTCAAACAGTATGTGTATCCATTAGAAGGTGAATAAGGTCCAATTAAATCTATATGAACGACACTAAATCTCTCATCTGGTGCTTGAAATTGTGAATATTCTGATTTTGTATGTTTAGTTATTTTATTTTTCTGACAGTTGATGCAAGTTTGAGTCCACTGTTTAACATCTTTTTCCATATTTGGCCAAATGAATCTTTTAGTTATTTCTTTTACAGTAGTTCGAATTCCAGAATGAGCTAAACTGTGAATTGTATTAAATATTGTCATTCGAAAATTTTTTGGTATGAATGGTCTGATACTGGACGTGTATCACAATACAAGAGCTTTCCTAATGGCAATTGGTGTTCTTTAAAATGTAATGATTTGGAATGTAATTTCAATTGTTGCAGTTCATCATCATTAATTTGTGCATCTGCTTATCAAGTCATAATCGACAATAGGTGAATCGATGTCCTCAATTCTAGACAGTCTGTCTGCTACCACATTGTTTCGACCACTAATATGGTATAGGTTAGTAGAGAATTGTGAGATATATTGTAGGTGTCTTAGTTGTCTGGGAGAGGCTTTATCATTGTTTTGCTTAAAAGCGAATGTTAACGGCTTATGATCAGTATAAATATCGAAATCTCGACCTTCAAGTAAATGCTTAAAATGTTTAATGGATAAATATATACCCAAAAGTTCACGGTCATAAACGCTGTAATTTTTCTGAGCATCATTAAGTTTTTTAGAAAAAAATGCAATTGGCTTCCATCCATTTGGTTCTTTTTGTTGAAAAACTGATCCAATAGCCCAATCAGATGCATCTGTGAGAAGAGCCAGAGGGTAATCCAAGTTGGGATATGCCATTAACGCTATTTGAGCAATATCTTGTTTGCATTTTTCAAAACTTTGTCTAGTTTCATCGGTTCATGGTATTTTGCGTCGATCTTTTTTTGTAGATCCTTTCAAAAGTTCATATAGCGGGGCTTGAGTTTTTGCGGCATTATTTATATAATTACGATAAAAATTGATCATTCCTAAGAAGGAACGTAATTCGTGAATAGTTTCTGGCAATGGATAATCTATGATAGCTTTGATTTTTTGAGGTTGAGGTTGTGAGCCTTCAGCAGATATTTGATAGCCTAAAAAATCTATTACAGGTACTCCCAAAACTGATTTACTAATATTAATCCGTAGACCATATTTATCTAAACGCTGGAAAACTATTGTAAGATGCGAACGATGTTCTTCCTCGCAAGAAGAGGCGATCAACACATCATCTAAGTATGGAAACACAAAGTCTAGGCCATAACGAACTTCATTTATAAACCTTTGAAATGTTGCAGGGGCATTTTTGAGACCAAAACTCATCACATTGAATTGATAAAGTCCAAAAGGTGTGATGATGGCAGTTTTTGCCTTATCTTCATCTGCTACAGGAATGTGATAATATGCTTTAGTAATGTCAATTTTAGAAAATATAGTTTTATTAGTTAAAATATGTTGAAAATCCTGGATTCGAGGTATGTTATATCGATCAGGTATAGTTAAATCATTCAATCTTCTATAATCACCCCACGGACGAAAAGAACCATCTTTCTTTGTTACTATATGAAAGGGACTTGCCCATTCTGAGCTAGATGGACTAATGATGTGATTGTCTAACATATATTTAAATTCTCTTTTAGCTATTTCCAACCGTTTTGGATCTAATTGTCTTGCTTTACAATTTACGGGTTGTCCTTTAGTTATAATATGAGGTTTTACATTATGTTTAACATTTGAATTAAGAAAATTTGTTTTTGTTATATTGGGATACATAGAAAATAAATCAGAATATTTACATAAGCTACTCGTTGTATTTACACTTTCATTAATAGAGATGGGTGCAATGTCACCATAAACTGCAAGGTTAGTTACACCATCAATTAATCTTTTATGCTTTATATCAATTAATAAATTGAACTTATTTAAAAAATCTGCACCTAGTATAGGTTTACTAATTTTGGCCACAATAAACGGGAATTAAAATTCTCGGCGCAAACCTAGATCAAGATTTAAAATTTCTGTACCAAAAGTATCGATCGCAGTATTATTTGCAGCATATAATTTATAGTCACTAATAAATTTGCGTTTAGAAGTATAAGGAATAAGACTTACGTCCGCTCCACTGTCAACCAAAAACCGTAAACCCGTTTTTTTGTCGTTGACAAATAGGCGGAATTGACGGCAATGTTTTGTATTTTCAGCAGTAGAGTCTGCCGTTAATTCTGTTGCTGATTCTGGTTTTCTGAAGGATTATTTTTACATGCACATGGAGCTTGGCATTTATCAGGAAAACATTTTTCTTGAAAACGAAAATGGTAATAAGAGTATTTGCCAGAAGGATTATAATAGCGATTGTGAGATTTACTTCGATCATAAGAAGATTATCGACCTGTATTTCTTGGTTGGGAACGAGAGTTCCTTGTAACACTCAGTTTTTCAAGTTTATTATCCAAAGATGCAATTTGCTGTCGTAAATCAGTTATGACAGCTGATCCTGATGAAACATTATTGCTTACGCAGTAAAGTTCTTGTTTTGGTTGCATTTCAAGAATACTATCCACCATTCATGAGAGTTTCTCAATTTCTTCATCACTAACTAGTAAAATATTCCGCACAGAATCAGGCATTTTTTGTAGAAATAGCGTTGTTAGCACCTTGTCAGTAATTCCATCAATAGCCAAATTTCTCATTTTTTGTAAAAGTTGACTGGGTTTAAGATCTCCCAAGTCAAGTCCTGTCAGCAGTCTCTGAAGACGCTTATTTTCGCTTTCTTTAAAAGTATTCAGCAAACGTTCTTTCTCAGCGGTATATTTTGTTCTATTATCATCACTGATAATGTCCCACAAACTTTCAACAAACAACAAAACTAAGTAGTTGAATTTTGTCTCCTCGGCTGTTATTCCACAAATTGAAAACTGTGCTTCAACTTGAAAGAACCATATTTCTGGTTTTTCTGCCCAAAAAGGAGGTATTTTGACGCTTACCCGCGTTACTTCATCTTTTTTCGCTGATCCATTAGTTTCAGTCATTCTGCAAATAATGCACTGTTTGCAAATAATTCACGGGTCACCAAGTATGTGGCGGTTTTGTAAAGGTTGCGTAGTGTTATTAAAATCTAGACGGCAAAAAAAAAGACGATAATCAATTTTCACAATTGCAACATCTTTATTCCATTTCTAACGCCAACTACGTTCTGTTTTCATTCTAGCGGGAAAATTCCCTTTTTAACAGGGAAAGTAGAAGTTGTTCAATTCTTACTCCATTTTACATCAATAGGTGTCGCTACAGTCTTCGTAATAATATTCAGTTTCTAAATGACGTCTAAATAATTTGCATGCATTTAAAATACTAGTTTTGTGGCTGTCATTCTTTATTTTTAAATATCCATAAATCTTTCTATAAAATACATAGCATGCCCTATATTGCAAATGATTTGTATAAAATTTTTATACATATTTATTGGAGTAATATCAAGGTGGTTTTTCAATTGAACACATTTTTTCCGATTAATTTTTATTTCCCAAATTGATCAATCAATCTATCAATTTGTTCATCTTTCTATTTCTGTACTTTTTCAAACTACAAATTTTTCCTATTATCTCCATTTAGCTTCACCTTCACAAACATACACACACTTTTTAAGTTTAATTATTTGAAAAATTTTATTTTATATTAAACTATTTGTTTATAAATTAAATGTTATAATTGATTATAAGAAAATTTTGATGTAATTCTTAATATATGAATCGAAGGTGAAAGTACAGGGTGATTATAAAGTCTTGCCCCGATTATAAATGAAATTTCCGGTGCGGAAATTATTATAATTAGAAATATGTTTGTTTGGATACATTTAAGTACTGTTATCCTCAGATTGATTTGAGATTAAATTAAGAAATATAAAATTTATAATAAGACCACTACTTCAGTATATCTCATTGGAAAATATCGCGGTACTTGCCAAGTGTTCTTTAACATGTCTGTTACAGTATACACAGCGTCTTTTATCGTAATCTTCAGTCCTTCGATGTCATCAACTAGACTTGGACTATACCTTCGGTATAGCCCCAAAAGAAAGAAATACATAGAGGAATAATATCAGCAAGCCATGGTGTTGGCTCATATTTTCCAATCCCCCATCTTGGAATTCTTTCGTCTAGGAACTTTCGAAGTAAAGATGTGAAGAGTTGCTCCATCTTTGCTGATAAATAATCCATGGTTAAAATTCTTCTAACCAAGCTGCAATGGACAGTTCCAATAAGTATAAGTAAGTGTTAGCAATGGTGTTTTTTTTTCCTAGCAAATCAATAACCTTGTTCAAACAACCTTTAACAAAGTTCCATAAGGCAGAATTAAAAACTTTAGGGCTGTTTTTCATTACCAGTACAGACATATGTGGATTTTCAGATTTCCAGATATGACCATACTGTTTATTTAACTTTTCGCAGATATTAGGTTGATTCATAAGCAAAATTAGATTTAAGTAATCATTTTCGGTATCAATTCTGTTCAAATCTATTGCACACACACATACAAAATGATTTGTCGTATGGTATCGAAATTATGTTGTTACAATCAACGATTAATTTGTAATAAATTTTTATAACCACGCAAAACTTTTTACTACTCCTGTAAACTTGATTTTAAAAATGAATAATAATTAAAGAACAGAAAGAGATATTATAAATGAATAGTGCTTGCCGTAAATCGTCACAGAGATTCAAAAGTAATTAATGAGTGTACCGAAAGATAAAGCCTTTGTAGCAGTTGACTGAATAATCTAAAAAAAGATATTTTCAAAATATCTGCAATTTGCAGCAAAGTCTTGGCGTAGACTTAGAGCGAAATTGGAAGAAGCCCTCCTCAGGAAGAAGGACTTCACATGCAGCGAAAATATACTATTCCAATTCTTCTGTTGTGGAATATGAGAATACTCTTGAATCTTTTTCGTATTCCCTCAGAAAAAAGTTACAGGAGGTCAAATCTGATAGCCAATGAAATGCATATTGCCTATGTTTGCATTACTTCAAATCAATAAGACGATCATCGAAATGTTCATTGAGATTCTTGACATCAGCATCAGCACTGAAGGGTTGCCGAATCTAAATATTGTATGGATATATATGTACTAGATCGACGTATATAATATGGAGTGTAGATAATGAATATCCAATTGTGCTTCAACAGGTTGTATGGAAACTCCAGGCCGGACATATTGGACGATCTAAGTATTCGCTATCTGTATGTTTTCTGCAGCATCATAAACTGGTTCTCTCATACATAAGTAGCAAAACACAAATAGATCTCTTTTATTACTAGTTTTTTGTAATCGCTGGCTCTTGAAACTTTCAATCCTGAGTTTGCATGAAGGTCACTTGTGTTCACACTGCAAACATAATCTGTATTCGTTAGTAAAGAGTAAATACCTTCATGGACTTGCATTCCAATCGTCATGCGTGCATGCCCAATTAATTCTTTCATTTCATTGACGAGGTATGAGAAGTACAAGCAATGCTAGACATCTTGCATAAACTGTCATCTATGACAGCAACTCTACTAGCTGAGTAGCACCAAATTAAATTCGCCTCAAATGCTATTTACCACTGAATTTTCTTCACAGCATTCAAAACGATAGTGGAATATTTTACAAATGCTTTGTAATTGTGATGTACAAATAGGGAAATGATGAACTATGTATAATGAATTATCTCGAAGTCATTAGTGTGAAAATTCGTTTCATAGTAAATACCATCTGAGTTTGTCACTTTTTATTAATGTTAAAATGCCATGTTTCTTTCATGAAAAAAAAAAAAAATTGATCATTGGAGAACTGAACTTTCGAACTGAAGGGATTCTTAGGCTTGAATGCTAATGATAAAATGAAACTACGCAAAAACACACGTACAAAAAGAGAGATCAATCTAATTAATTAAAAATTTGTGATGGAAACAAATAAAAAGGAATTAAATTCTTGCAAAAGTAATACAATTATATCACTTGAAGTCGAAATTAATCACTGGAACTTCTTGAGTAAAAAGGATCTCCAGTATATGGCTGTAATAAATGTGACATTGCAAGGACTAAATATAATATTTTTTTGAGAGGAATAAATATTAAGGAAACAGTGGACCTTGAAATTTTATATTTTTCATTCCCGGCCTTAAGTACAGTAATATCATGTTTCGCCATGATCAAGTCCGTGGCATGATCAAAAATCACATTTATAGTAATTTAGAAAATATAATTTTGCCTATTATTGACTATCTTTTATTTGTGATGAATCAACCTAGATTTTGGCAAATTTTCTTTTTGATTAATTTCTCTATCAATTTCCATAAAATAACCCTTTCTAATGATTGTAAAGCAACTTCCATTTTTTATATTTAAAATTTTAGTGTAACGGTAATGGATAATTAAGTCATACAGTTTGAGTTTCGAATATAAATTGTGACACATTCAATTGGATCATTTTTATAGTTTTAAAGAAAGAAAGAAAGAAAATAGAAAGCTGACTTGCACAGATAAATTAATTAAGGGAATATAATTTTAAATATGCTTATACGAAGGGGGGGGGGAACTAATTTATATTAAAAAGTATACATAATATAATAAAAGTTTTAAAATTTAAATTCTATGATTTCCAGTTTTCCTTGATTGAATGTTGAGGAATCTCATCAAGAAGGAAAGCCACATGGTGTAGCAGCTATTAGGCATTTCCCAGTGAGTGCTTTATATGGGTAGATTCGCGTCAGTTTAATGATTTCCCAATCTCCGGAAAAAGGTGGGTCTGTTTGGACCAACAGCTATCTGACATCATGCAACCGGATATCGAATCCAAGATAACACTTCTTGATGGTCATTATCTGACTGGACATTGGCTTTGCAATTTGGCACAATGTTCAAATGCTTTGTAAAAGAATAGCAGGATACCATGCATGCTATATGTCATTGCAACAAGCAATGTTTTTGATGTTTTTTTTATTTGGTGGAAGTTCCAACAGTTTTTAACGTATTTTGTGAGCAATGTAGTGGACATTTTCATGTTTCCTGCGTTTCTTCGAACGCTTCGATATGTGCGGCCGGAAACTTAGAGTTGTGTTTCCTGTTTTGTAATCCTCGCTGCTTCTTTGCGCGGCACCAAGAGAAAAACTAACTTAATCCCTCAATTCATTGTTCGTTACAAACATGAAGCATCCTTTGGGTTGCTGCAAATGGATTATTTCATTTGTTGCGGTTGTGATTTTAAACGGAGCATCAGGTAAATATTGCAAATTGGTGTTTCTTTCTTTGAAATAATGTATCATAAGAAAATTATTTTTAGAATTTAAAAAAAACAAAAACTGATGAATGCTTACTAAATTTTCTAAAATGCTTTTAAATTTTTTTATATAATACCTTACATAAAATTCGATTTCCTAACCCCAAAATAACGGAAAAATTTATGAGTCAATTTGTTCTATTTTAAATAATAATAATAATAATAATATTTATTTTAGTATTAGTAGTAGTTTAAATAACTGATGGTAATTAGTAATAAGGGATTTATAAAGGTTTCAGTTGATTTTTAGAATATTTATCCTAGCTTAAAAAAATTAACTTGTTTTTGGAATTAAAAAAAAACAACCGATAAATGTTTACTAAATTTTATAAAATACTTAATTTTTTTTTTTTTTATAAAATACCTTACATAAAATTCGATTTCCTGAAACCAAAATAACGAAAGAAAAAAATTCATTCTATTTTAAATAATAATAATAATATTTATTATTATTATTAGTAGTAGTTTAATAAATAAAAATGATAATTAAGTGATTTATAAAGGTTTCAATTGTTTTTTAGTATATTTATTATATCTTAAAAAAAGGAAATTGTTTTTAGAATTAAAAAAAAAAAACGATGAATGTTTTTTAAATTTTCCAAAACACTTAAATTTTTTTTTTTTTATATAATACCTTACATAAAATTTGATTTCCTAAACTAAAATAAGAAAAAATTTGTTCTAGTTTAAATAATAATAATAATATTTATTATTATTCTTAGTAGTTGTTTAATAAATAACTGAATAAGTGATTCGTAAAAGTTTCAGTAGTTTTTTTAGATTATTTATTATATCTTATTCAGCTTTCATTAAATTACATTTTAATTATATTTGATCTTGAATAATAATAAAAATAATAATAAGTGGTTCATAAAGGTTTCAAAAATAATAATGTTTAATAATCGTTTTCGTAACATAAAAATTTCAAATAAAAAAAATATTTTTTGTTTGTATTCACGGGTTTAAAATTTGAGCATTTTTATATCAAAAATTCGGTTTTTCACAAGAGATGATGTTGAAGATGATGATGAAGATTCCCGTTGTTGAAAATTTTTAAACAGATAGAAATTTAAATGAACTTTGTAGTTGGAATCCTATTTATTGTTTATTTCTAATTAATCTGTTTACTTTGGTTACAATAGAAATTGTATTGCTGTTAAATTCCTAATTATAATTGCAAAATTTATCATCAAATTAAAAAGGAATGTTCAAAGACCTTCAAATACTATAATATTGTTTATTTTAATTGCAGAATTTTTAGTTCTATGCTTCTAAAAATATTTTTAATTCTGTATCAAACTGCAGGCTATTTTATTTAATATATCAAATAATTATGGATATATTAATATAATATATGATAATATTATATTATTATTATATAATATATTATTGTAATTATTTATTATTTATATTATTATATTATCCCGTGTTTATAATTTAAATATTTCCTCACCTTTTTTTATAATGAATAATGCCAGTATTTTAATGTATTGTGAATTATGCTTAAATAAAGTTTTCGAAATTACAATTTTATAAGTTTTGAGTTTTGCAGGAATATTATATGAAAATGATTAATTGTTTAAAATTTCCATTTATCATGAAAATATGAAAGCTTTAAAAATATCCAATAATTTTCGATATTGGGAAAGCTTTTATATTTTCATGATATATGGAAAATGAATAATCGTTTAAAGTAATCTTCTTAAAACTTTATTTAAACATAATTCAAAATTCATTAAAATACTGGCACTGTTTACAAAAAGGGTGACAAAATATTTAAATTACTAAAACTGGGGATATATAAAAAATTTAATAATGAAAATTATAATAAATAATAATACATTATAATATAATAATATATAAAATATATTGATCCCAAAACAGCTTTTAAGATTGCAATGTAATAACATAAATATTTTTTGTAGAATTTGCTTTTTAATAAACACCATCAAAGATATTATTATTGTAAATAATTTTTATTAGGCAAATTTATTTAATATTACATAAATTCTGATCCATCTGACTCGAATACTATACATTTGAATACTTATTCTAGATAATTAATTTGAATGCATTTTCAAAACACTCCAAAATACACAATATTAAGCATTTTGTATTATTTCATTTATTACTAAAGCAGTTTTATATACTAATTTACCTGATTTGTT
Organism: Caerostris darwini; assembly: GCA_021605075.1. NCBI lineage: Eukaryota > Metazoa > Arthropoda > Arachnida > Araneae > Araneidae > Caerostris > Caerostris darwini. Next base: position 77,719 of record BPLQ01008260.1, read on the forward strand.
TAAATATAATATATAAAATTTCTTTAACTTTTAATGAAAACTAATATTAAACGCAATTTCGAAAGTAAAATTAAATTAGAAATAAAAATAGGTTTAGTTGAAGATTTTAATATTTCTGATAAAAAATAACAATCTTAAAAAATCCTTTTTTTCCTTGTATAGCTTTAATTTAAGTATTCTTTCATAATTCTTGGAAGTAAAGTATTTATATATAAATCCTCTACCATCAAGTAAAAATTTCACTTTCACTTTTCAATTTCAATTTTCTAATAATTTAATTAATTATTTTATTAATTTTTTTAAAATGCACATTCTATTTCAGAAGATTACATATTCAGATATTCTTTTTTTAGATATTCAGGTATTTTTCTATACATGTTCGGATATTCTTCTTTTCATATTCAAATATTCTACTTTACATATTCAGGTATTCTTTACATATTCAGATTTTCTTCTTTTCATATTCAGATATTCTACTTTACATATTAAGGTATTCTTCTTTACATATTCAGATATATTTCTTTACATATTCATATATTCCTTTTTACATATTCAAATATTCTTCTTTACATATTAGTAAAATATTTCTTAAATTCATTTTAATTAATTGTGTAATTATAGATAATTTTGTCAAACAGTTAAAGCTGGCGGCGTTAAAAATAAATTACAAATATAGAAATTGTTATAGAATAAATTCCTAAAAATATAAATATTTGCATTCCCCTTTTTTAATATATAACAATATAATATCTTATAACTATATAATGCATTGATAAAATACATTAAAATGACAGTTTTAATTTAATTAAAAAAATAATACGAATTTTTCGTGATTTTTGACTACGCAACAGATAAAAAATAAATTCAGAGTGGTTATAATTTTTAAGTTCTAGGAAATACCACACTCTCGCAGACATATATCATGTTTATACACATAGAGAAATTATAAATAATAAATGTAAAATTATAAATACAAACAAAATTACATAACAACATTATTAACATTATTAATTACTAACAAAATTATTAATTAGCTATAAAATTCTGTAAAACAGGCCTAAAGCTAACTTTAAATGGGTTAAAACTACTTCTGATCAATAGATGAGTTTTATAGCTATTTATTAAAAAAAAATTACATATATTGCATGCTGCATTATAATGCAGACTAATATAAATCAGATATGAATTGCATACACTCAATTAAAACTTTTAAGCAATAAAAAAAAAAAAAAAAAGTAATTAAACCTTTTAAGCAATAAAAAAAGAAAGGGGGAAAAAGGAATTAAAACTTTTAAGCAAATCCATAAAATCTAAAAACAGGAAAGGATAGATGTTAATAAAAGATCTAAGGAAATCTGAAATCCAAAGGAGGTATGAGAAAAAGAAATACGATTCAAATATCGAAGAAAAAGAAACGCGATTCCAATATCAAGAAAAATGTAAAAATAAGAGAGAAACATAATATGTATTAGTAAAAGGGGGTGAAGTAACTTTTGAATGAAAAACAAAAAGAAATTAAAACTTTTAAGAAAACTCATTTATAAATGAGTTCATAAAATCTAAAAACATGAAAAGATGGAGGTCAGTGAAAGTTCTAAGGAAATCTGAAATCCAGAGAAGTTATAAGGAAAGAAAAATACGATTCAAATAACAAAGAAAAAGAAACGCGATTCCAGTATCAAGAAAAAAAGAGAGAGAGAGAGAGAAATGTAATATGTATTTGTAAAAGGGGAGAAGCAACCTATGAAAGAAAAAAAAAAGGAATTAAAACTTTTATGTAAACTCATTTATAAATTATATTTACTCATTTAAAACTTTTATGTATACTCATTTTTATACTCATTTATAAATGAGTTCATAAAATTTAAAAACATGAAAAGATGGAGACCAGTGAAAGATCTAAAAATATCTGAAATCCAGAGAAGGTACGAAGAAAAGAAATACGATTCAAATATCAAAGAAAAAGGAACGCGATCCCAATATCAAGAAAAATATGTAAAAAATAAAAGAGAGAAATACAATATGTAATTGTGTTTGTTGTTGTTTCTTATCCCACTTGGCTGGCCAAGCCCACGAGCCCATACGTGCTCATGATTGAAGGGGAAGGAAGCAGCTTCTGTTGTGATGGAGCACCCGTAGGTAGAAGCCTGACTTTTGCTCCGTGACGCTCTTACAGTCATAGAAGACTGGGACCTACGGCTTAAAGTGGATTCCGAACCACTACAAACATCCATGGCACCGCCGGGATTCGAACCCGAAACCTGTGGCACCGAGCGCCAGAGCGCTAGACACTCGGCCATTCAGGTCCCAAATTTGCCAACGGCACGCGGTGTTCCCAGGTGGTCACCCACCCAAGTACTGACCGCGCCCAATGATGCTTAACTTCGGTGATCTAACGAGAACCGGTATATTCAGCATGGTACGGCCATTGGCATCATATGTAATTGTAAAAGGGAAGAAGCAACCTATGAAAGAAAAAAAAATATGAGTTGATATGCATTGCTAAAAGAACATAAGTGAATTACCTGAAAAGTTTCTGTCTCCAACTCCTAATTCTTTACCTATAAAGTACCACAATGTCCTTATAAAAGAAGTGTGAAAGCACTCTCTGATTTCCGAGTTAACAGCAAATGTGAACAATAACAGACATTTTTCATTTGTTGATAGCTAATTATTACGCTTTGATACAATATGAAAGTAGAAAATCTTGTGTTGCCCCTAAAGCATGATTTCACAAATTGTTATTTATAACAGTGAAACCATTTTTCCTGTTTCCTAAGCAAAAAGTCATTTGTCGCTCTATATATCAGTAAAAATTCCAAAATTAGAATAATGTTTTGAACTAAAATTATACCCAACTAATTGTTTGCAGTTAGAAAGTGAAACAGCCCTAAATATTAGTAATTCTGGATTTGGGTTTTCACATGTTATTATGTAAAATAAAAAAATATTTTTAAAATAATAATGGTTAGTCTGTCACATACACGACTGCTTGTCACGAGTGTGCTATCATGAATAGTGTTTTTCGATATAATTGAAAGTTTCTCTTTACAATAAAATGAGACTTTTCCGTGAATTAACAAATAGGTTTTATGAGAATTATCTATAAAAATAAAATCCCCAAGAAACAAAATGCCAGAATTTTGTTGCATGAGTATGTAATAGCAACGCAGAAAATTTTACTTGAATACTAAAGATTTTTAGAACTTCATTCGTAAAACTGTTTTGAATAAAGACGCATAGAATACATTCAAATTTAACTTTATTTACATATTACATAAAAATCATAAAAATTCGACATGGGCACTATCTGCCACTTGCAGAATGTCCAAGAATATTTGAATTCCACATAAGAAAGCCTAAATAGTCTTATTCTTCCCTTTCAAACTGTCAAACAAATCTACAAGAATATTTGCAATTTTCAAATAGGATTAATATCTTCAAATCAATGATATCAATTATCGAACTTGAGGCAATCGCTATAATTGAAGATCTAGCTCAATGTTCAGTGTTAAGGGTCGATAGAAAAATGTATCAATGTCAAGGATCGATAGAAAAAATATATCACTGCGATATAATATAAAAATTATATCACTGCGGTATAAAAATATATCACTGCATATGTGTAATAAAACTGTGTTTTTGTTGTTTCTTATCCCATTTGGTCAACAACAACATCTAGACCAAGTCCATGAACCCATGTGGACTTAATTCGACGAGTCATGATAAAAGGTAAAAAATGCAGCTTCTTTTTGACCTTGCAACACACAAACACGGAGCATTCATAGGGAGAAGTCTGACTTTACCCCGCCCAGTTTATACCCTTGGCATTGGATATAACTGGGTGGGCTTAGACGCCTTTTACTATGGCATGCATGTTCTACAGTGGGGCTATTCTAACCCAGATCCACACGGATGATAATACTGAATTCTTTTAACTACCCCTGTCAACCCTACAGTCATATTAGATAGGAACCTACTGTTTAATATGGATTCAGAACTACTACAGATATCCATGGAATCGCTGAAACTCGAACCCGTGACACCGAACACCAGAGTGCTAATCACTCAATAATCAGGCCCCTTATGTGTTATGTGTTTTACAAAATATCTATGTAGGTTTTTTAAAAAAATGATAATTAAAATTAACTCATTTTGGATAAGATCTAGTTTTTTTTATTTCTGATTATTATTTATTAAAAACAACTCTAAGACAAAAGTTCATAAAAAAGTATGTTTTTAAAATAGCCCTCACATTTAATAGTCAAGACCAGACATTTTAAGTTTTATACTATTGAACGAGACGATAACTAAAGATTAAAAGAAAATTGCACAACTATAAGATTTTGTTTACTTATTTTATTAACTTCCTTGATTAACTTTATTGTTTTTTCTTAGATTAACTTTGCTACTTCCTTTTGTTTTACTTATTTGCATTTCCTTCCTTTTAAACAATAGTTCCTCTAACTATCGGAAGCGCATTTTCTTATCTCAAATAAGTGTTTTTTTAGTTACTTAAAGTGATGGTTTACTGCTTCATATGAAAGGGTTTATGATCAATATTTGACAGACATTTTAATTTATTTAAAATGCAGTGTCTTGGAAGAATTATAAAAATTATAGAATCTGGGTGGCAATAATATCTTTAAAAACCATTGCATTTATCTGAATAAAAAACTGCAATGGTTTATGCATAAAAGTATGAATAATATTTCAAATATTTTAAAACGAATTATATATATATTGTAGTGCTGTCGGTTAGTTTATACAGCTGGATCTGGGTGTGATTGGGTTTAGACTTAAGACACAGGTTTGAGAACACACAGCTTTATTTACACGCGCACAGGCATCATGCACATATAATTAATGATAGACAATATTTAACACATTTAAAGATATCTAATTAAAGATTTGTGGAAGATTCCACTTCTAAGACATATATATTTCCTCTCGGGATGAGAGATTGTAAACTAAACGTCTCTGAGGCAACGCAGGTTGCTCTGTACTTCCTCTCGGGTGAGAGTCTCGATGCCTACTGCCTTCTTGGAGTGCATAGGAAGAAGCAAGGTTACAATATATATATATATATCTTTTTAAAACTATAAACAATTAGAGTAATATTTTAATACCCCCAAAATAACAATTTAATTTTTAAAACGTTGAATTAAGAATGTTAATAACAAATTTTGCAAATATTATACATCTTTTAAAAGGATATTTTTTTCTTACTGAAATTTAATTTTTTTTTCTAAATTTAATTTCCTTTTATGGAATAATTTCTGCAAAAAATATTAATTAAAATTTTTTATTTATGAATAGCATATTTATTATTTATTTTTTATTTTATTTATTATTATTATTTATTTTTTGGAATTTATTGTTATTTATTAACTGTAGCATAGGACATTTTAAATGCAATTAATAGAGATAAATTAGTTTTTATTTTGGTTCAAACTATCTTATTAGAAAAATAATGGCTAAATTTTTTTTTTAATATTGAATTCCTTTTCCGCTTATTTTTTTAAGCTCAATTTGACGCCAATTTTACTCTGCAAAATGTGTGGGGAGGCTACAGCCGGACATGCGGTCACTCATCCAATGTCTCAGCGATGAAAATCACAAGAAAATTAAATTTGCCCGAGTGCTTGACACGGGACAAGTGAGTAAATAATTCATCCTTTTTTTTTTCTATTATCAAATGGCTTAAGGAATCAGTTGAAAACTTATAAATCATTTTTTGCTCACACACTCACACAACCATGTGATTCAGTATTTTTGCACATGCTTTCTCAACACAAAATTACGGTGTGGTTTGTTGCTGTACGGTCATCTTGTTGAGTCACAATTGCCAAGAATGTGCCATGGAAGACTAGCTAAATTATTCAAATATTGTGCGACTGCAAATTGAAATAGAACCCCTGGATTCGCTATTAATTATTTCTCCTCCCACACAAAATATCATGATGGCCATTTGGTAGCTCTCTGGCCTATATTACCACAGACTTCATATTCGTATCCTGACATGGCATGGATGTTTGTTAATGGTTCGGAATCCACATTTAGGAGTAGGCCCCTTTCTAATTAGCCTAAATTGTGCAAAAAATGGCCGTAGAGTGACAAACGAAATCATATCAAGCAATGGAATTCTACCTCTTACAGATTTTTCTTTTTCCTTCTTTACATTTTGATTTGGCTTCATTAACCGAATTTTGAAAAATCTCATTCAATACAGAAACCGACGTACTTGTTACCACGTCGATGTAAGCCATATTGTTACATAATAATAAGAATTTATAAGCAATCGTCAATGATTTCATAAAATCTATGTGCATCATATTTTTTAATATATTTAAATTTTTCCTGAAAATGGCAAATGAAATATTATAAATTCTCCGAAAATCTATTAATAATAATATTCTGCTAAACACAAATGTTTAAAATCTTCAACTTTTAACTTTAAAAATATGAAATAATTATTTTGCTTTTTGGCTATCAGGCCATGCTCTACAAGTCGGAGAACTATTATCGGCATACTTAGTGGAGCATGAATAATTTTATATTAAACAAACATAATAATTGTATTATATTATATTAAATAAACATAATAACACCAAATATTCAAAAGTAAATGTATTGTCAATGTTTTACTAAAACAGATGTTCATTTTGCAGGGTACGAGGCTTCCTTCAAATTCACAGCAATTTATGCAAGCAAAGCCCGTGTTTGCCAGAATACTTTTCATGCCAGGAGAAGACAAGCTGAATCGGTTTGGTGCATTTCAGTGCAAAATTGTGAAGCAAAACGTCGCCACTCGCATTGTAGCTCTAAAACTTCCACCTTCTAATTTAGGTACGTTCACTTAATATAGATGAATCATGTAAGTTTAAGATTAATTATGAATAGTATTTTTTTATATAAATTTTTGTTTTTAAAAAAATTACTACAGATGCATCACAACTATTAAAAAAATCATGTTTAATACCTCCTTATTAAAATCAACGACCTTCAGATAATGTTGTTGTTTCTTATTCCACTTGGTCGACAGCAACATCTAGACCAAGTCCGTGAACCAGTGACGAGTCATGATAAAGGGTAAAAAATGCAGCTTCTCTTTTGTCCTTGATCTTGCGGCACAAAGACATGGGGCACCCAAAGGGAGAAGGACTTTATCCCACCCGGTTATATCCCCGGGCACTGAGTACCCCTTTTAGTCGGGCTACAGTGGGGCTATTCTAATCACGACTCACAAGGGGTCCTTCAGATAATAAAATAATTTATAACAAGTAATATGAAAAAAAAAAAAAAAATTAAAGTCAATTCCTACTTTTTTTTCTCTATATTGAGATAGTCCTTTATAAATAATTTTCATTAATTTTTTTAACTTTATCTGGCGCCATCTATTGGTAGATATATGCTACTTAAATGTAAAAAAACTAAAATTAATTAATTAAATATAATTACTGAATTAATATTTGAAAAAACTTTATTAACATCCAGTGTCAACCATTACAAGTTAAAAAAAAATGTATTTGAACGTGAGTGGATGAATAAAAAGTATTTTATTAACGATTGAAAATTTGAACAAGATATATATATAGGGAGAGTGCGAACTAATAGAAGGAAATGAAAAAGAAATTGGTTTCATCAATATAGCAATAATTTCAATTTATAAAAATTCAAACATCGGGGATTTTAAGAAAATTCTCGCATATGATGTGTTCACGAATACGAATAGCTGTGTTTAGATTTAACTTACTATTATGCAGTTCTCGGCAATGATTTAAATTTTAAGATTTACTATTTAAATTTGCATTAATAAACCATTGGAACTTTTGCATATATTACAGATATAAATTCTATATTTTATCCTTTTTTTGCATATGTGTACATTTAACTCAACTGGCCAAACTAGCAAGTTTAAGGCAAAGAGTCAGCGTCATTGTGACGGTATACCTATATTCTTTTATAAACTACTCCTTTTGTATCAATAATAATAACTTTCATGTTCTATCATAGAAGTCTTCAATACATATACCACTTTAAATGAAGAATGGAATAAATATTTTTCCACTATATATTTAATTTTAATTTTTTTTTGTTTGTTTCCGACAGCATTTTACGCTTTTATTTTATGGTTATTAACAACAGAATCTGTATTTTAGCTGTTGCGTAGGTACCAAAATTGATACTTCCATATCATTGCCACTTACATTTATATATTTCATTTGCTTGCACAGTGGAATTGGATGCTCAATCTCCTTACAACGTGGCTAATTTGGGTGATGACGTTGAATTGGAAGTAAATGTCACCAAGAAGTTAGAACTACCTATCCGATGGATGCATGAAGGTAAAGCAAAGCCCGAATGGGACGATTTACTGACTGTCGAGTTGCAGAACGTTCAGACGAAAGACTCGGGTATTTATGAGTGCTTCTACGATGGCAGGAGGAAAGAAGGTGTCCATGCTTTAATGAGACTGCTTGTCAGAAGTAAGTGAACTTTATCAGCGATATTTCAGATTCGTAATAGTAATAGTCAGATTTATACATGAATTATGTTATGTAAGAGTAGCGAAACAATCTGTAAATGATAATTAAAAAGATGCGATAATAATGAACTATCGTAATTTCACACCGGCACTTTCAGGTTATTTCCCACTTTTTGATCGATGAGAAGATTTTCTTGGTATTTTATAATAAAGTATTGTTAATTCTTCTCTTCATAATGGATCTCAGTAGACCAAAAACAGAAAATCTATCTAAAGATAGTTAAAAAAAAAAAAAAAATCCATCATTTACTGGATGGCATTTCTTTTAATCTCCAAAATCTTTGTCCATCTTTCATTTGCTTTTCAATCATCAGATTCCAGCAATATACCTACTGACGCTCAAACCATTTTTGAGGTCATAGGATCAATTTTATTATCAGTTATTTAAAATATTTTTCAGATATCTGAAAGATATTTTGTTATCACACCATTATTTACAGGAAGAAAAACTATTTTTGTTCTTTCATGCAATTATGTGCATCAACATTATCTAAAATAATATTAAACAATTATTAAAAAACTTTTTTGTAGTGAAATAGTCTAGTTTTAGCTGTTTTAACCTTATTCAAGATTAGCCGGAGAGAATAGGGGATGCAATAAAATGCACTAAAACAGAAACTTATATTCAAGTGACAAATTGTCTGGAAATAATAATAAAAGATACTTTGAAACAGTTAGAGATATAGTTAAGAAACAAATCGTTTCAGGTTTAAGTTGCAACAATCTGCAACTGGTAACTTCTTTTACTTTATTATTTTTAATATGTATGTTCGTGTACATAAATAGTGCCAGAATTTTTTTACGTGTAATATACAGTAAAATAAAAAAAAAAAATATATATTGCAAAAATTGAAGTTCAATAAAAACGCTTTAAAAAGTTTGCCATGTATATCTTAGAATCTTAATCTTATCTTGTGCCTTAATAGTAAGAAATGCAATAGATGTGCTTTTCTAAGAACACGATTTAAAGGAAACACACAGAATGAAAGTAAAGATGAAAGCAAAAGATAGAATTTAGGGGATTTCCTCAGCATTTCCTTCGCATTGACGTAGAAAGGATTTTATCATGCTTTTCTTAGAGACACATAACGACCGGAAGTCTTAAGAACTTCTAAGATTTTTATCGATCAAAAATTACAAAAAATGTTTCGTTTTTAATAACAGGATTTAAGACACGCCTTAAAATAGGCTTGTCATACATTTTTTAAAATATAACAATGCATGAAATAATATTTTAAGTATTGTAATCAAGTTCATATGGGATTTTTAAAAAATTTAAACTACCTTTTAACAAAGAGAAAGAGGCAAGTTCTGCGTTATGTTGCAAGTTCATGTTAAGTACATGTATACAAGTACATAATTAAATGCATAATTAAGTGCATATATGACCGAGGTATATATGACACAAGTATAATAAACCATTGTATTTAATCTATCTATTAATTATTTCTATTAATCATTTATCTATTAATTCTACTTAATGTATCTATTAATTTTCAAGTACATAATTAAATGCATGATTAAGTGCATATATGACCGAGTACATGTATATATCAAGTACAGAATGCATGTTCTTTAGATATCCCCCCCCACACACAAAAAAAGCAGAATGACTTCTTTTCCAAGAAAGAATTCGAATTCAACTAATCCCTTCAGATATAATAAACCATTGTATTTGAATAAATGTATTGTCAAAAAATTCTAATAAATAAATGTACTCAAATGAGTCATTCACGTCCTTTAAGGTCAAAAACATAAGATGCGTACACGCTATCATTACTTTTCAAATCAAGGTTGAAGTGACTTAAAAATAGCAAGATTACGAGTAGCCCAGAAGAAAATTGCCCTACTTTGGCGAACACTGCGCTTGTGCTCTTGGAGAGGGAAAATTGAACCCATTTGGATAAATATAACCAAATGATAACCGTTTAGGGAATTGAACTCCGGGAACTTAAACGATATGAGATTAGACCTTGTTTACAACCAAATATTTTTCCACATAAAAAAGTTCAATAACAGTTTATTTCACTTATTAAAAATTTTTTCTGAAATATAGAATAACATTTTGTAATCAGTTAATAGATTAGGGGAAAATCTTTTTTTTAATTTATTTATCTTTCACTATAACATAAATAATGATAATGATATAAATGAGAACTTTATATTAACATAAATAGATAATGCTTTAAATCTATTATATTTTGTTTAAATTTTCAAGAACTTTATTTTTTTAAATAAATATAATTGTAAAAATATTGTAATTGTATAATTTTTTTAATTATCATAAAATCCCATTTTTTTGGTGTAAATACAACTTTCTGACGTAGCCGATTATATACAGAAAGTTATGCATTTGACCTTTACTATTTTGTTATAGTTTTTATTTTATGTCACTACTTTTACTCATTTACAGATTGAAAAATTAAAAAAAGAAAAAAAACAAAAAACTATCGTCTTTCTAATGGTTTCGTAACTCCAGTTGATTCTCATTTGCATAATACGAATAAGAAATCAGAAATGTACCTTGTAAGAAAATTTTGGCAGAATCATAATTAAAATAAATTCCACTCATTTTATGTAATTCTAATTGTGCAGCCTTTTCTATTTTTGAAAGCTACTTAATTTGACCTTTTTGTTCTTTTGAAAACCAGGCACTTTAACAGGCGGTCATTGACCACTATATTGGTAGAAATATAATCAAGTTAATGGGAGGGATGTGGTGTAGTTGTATTTGGGCTCGAAGGCTTTTAGGTAGCAGCAGACACACTGTTACGAAAAGGACACCCACATTGTGCCACCAACAATTTTGGACGAACATCCACAAGTGTTGCATATGAGTAATCCATTCTTTTTTCCTACTTCCCTCTTGAACCCAGGACAAGACAGTCTGTCATGCGTCATCGTTCCAAAACATGAAAACCTTTGGTACTTCATCTCTTGTTGATTGTCAAATCAACCACCGTTAGATCAGAAACCAAATGAACCATCAACCAGGTCTCTCAGGCTTAAATGAGTTACAGAAAAAGTTTCCAATTCAATACTATTTTTCAACCTCGGTATATAACGTGACTTAGTATGCAATTTTTAACTATGCATTCAATTTTGAATTGAAGTTTTAGCAATAAATCACCTTCACCAACACATTATTATATTTCATCGCTTTGGTGGAAATCATGATATTCTGTTTATTTTCCTTAAGTTATTATTAATCAAATCATGTAAGGCTGTTCAATAAATAATAGAGTACTTCTATGTAAATCTATCATATCATATATCATATATCAATTATTCAAAATAATAAATCACCTGCACATATTTTTTTCAACAATCATCAAGGTTGCCCAGAAGAGTTATATGGAGACGGTTGTGATCAAGAATGCCCACCATGCTACAACGGCGGAATATGTCATGACAAATGGGGTGTTTGTGTTTGTCCTGCAGGTTTTACTGGTGCCAACTGTCAAATAGGTAAAGCATTTCATTAGAAAATCTTTTAGTGAATAAGAAAAATTTATGTTTCAGAAAAAATAAGCATGCATTTCAACTATAATCCTGTAGAATTATTTTGTGTTTGTTATTTCTGGTTGCAGCAAATTCAGAAGTTGCGTTTTTTTTATTCGACAGGTATGTTATATGCCTGCCAATATTTAAGGGTCTTCCATAAAATGCAAAGATTCTCAACGTTTAAACATATTTTGGCTACAATGAGGTATTTTTTAAAGTAATTCGTTAATACAAGATTAAAAGATGTGATTAAGATGCATTTTCATTCTTGTATTATATGCAATAATACAAGAAGACATTTAATCTTCCATAAAATGCAATGATTCTCAACGTTTTTAATTTTGGCTACAATGAGGTATTTTTAAAATAATTCCTTAATACAAGATTAAAAGATGTGATTAAGATGCATTATACCATCATTCTTGTATTATATGCAGAGTAATAATACAAGAAGACATTTAAGGGTCTTCCATAAAATGCAATGATTCTCAACGTTTTAACATATTTTGGCTACAATGAGGTATTTTTTAAAGTAATTCTTAATACAAAATTAAAAGATGTGATTAAGATGCATTATACCATCATTCTTGTATTATATGCAGAGTAATAATACAAGAAGACATTTAAGGGTCTTCCATAAAATGCAATGATTCTCAACGTTTTAACATATTTTGGCTACAATGAGGTATTTTTTTAATTCTTAATACAAGATTAAAAGATGTGATTAAGATGCATTAACCATCATTCTTGTATTATATGCAGAGTAATTACAAGAAGACATTTAAAAGGGTCTTCCATAAAATGCAATGATTCTCAACGTTTTAACATATTTTGGCTACAATGAGGTATTTTTAAAGTAATTCCTTAATACAAGATTAAAAGATGTGATTAAGATGCATTATACCATCATTCTTGTATTATATGCAGAGTAATAATACAAGAAGACATTTAAGGGTCTTCCATAAAATGCAATGATTCTCAACATTTTTACATATTTTGGCTACAATGAGGTATTTTTTAAAGTAATTCCTTAATACAAGATTAAAAGATGTGATTAAGATGCATTATACCATCATTCTTGTATTATATGCAGAGTAATAATACAAGAAGACATTTAAGGGTCTTCCATAAAATGCAATGATTCTCAACATTTTTACATATTTTGGCTACAATGAGGTATTTTTTTTAATGTAATTCCTTAATACAAGGTAAAAAGCTGTGATTAAGATGCATTATACCATCATTCTTGCATTATATGCAGAGTAATAATACAAGAAGACATTTAAGGGTCTTCCATAAAATGCAATGATTCTCAACATTTTTACATATTTTGCTACAATGAGGTATTTTTTTTTAATGTAATTCCTTAATACAAGGTAAAAAGCTGTGATTAAGATGCATTATACCATCATTCTTGCATTATATGCAGAGTAATAATACAAGAAGACATTTAAGGGTCTTCCATAAAATGCAATGATTCTCAACATTTTTACATATTTTTGCTACAATGAGGTATTTTTTTTAATGTAATTCCTTAATACAAGGTAAAAAGCTGTGATTAAGATGCATTATACCATCATTCTTGTATTATATGCAGAGTAATAATACAAGAAGACATTTAAGGGTCTTCCATAAAATGCAATGATTCTCAACATTTTTACATATTTTGGCTACAATGAGGTATTTTTTTAATGTAATTCCTTAATATTGTGATTAAGATGCTATACCATCATTCTTGCATTATATGCAGAGTATTTTTAAGGGTCTTCCATAAAATGCAATGATTCTCAACATTTTTACATATTTTTGCTAAATGAGGTATTTTTTTAATGTAATTCCTTAATACAAGGTAAAAAGCTGTGATTAAGATGCCTAATTCCATCATTCTTGTATTATATACAGAGTAATGGAGATAGTCCATTTAATCAATGCTTTTCAAAAAAATTTTTTATTATATATATTTTTTTTTTTGATTATCTCGTTTATTTTTATTTTATAGTTGTATAAAATTTTTATCTAATTTAACTTTCCAATGTTGGTCTCTGATTAACTATGAGACATTTTAAATGATTTCAACATGTATTTCTGCAGCTTGTGGAGGAAATCATTTCGGTGCCGAATGCAATAAATTCTGTTCACCTCCCCAAAACAACAGCAACACGGATGAGTTGTGTGCATTGCACCTCTTCTGCAAGCCAGATCCATATGGCTGCTCATGTGCCCCTGGATTCAAAGGTTCAAAGTGCATGGAACGTAAGTTTCATTTTATATTTGGCGCACAATTATTAACACTTAAAAGAAAAATCGAGTTGCCACTCGGAAGTTGACTCACTGCACTTTTTGTTTTTAGATTGTGAGCCCGGATGGTATGGCGCCGACTGCAAACAGCCATGCCACTGCGCATACGGTAGCAGTAACTGCAACCGTATTACTGGAGCGTGTGAAGGAGGATGTGCAAGAGGATGGAGAGGAACTTCTTGTATGATAGAAGGTAGGAAGTACTTTTTTAAACTTTGTTTCAAGTTTCCTGAATCTTTAATAAAATACTTCCGCAATAGTTCTTTTAAGAGTAAACTTTGGCCTTGAGTGATATAACTCTGGATAAATAATGGCAATAAATTAAAAATAAAAAGTTGGAAAGAATAATAATATATATATTATTGAATTTTTTGTATCTATAGTAATTTTATTTAACTTATAATTTTAACTTAGTTCCAAAACTTTAGGATTTTTGCATTTCATATGAAACATTCAATTTGAATACAATATTAAAATGTTGAGTTAAATAGAAAAAAAAATCAATACATTAACTGAAGCTATGGTAACGAATATAACATATGAAAAATTTTGTTTCATTTCTCTCATTTATTATTTATTTTAATGATTTTTTTATTTAATTCAAATTTATGATTTATTCAAATGCTTAAATTAATTGCACTAAAATTAAAAAAAAAATTTTTAATAAATTTCTCCAACAGCCTCTTATAATTTCATTAAAAAAAAAGAGTAGTTGGAAATAGATTGTTTTTACCTCAAAAGCTTCAAATTATTTAAATATCTCTATTATTAGTTATATTTTTAATTCTTCTCTGTTAAGTTTAAATAATTTACTTGGTAAACATTCATAAATTATTATGCTATTAATATTACATTCGATCATTATATTAAAATTAATTTAACCGCAACAGAGAAAATAACATCTCAAGTGATATTGTAATTTCTACACAGGAACTCTATAATTGACGCGTCCATTATCATTATTATACGAAAATGTATTACGATACAAAAATATTCGAGTTAATAATGGATTTTGTGTTAAACATTCACAATAATTAACAATAAATATACAATTAATTAATAACAAATAAAAATTTGTTAATTTTATGAAATATTAAACGATCGATTAGATTTCGACATTCTCTTTTGGGTCGAAATCTACTCCACCTCTGCTCGAATTCATTCTTAATTCTTATTCTTTCTTAATGGACCACTCTACAATGAGACTTCTAGAAAATTGACATGCACTACACATGCTTTACATATTTAATAGATTAAAGTGCTTTTTTTTTATTCTAAAAAGATTTTCACACAGATATTAAAATAGAAGTACTTGCACTTCAAAAATGTTCAATACAATGCATGAAAACTGTTCAATTTTGCTACTTTAGATCCAGATGCCAACAGCACTTACATTGAGACGACAACGCTGACGTACTGTGCTGCAGGAACCTATGGACCTAGTTGCGAGAGGTTCTGCCACTGTGCTGGAAACGAGCACTGTCACATCATTACTGGCAAATGTCCTACGGGATGTGAAGACGGCTGGGGAGGTCCTTCTTGCGGAGGTAAAAAAATTATTTCTTGTAAGTAGTTCTTTGCTGAGAACTTAATATGAAAGATAATAAAATAATTTTTTTATTCAGGATGTCTCATGATAAATTATTAAGCAATTTAGAAATTGGATGTGGGGTAGCTAGGTGGATAGTGCGTTATGTTTCAAGCTTACTCTATGGTCCAAAACTTTGCCAAGCGATATCAAATCGAAAATTGCATATCTATGTAGGGATGAGTATGATAAATCAATAGGAAGGAAAATCTTCCATTGGGCTAGAAAAGAAGGATGTAAACCTTACCGATGTAATTTCTGTAGGTAATGGGTATTCGTTTAAAATTATTGTTCCACTTAGCGGATGTTGTGCAGACGGTGTCCTGATTGATCCTGGGTAACTTTGAAACTGCTATGCATCTACCTTTTCCGGTGGCAAATGATTACATGTTAAAATCTCCAGTATTTGAAAATAACAGAAACAATCAAAAAAAATTTTTTTACGTAATAATTTTACTTTTATGTCTTTTTTGACAAAAGTTCTTAATCTTAAAGTTAACATTTATTTTATTAAAAATTAAAAGGTATTAAATAATGGAGTGAAACTAATTTATTATTAAACAAAATGTTCAATCTACGCTCATTTTACTGGGAAAAAATGTAGACTAAATAAAAGTTTATTACAATCAAAATCTACATTTCGTAAAAGTCGATAAAGCGTTAAATAACACGTGTTTCTTTTTTGAACAAAATCAAATTTTTTTTCCTTTGGAATATTATTTAAAAAAAAAAATAATAGGACGTATTAAATTTAATTTAGAGATATCCATAAAATTGTCATCTTAAAGAATGCAAAAAATTTATTTTAAAATTAAAAATTGGAATTCAAATAAATTAAATTTAGACTAAATTTAATCATTTCAAACTCATTAAATCAATCTTAAAATAATTTTGGTGTACATTGCTTAGTAATGAATTAATATCTTAAATTAATATTAAGTTAAATATCTTATTAGTTAATATCTTTTTCAGAATCAATTAGAGATTAAAGTATGTATACAATAGCCAATACTGAACAGTGGCTTTGATGTCTTCAAGAGAAAGATATGATTTTCATTTAAATATTAATAAGGATCTAATAAGTTCAATTTCTTTATCATTCTATATTTTATGCTTATGTTATACTATAACTGTCTTAATATATTTAGACTTATTGTTTTAATACGTTCCTAGCGTGTCGCAGTGGACGATTTGGTGCCAATTGTGAGTCTACCTGCCACTGCGAAGGTGGAAACCATAACTGTGACAAAGATGGATTCTGCTATTCTGGATGTGAAGCAGGATGGGCGGGATTCACTTGCCAAGCTGGTAAGATATTCTAAATTAGGGGTGGCCAACCTAGTGGCCCACTTGAACATTTTTACGGCCCGTGAGAATTTATCACACCTTTGCAAAATATATTTATTTTAAAATGGCCAAAGTAGTGAAAATCAATGTATTTAAAAAATTCATTATGTGTGCATGTATATATATTCAAGAATTAACTGTCAAAACTATGAGAGAAAATTAAATTTGGTTTTAAAGTAAAATTCTTGTCAATATATCACAGACATTGCCTGCTTTATTTAGGAGTATTAACACACAGAATAATTGAATAATAATCACAGAATCATTAAATTATATTCTGCGATCCTGATGCGCGCGCATCTTGGAACATCTAATACAACCGATGGTAATATGAATATAAAAATGTCTATAGTGGGTCTAAATGTAATATGGGGACATATAATTTTATATGCGGCCAGCGGAGTTATGATGCATTTCCAAAGTGGCCACCCCTGTTCTAAATTATGCTATAATTTAGTGTAAAATGAAATTTTGGCTCATTTGGTCATTTGATGTATTTGTTTATGACCTAAAAAATAAAGAAAGAAAAATTCAAAATTAAATGATTAGAATAATCAGAGCAAACAGTGAAATATACGCGGAAAGCATAGTGATAAATATACTTGTTCGTCGAAAAACAAACAAAAAAACATTCGATAGAAAGATGCGAGTGCCTTTTATAAACCTCTATTTGTTTTGTTGAATAATAGATGTATTTCGAGATTTTTCTCCAGCTAAGCACTTATGCGCTCAGCTGTTATGCGCTTTTCGAGATATTCGGGAGTTTTGAGAACAATTGATAAACCAGCATGGCGACATTTGGCTGAATATGATAAACCAACATTAAGCTTGTCGATAAATACTTCGAACCTACTTGGCAATATTTTAGCCTTGCTTTGTAGCCAGTAAGCAACAGATGTATTTTTTAATGATCCTTTTAAGAACCTTTTACTACCAGATAAGGTAAACTGAACAACTTAAAGGATGAATAATTATAAAATGCAAAAACTGAACTATAATTACTACTACTATATGTAAAAACAAGTAATATAAAAAAGAATTTTTTTAAAGCCAATTCCTACTTTTTTCTCACTATATTGCAGAAAGTCCTATAGAAATAATTTTCATTCATTTTTTTAAGTTGATCTGGCACCATCTACTGGTAGATAGATGCAACTTAATTCTAAAAAAGAACTGAAATTAATTAATTAAATATATTTACTGAATTAATATTTGAAAAAACTGCATTAACATCAAGTGTCATCCACTACAAGTTAAAAAAAATGTATTAGAACTTGAGTGGAGGAGTGCAAAGTATTTCATTAACGATTGAAAATTTGAACAATATATATATAGAGAGAGAGAGTGTGAGCTAATAGAAGAAATTGAATAAAAAAAATATTTATATGTTTACAAATAGTTCGTAACTATTCTGACCATAAGGAATGAAAAAAAAAATCATGTTTAGCATAAAGCAGCTTAGTATAGATCTTGTCTTGACTTGATAGGGTGCTTTGAGATGTATGTTTGCTGACGCTGCTTTATCTCAATTTATACAAATGCTTTTTTAAAATACAACAAACAAAACAATTAAGCAGAAGCGAAAATGAAACCTTTATAAAGGAACTACTGTAAAATTCGAAATTCTAGACATCATTGTCTATGATGCTTAAAAATTCCTTTTAAAATACAAGAAACGTTGCTTGTACTTTCTAGCAACTAAAAGAATATAAATGAAAAGAGTAAATGGGAAAAAGAAAGAAATAGATAAAACTACAGATTAAATAGATCAGAATATTTTAACAGTTAAACGATGATTAGAATATATGAAGTACAACTAGTACTTGAAATAAAAAGGGAAAAAGAAATAATAACCTCAGAAAGAATATATGAAGTACCCCATAGCTTATAGGGTTACGGGAGATTTCGTAGAAATTGCTGTATCGTTGTTGTCTTATAATATGCATCCTCTGACATATCAAATATCCAAGAGTAAGAAAGAACTCCAAAGCACTTCCAAAAGCGTTTAGCAGTTTATCTCGTGCTCGTTATTTCAATTCCTTCTATTAGCTCACACTCTCCCTATATATATCTTGTTCAAATTTTCAATCGTTCATAAAATACTTTTTATTCATCCACTCAAGGTCAAAAACATTTTTTTTAACTTGTAGTGGATGACACTTGATGTTAATACAATTTTTTCAAATATTAATTCATCAATTAAATTTAATTAATAAATTTTAGTTTTTTTAAATTTAAGTTGCATGTATCTACCAATAGATGGTGCCAGATAAACTTAAAAAAATGAATGAAAATTATTTATAAAGGAATTTCTGCAATATAGAGGGAAAAAAGTAGGAATTGACTTAAATTTTTTTTTTTTTATATTACTTGTTCTTTTCTGCTCACATATGCATTGGTAGATCTTGTGAGTGTCCCCTCGTCACGTGATGAGCATGCTGACTCAAACTGGTATCTTTTATTATAGCTGTTTCATGTTTCAAGCTGGTTCTTTGGATTGATTTTCATGTACTATATATTTTCATTTCAGAGTGTACTCCAGGACGTTTCGGCCCAAACTGTGCTTCGACGTGTCACTGCTATGGAAACTCATCTGCCCCGTGTGACAAGGTGACTGGAGAATGTATCGGTGACTGTGAAGCAGGCTACATGGGAAAGGATTGCCAAATTAGTAAGTTAAGAGATTCTTGCATAAACAAGTAATTTTTTAAAAGTCAATTCCTACTTTTTTTCACTATATTACAGAAAGTCCTTTATAAAAATTTTCATTCATTTTTTAGAGTTCATCTGGCGCCATCTATTGGCAGATAAAAGCAACTTAAATCTAAAATAAAATAAAATTAACTAATTTAATTTAATGAATGAATTAATATTTGAATAAAGTGTATCAACATCAAGTGTCATCCACTACAAATTAAAAAAAAATTATTTGAACTTGAGTGGATGAATAAAAAGTATTTTATGAACGATTGAAAATTTGAACAAGATATATATAGGGAGAGTGTGAGCTAATAGAAGGAATTTAAAAAGAAATCAATCTTTTTTAAGCTATAATTTGCAATTTGTAATTCAGACAGTGAATTCATCACCAGTTTAAATTGTTTCTTTTAAAACTCACTGCAGTGTAAACCCATTTCATGTATTTAAATGAATATCATTTAGACAATTTCAATAAATCTTCAGTGGTATTTTGTTTAAAATTGAGGCTATCCTATTGAATATTTGGTTATTCTTTTCTGTGACCATCCATCTGTATGAAATTTATTTACAGTGTTATAATTACTAATCATGATCGGAAAATTACAATGTTTAATAATTGTTTTGTTTTTTTCTAACATCTTTATATAATTTAAATAACTATTTTTCCTTTCTATAGTATGCCCTCAGAATACCTATGGTGTGAACTGCATGAACGTTTGTGTATGTTCTAATCTAGCCCAATGCAACAGAGTGGATGGATCTTGCGCATGCGTAGGAAGGTGGAGGGGACGCACTTGCAACGAGAGTAAGTTAGAATGTTGGGACAAAATTAGCATTTAAAAAAGAATCATAAATATCTATTATGATTTAATTAAATTTTATATTGTAATAACTGCGTGCATAACAGGATTTTGTTGTATGCTAAAGATTTAATAAAATCGTTTTATTTAACGTGCTTAAAATGAAATTAAGTAATACTGTAATAATAATCGCTGATTGATATGGATGCAGATATAATTTGAAAATATAAAAAGCATCATATTGTAATGATATATATGATGAATTAATGACTAAGAAAATAACCCAGCATGTGTGTGAAATTTATTTTTGTTGAAAATTTAATTCGGTTATTTGTAATTCGTAATATTTAAAAGTATTTTTTCACAATTAAATGATAAAAGAATTAATTTGAATATCGTAAAAATGTAAAAGTTTAATTCTACAAATTTTAATATTAATTTTCAAAATTGAAAATTTATTAATATACAAATATTAGTACAAAATATTATTAAAAAAAAATTTTTTTTTCAAAATATTTTTAACTGTAGTAAGATATATTTTTAATTACATTGATATTTATAGAGCAAAAAGATATTCTGCTAATCAATAAATCATGGCAAGATTTTTTTAAAAGCATTTATTTGAGGCCTACAGAAATTAAAAGTCACCTCTTATCATTTGATAATAATTTAACAATGCACATTTTGGTTATTATATCATTACAAATTATTTCCATTGCTCAGGTGAACCCCAGATAGTGGCTGCGAATGACGAGGAAGTGAATATGGGTCAGCATGTGTTCCTGTCGTGCACAGCGGATGCAGTCCCAGAACCACACATGAATATATCGTGCAGGTGATCATTGGCTTCCTCGCTAT
Organism: Caerostris darwini; assembly: GCA_021605075.1. Taxonomy (NCBI): domain Eukaryota; kingdom Metazoa; phylum Arthropoda; class Arachnida; order Araneae; family Araneidae; genus Caerostris; species Caerostris darwini. Next base: position 99,362 of record BPLQ01008260.1, read on the forward strand.
CTTTTGCGGAAGAAATATTGACGAATTGCACTCAAAACGAGTGTAATTCGTTTAAAAACAACAATAATTAATAGCAAGACAAGAATTAAACAAAGAATTTAACAAACATTAATAACAAAGCATTCAACAAACATTAATAACAAAGCATTTAACAAAACAAGCATTAATAATGAAAGGAACTTCGATTTAATAGTTTTCTATTTCAGTAATACTATGTGAGTTTTTAAATATTTAGTTAGTTCCGTTATAAAACATCTTTGTAATAAAAATGCAACACTTGTCTTAAAGATATATTTTCACCCTCACTTTTTCCTTCTATTCACATGTTCGTGAAATATATTTAAATGACATATCAAATGGCTTATTTCGTCACCTTTAACAAAATGCCGTTGCCTCTCTAGTAATGAATTTATCGTTGCACATATATCCAACATTTATCCTCTGTAGCTAAAATAACAGCATATCACACGGTCTTATTTCATTTCCTTCAACGTGAAGCAAACCTTGGTAAGCATACAATAGGTTTACGTTATACTTGATCTACATAGAACTTGTTTGTTTGTTAGAAAAGTAATGTAACTATAAACTGTTCTATCCTCATCTGTCGAATGCTTCATACTATTGAGCTGCGGAGGGTAAATGTTGGATGAGCGCTCTTCGATATACTCATTATTTGACTGGCAACGGCAGTTTGCTTCATGTTGTTAACGGAATAGGAGAATCAATGTAGTGTAAAGTTAACTTGGTCATGCTCCTTACGTTTCATTGTGAAGTATTGTTAGGGAACAAAAATAGGAAACACTTATAGAACGAAACGAAATGAAATGAAACAAATTCACTGATTCAAATAAAACTATAAACCCGCTATTTATAAGGCTCCCTACTTCACTGACCGAACAAAGCTATAATCCTTGTATCTAAGAGTTATTTATTGATGTGGGAGGGATGGTTGCATCAATTTTCTCCCGCCCAAACAAATTCGTAGATGATCCACATCTTAAACTTATTCTTAAAAATTTGCCTGTTTCAAATCTTAATGGAAATGAATTAAGCTCGTGTAATATACGCTTAAGAGTGACATCTTGGGTGTTAACACTTCCCAACATAAGAACATTCTGTCTAATAAATTTATTATAATGTTCAACGGCAACATTTAACAATGGTTTAGATAACTTATATTAATGCCTTGTTTTTAATTTTTATAGTTAAAAGAGATGTTAAAAAATATAACTGAATACTTTATTTTAAATTGATTAATTTCTTAGTGAATTTCCTGGTTTGAAAAGTGAGTGTGCGGTCGCTGGAGAAGAACCAGTACCAAGCAGTGATTAAAGTGAGACCTGAGAAATCCGGTTCTTTTAATTTTCTGTGCACAGCTCGCAATGAGCATGGATTCGACATGAAAAAGATAATATTATCTGTTGTAGGTGAGTCACTAAACATACATCTCTTCGTTTTTCTTATAGGCTTATAGTGTTTAAAATTAATAGCATAAAATTTACTTTTAAAAGAGGAAATATTTAATTTTATATAGATTTCGATTCGTTAAACCAGTTTATAAAATTTGTTAAAAGCGCTATTTTTTCCCCATGGGAGAAATAAAAATAACTTTTCTTTTACAGAAACTAGGTCTTAGAATAATGCACATTGGATTTGATTAATTTGGCATAATATAATTTTTTTTCAAATCAATAGTTAAATATAATTGAACTTCTAGCTTTCATTATTTTACTCTAAATGGGTTTTTGCTCGAAATGGTTTTTTAAATATCAAAATAAATAATAAGAAAAATAGATAAAACAAAGTAAAAAATTGTTGTTAAAAAGAGACTATTCTACGATAGTATGATTTGCAGATTTTATTCGACATTAAGAAGTCACCCTCTTTTTACCTCATAAAAACAAGTCTTTTTTCATTTAATGTGTTTTAAAATTCATGATAACCACTGTACCACAGATCATGATAAATTATTATCTGAAACCAGAAACTCACAAAAAGTTTTTGATGGAATCCATCGAAATAAATGTTATATAGAAAGTGTTCTGATACAACTCTAAAAATTGAATAGGGTGAAAATCCTTGCTCGGAGTATATAAAAGTTGCCTAACCATACTCTATAGTGCACAGTTTTAGAGGAAAGCACGACAGAAAAAGTATGACACCACATCAAGTGCATAAGCTTTATTGAATATACGGGAAACAGAACAGACGAGGAAAAAATATTTAAAGAAGTAAAAGTTGGACTACTAAGCTTTCGGAAAATCTTAAAGTGAAACAAAAAATAGGTGCATATCTGTTATGCAACTAAACAGACGTCATTAAAGTCACATTTCTTGAAACAATTGGCCATTTTTTCACAGTGATATTTCACGTTCGTGAATATTGTAATACTTTATCTACGACTAATGAATGTAGTGTCAGTGTATTATCAACTGCGAGAGAGTATACCTCTCGCTATCCATCACGCCGTCATCTGGACATCAATGTCATAGACAAAATGGAGGACGGGGTCCTTGCTGTCAAAACCGGATCTATACCCTCTAGATCTGACTTCTTTACATTTTTTCTTATGCAAACATTTGAAAAATCGGTACAAGGAATAGAATTAATTACAAAATGAGGCTTAGTTACTTGTCTGTATGGTAATTTTAATGTAAATGGACACAAGGCTGTTGGATCGTGTGCAGTTAGACACTGTACGAAGTGACTTATGCTTTGATATGAATGGTGGTCAAGCCCTTTCTTATATAAACACCATGCCATATGGAATTACTGTAGTTTCTATTTCTATTAATGCTCATTTTCCATGCACCGTATATGACATCGTACTGTTTCTGAGTTATTTTTCAAGAACTGTACATCGTAAAGGTTTGATTCTCAGTAAGCATTCATGTTCTTTGAGCGAGTATTCTAGTCCTGCACAGTTTATATGACATTTTCAAACGCAATGTATATTACTGGATTTAGTTTTTCGGGCCTTGTAATATTGATGCACATCTGTCTTGGTTTTTCAATTAAATTTGTCGGGATTTGTATTTTGAAACAAAAAGGTGAACTTTGGCTCCTTGCATTTTTATGACAAAATGGATAGATTTAATTCTACAATTCAAATCACTTGAAACGACATTTTATATAGTTCGATATCTTAAACAATATCTTTTCCTCTTGATATTTCTTAAACGATAACTTATAATCGATATTTCTTCTTGATCTTCTGACGTCAAAATTTCATATATCTGTGTATGTCTTCTTAAAAATATACGAGGATGCTTGACAGTTTGTTTTATTCAATTTTTTATACATATGACGCATAGCTTCGATATTTATTTGAACAATGTTATGAAAAATCAAAAAGGTTTCATTAGTTTTTTAACTATCATTTCATGTTTATTTTCAGATCCACCACGTTTGACTTCAAAACCTGAATTGTTGGAAAAGTCCTCTACATCTTTGACAGTCAAGTGGAATGTATGGGAATATTCTAAAGACGAAGGAGGTACTCCGACCGATAGAATTGAATACTTGGTAAGTCAATTTCTTTTAAGAGTCAATACTTCAATTACTACAAAACGCTTAATGCTTCAATTTGAAAAAAAAAAAGCGAATTTGTGATGGCGGTAAAAAAAGTAATTTGTGACTGATAACAGTAATATTCATAGTCAACATTGAAGGAAATGAAATATATAAAATTATAGTTAAGTATTAAAAATTTATGATTTTACATTACTTGAATTCCATAGATTAAAAAAGGATTACACACTGAATGGTCAAAATTCTAGCTGTACTAGCGAGTTGCCACCTAACAACGTTACACATGCTCAATGGGTGATTTATTTGGTATATGGTCAGATTATGGAAGAAGATATTTGTAACATGTGATGGACATTATTCAGTTTAAATACACCACCAGAAATGCCTTGAATGGAAGATATAACTTCGGATTACAAAACCTTCTTGATGCAGTATGCAGTCAATGGCAACGATTTTGATCACTCATGATAAATCCAATAGCATCCAAAATCAATGCTATTTGATTAGACTGGGTTATTCAGTCCTGGAAAATGTTATTCACCTCTAATATCTGTGCCATGGATATAGTACAAATTGAAGCAGGATTTATCTGAAAAGGTGATTAGTTTCCAATAGGCGGGTTACCATCTTTGTTGATGAATCCATTGCTACCAGAGGCGTTGGTGGTTTGAAAAAAAATACCAATTTTCATGAAAAATAGAAAAGTTTATGTCTTTTTTTAAAAAAGCAAGAAGATTTGGCCAGCCTTATTATATTTTCACTTCATTATGAAGAGAAACTGTTAATCTGATAGGAAAAGTTTAATATTAGTTATGGAATTGCAATTTACTCAGTCTATAGACTGAGTAAATTGCAATTCCATCATTTCAAAGGCTAATGATTTGACAATCAAGTGCTTGACATTTGAATTTTTTTTTTATAATTGTATATTTACAGGTAATTTACAAAGAGCATGGATCTCGTGACTGGAATAAGTTCGAAAACTGGATAAGTTCATACACAGAAGGTTTCGAACCAGAAGTTAACATTACGGATTTGAAGCCAAACACCTTATACGAAATTTCCATCAAAAGTAAAAGAATTAGAGAAGGAGGAATTGGAGAACCAAGTCCAAGCTTAGAAGCAAAAACAGAATGTGGTGGTAAAATACAAAATTCCTAAATTTTTTCGATGTATTATTTATAAATGTTGATAATTTTTCAAACATTTATTTCTCCAATAATAATAATTTCTTGTTTTTAATGTCAGTGTATTAATTGTTTCAAGCATAAAAATATGAATTCATAAAAAAGGGAAAGCACAATATTTTTATTACTTCTAAAAACATTATACGAGTATTTTGTATAAAAATTTTAAAATGAAAAAAAGTATTTATCTTTACTAATTTTTTTAATGGCATGATATGTAATTTTTGAGTATGTTTCTTTTATTATAGATATGCTATTGAATATTTAACTACACATTAACTGAAATATTTTTATTTTAAAGCTGCTTTATCTCAAGGAGTTCCCGCACAAGTTATGTTGGAAAGAATAACTGAGAGTTCTATAACACTGTCTTGGCAAGTAAGTTTCAAATACGATAATAAATACGTTCCAAAAGATTATGCTTTAAACATTGTTATAATTGTAAACAGTTATGATGTCAGTTAGTTGTCTAATAACTAATTTTCTTTTTTAATAATTTCAAATTGATATTAGCTTGCCTGAATACGTTTTTTGATGAACTATGTAAATCAATGCATCTTTCACTTCACTTATCCGTCATTACCATTTTATTTTGTAGATTAATTGAATCAGGGCATTTAATTAATGAAATTTTTCAAGGAACAATATGTGTTTAATGTATGCATATTTATGTTATTAAACTATTTTGAAGTGGGGCCTGAACGGCCGAGTGACTAGCGTTCTGATGCTCGGTACCACAGGTTTCGGATTCGAGTCCCGGCGGTGCTATGAATGTTTGTAGTGGTTCGGAATCCACTTTAAGCCCTTAGGTCCCTGTCTAAAATGGAGCGTAGAACGTTGCCGAGGTATTGTTACTCCGCGTCCGTAGCTTATCTTCAAGCTGCACACACCTCCTGGGTATTGTTAAGTGAGTAACGTCGGTGCAGCGCTTGCCTTAAGACATCAGAGACAACTGTCTAAGTGTTTGCCAGCTGCATTAGAACGAAAAAAAAAACTATTTTGAAGTACACGGGACATTAATTACTTTTTTCTAACTTTAATATTTTAGCCATTCCTTTTCGCTCTTTGTAAACAAAATACTCCAAAACTATACTTCAATCTATTCTCATATTTTAGCTGTACTATGTATCATCACATTCAAAAATACAAAGTTGCAATGCTACTTATAACTGTATTTAACATTGTATTAACATTAGTACATGTATAGTACAGTAACATTGTATTAACATTTTTCTTATTCTTTCTAATGTGAAGAGGTTAATTGATGCGATGATTATTTTAATGAATAAATACAAGACTTTCAAAGGTTTTCTTCTTTAATGGTAATTTTAATTGTCTTAATTAAAAATAGACTTGCATTTTTATTACGAATACTTAAAACTATTTTTAATTAATTAATTTATTTTTAATTTAGGACCCACCAGAGATTGATCTACAGTGTCCTTTGGCTTCATATCAAGTTGTGTACCATCCAGAGGCATTGGAGATTCTCAAAGGGATTAGAAATACTGATGGTATTCAAAACAACATAGTATTAGAAGATTTAAAGCCAAACACGAATTACAGCATAAAAATATACGCTGTCACTCAGTTGGAAAAATCCAAGTTTCCAGCAGAACTTTTAATACCTACTTCAGAAACAGGTAAAAATTAACTTAATTTTAGGAAAGAGAGATTAGTATCACAATTTTTACAAAAATAATTCATTGATTCATTTATGCAAAAAAATTAGACATTTATTTTTTATTCATATGTTCAAATAACAACAAATATTTATGAAATAAAATATAAATATTTATGAAATAAAATACAAATATTTAAGAAATAAAATACAAATATTTATAAAATAAAATATTTGTATTAAAAATCCGTCCTCATACATACTTGTTTGAAAATTATTTAAATTTTTTTCTTTTTCAAAAATATTTATGAAATAAAATACAAATATTTATGAAATAAAATACAAATATTTAAGAAATAAAATACAAATATTTATAAAATAAAATATTTGTATTAAAAATCCGTCCTCATACATACTTGTTTGAAAATTATTTAAATTTTTTTCTTTTTCAAAAATATTTATGAAATAAAATACAAATATTTATGAAATAAAATACAAACATTTATGAAACAAAATACAAATATTTATAAAATAAAATATTTGTATTAAAAATCCGTCCTCATACATACTTGTTTGAAAATTATTTAAATTTTTTTCTTTTTCAAAAATATTTATGAAATAAAATACAAATATTTATGAAATAAAATACAAACATTTATGAAACAAAATACAAATATTTATAAAATAAAATATTTGAAAAAATAATACATACTTGTTTGAAAATTATTTAAATTTTTTTTTTCTTTTTCAAAAATATTTATGAAATAAAATACAAATATTTATGAAATAAAATACAAACATTTATGAAACAAAATACAAATATTTATAAAATAAAATATTTGTATTAAAAATCCGTCCTCATACATAATTGTTTGAAAATTATTTAAATTTTTTTCTTTTTCAAAAATATTTATGAAATAAAATACAAATATTTATGAAATAAACTACAAATATTTATGAAATAAAATACAAATATTTATAAAATAAAATATTTTTATTAAATATTCCGTCCTCATACATACTTGTTTGAAAATTATTTAAATACATCTCTCATTTTTTTCTTTTTCAAAAATATTTAGACGTATTTTCTTTTCTTTGCGATTTATATTACAAATATAACGAGCGAATCTATTGTGTAAATATTGAAGTCTAAAGAGAAAATGCGCATAAAAGCAAAATGGCACATGATAAATTTCTAAGGAAATTAAATAGTGCATGCAAAAATGTAAAAAATATATATGTTCTTGAAATTTTTCTCTATCTTCTCTCATTTGTTCTTGTTCATTGCACAAAAATTTATGCGCAAAATGTCATTGCACAAAATTGTAGTGGAAGTGAGTGGGAGACATAGAACACGACTAAAACTTTTAATTGTCTTTCAAGTTAAGGTCAGAAAAGCTACGAAAACCATTTGAATTATTTGACCCAAGATATTAGAGGAAAGCTAGAATAAAGTCAAATTGTGAGTAGTATGAGAAAAGTAGGCAAAATCTTTCACAGCAGCATCCCAAGAATGTGAACTTCCTTTTGAATTGCCATTAAAGCTGTCAGGCAGTTTAATGGGAGTCATTCACTGAGAATGACAGAACAAAAAGTATGCGAAATCGCCATCATATGCAAAGGGAGCATGACTTTTTGACCTCATGATCCTTTGAATATCTCGTAAAAAAGAATAAAATTCTTTATCCGTCTGCAAGGGACTGTTCATGCTATATAAATTACTAGACCCTCATGTAAAAAAAGTTTATTGACGTTAGGGTGTTTATACTGGTAATAAATCAAATGAATGATTCCAAAGAATGATAAATGGAATAGGATGAACTATTTTTAAAAATAAATATAATTTTTTTTTACAAATATACAACTTAAATGAAAGACAATCGCTTCAGAATCAGCTCGCTGGCCATGCTTATTTTATGGATGGTTTAAAAGCCATTAATTATTAATTTATTGTTGTAATGATAGGCTGTTTCATCTACAATATTTTACCACTGGGATTTATTCGCATTTTTCAGTATATTTCCTTTAAAAACCCGCTGGTCTTTGAAAAGTTTACTAAAGTAATACTACTTTAGAGTGTTAACATTGATTTTTCTTTTTAAGGGAAGTAACCCTATATGGGGAAAAACATAAAATACAGAATATCAATATTATTTTTATCACAATATAAAAGAAATGAAAAATCATTTTATAATGCTTATGTAATGCAATGCTTAGTAATATTTTGGTGTATAGGCAGTGATCATTTTCCAAAGAGCTGTCATAATTAACCATAGAGCATATAAGTCATAGTTTTCTTGTAGAAACCGAATGAGGCAAGCGAAAAATTTGCATTTTTCTCTTGAAACCCAAAACTCTGTTATTTAATCAATTTTAAATGGGGATAAAACAAAGGGATGAAATAAATACAGTAAAAATCCAACTTAATTTTATTAATAAAAAAACCTTGTATCGATAAACTTTGCAAAAAAATAACTAAATTATAAGTGCTGACATACCTTTCATTATTGTCTTCTTGTTGACCGCCTTTTATTCAAATGTTTGTAGAACAAGGGTCGTGCCAAAAATTTGTAAGTTTTGCTGCATAGATGGCAATGCTGGATTGTCTAATATAACAGAATGCAGAATTTTAACACATCCGTAATTTCATTTTCTACATACAAAATAAAAATGTCTAATTGAATGAACGTTAGGTCTCAATAGGGAATAGAAGGGGCTATTATTGATCAGTAAAGGATAATAAGAGTACATTTTCAAATGAAGTGTAAAACTGTTCGATTAAATTAAAAATCTGAAGTATGAATGCGTAATTTATTAAAGTATTTTTGAATAGAATGCGATTTAATCCACGTTTGTTGAGCAGAGATTTGATGGAATAAAGTACCAATATTATGCATAAGCCGGAGTCAGGATATATATCTAAAATTTAGTAATTTGCTCTGCAAACTTTTTAAAATACTGCATAATAATAGTACTGCAAATTCGGGTTCGAGTCCCGGCGGTGCCATGGATGTTTGTAGTGGTTCGGAAGCCACTTTAAACCGTAGGTCCTGGTCCTAATAGGATCGTAGAGCGTTGCGGGGGCATTGTTACTCCCCGTCCGTGGCTTACCTTCAAGTTACACGCGCCCCCTGGGTAATGCAAAGTGAGTACGTCTGTGCAGGGCTTGCCTTAAGGCATCCAAGACATCCATTAGAATTAGAACAAATATTAGAACAAATATTATTACATTAGAACAAATATATATATATATATATATATGAACAGTAAAAGTTCATTAAAAAAATTTTAGAAGAGGTCTAGTTACTTAATATACAGCGAATAGGAAATTTTTTGGATTAAAACGTATTGCTGTTGTTCTTATAGTGCCTGATGCGGTGGATGAATTGGAGTGGACACATGTAGAAGACAAACCTGATCTTCTACTGGTGTCCTGGGAAGCACCTTCGGATGAAAAAGGCACCATCAAGGGATATGTGATCACCACCATTCTACTGGACAGAGGGCAGTGTGGCAAGTCAAAAGAGTATGACGAGTTGACAACACGCCAAATTCACTCGGATGACACAGAAGTGAGATTGGAATTAATTCCTTCATATTCTTTTATTTTATGAAAGAAAATTCACAGATAACGTGCATCTGTATTTCTATATATTTAAATTCAATACTCAGATAAATATAAATTAAAAATGAACAAACGCAATTATTCACTTTTAAAATTCAATTTAAACAAATTTTGTAACAATCTTTCAGAAAAATCTATTTTGATGTTGACCTTCACGCACACACACACAAAATTAATGGGTGAAATTCTTCAAATTTATCATTAGTTGGAAGCTAAAAACATTCAAATTATACCAATATGGCATAAAATTAAAAATTAATCATTCAAAGATTATTCATTGTTCATTCCAAAGAATAATGGAATTTGGATTTAAGTGCTATTACATATAAAGATATATTTTTAAATTTGTAAAAAATTCTTTTAAAGATAGTTATTTTTCAATAAAAAAGAATAGAGTTATTTATTTTCTTTTAATTTTGTGAAATAATAATTAAAAAACATTTATTTATCATATGACTGTTCAGTTTAATTTTTCTGAAAATTTTTGTAAGCAATCAAATAAAAAAAAAAAAAAAACACTACAGTTTTTTGCAAAATTTGAAAACACTTTTTTTTATTTAGTACATTACCGTAAAACAATATTTAAAAAATATATAATATTGGTTCCACCTGTAACCGTGTTTTTTCCTATGCATTACAAGAGCGCCCCTTGCTGCGTCCCAGTGAAAAGTTCAGTTTACATCGAACCTCCCGATCTAGAGGACGCAAGGCGCTACTGGCGCAAAATAACAATCTCTCATCCCGAGAGCTAGAAGTGGAATCCTTCCGCTCATCTTTTAGTGCATATCGTTAAATATGCCACATGTGTGTTAAAGGATGTTTATAATTCATTGTGGTATTAATGTCGTACTTGTGTGCGTGTAAAAAACAAATGTGTTATTGTACTTGGGACTCGTTTTGACCACACCCAACTGAAACTGCACAAACGACGACACATCTACTACAAACACTATTTAAACAAATTTTTTTACTTTAGTAATCAATCAGTAATTCTGAATTATTTTTCTTTTTGGCTGAAATTTTTTTGTTATAAAATAGATTTGGGGAAAATTGATATAAAAAATTCGTTATTTATTTGAAAAATTCACGAAATTTATTTTAAAAATCCATGAAACTAATTGCATATTTAATAATTTCAATTTTAAACCTCTCATTTAATTATCCTTAAATCTATAAACAGCATAAATGAAATAATTTCCAATTAAATTCAAATAAAAGACACTGTGTATCTTGAAAATGAAACTATCCTTTCTTCTCCAACAAACATGTTTATCATTATCTTTCTTTTTTAGACTTGTTTCTACACTCAAACTATGTCATCGGAAATTCTAAATTAATGTTATTCTCTTTTTTTTGTTATATAACATAATAAATTTTTAATTATCAAAATTTTAAAATCTTCAATATATTACTTTTTTCAACTAATTTTCTGCTAGAATATCGTTGCCATCTTTTATTTTCTGAGGTAAATTTAGATTATTTTTGTCATTGATGAGAGAGAAAAAGAAAAGGACCAATAAAAAGATCTTTTCTAAAACATTTCTATAACCGATCAATATAATTGGAATTATTATTTATTAATAAAATATATCGGTATTGTTTTTCGTTTCCTTGACCACTTTCGATTATTTTTATTGGTTAATTTTTAAAAAAATTTCTTTCACATTCTAATAATTATATAACTAAATAATTAAAATCGTTCTAAAAGATCGTTTGGTGAAAGCAACTACAATTTTATTTCAAAATAAAAATGAGATTTTTCAAGAAAAGAAAATCATTTGGAATTCTATAGTTATTTAAAATTTTTTAAGGTTATTTTTATTCAATTTATTATTATATTAAATTCTAAGTTTTATGAGTAACCTGTATATCGGCATGTCGATTACATATATTATTTTTAAATTTAGATCACTCTGCAAAATCTGTATCCTTACTCAACTTACAATATAAGCGTACAGGCCCGAACATCAGCTGGTGTGGGAGAGTCAGTTTCCATAGAAGTTAAAACTTTAGAATCAGGTTAGATTTTTTTTTTTTTTTATAATTCAAATATTAGTTTGCTATTTTTATAAGTTATTAAAAAAATAAATAATAAAATTATAAATAATTTATTGCTGAAAATTGTATTCTTACATGAGTCGATTATTCTTTCCTTTTTTTAAAGTTTATTGGCTTAAAAAATTGGAATAAATTAAATATGTAAATAAGTATTTAACGGTAAATTGTGCACAGTTTATTTCCACATATTTTTGAAAGTTATGGTTTATGCTTTACCTGCATTTTTATTCCGATATTTGAGCAATTTTAATAAGGCATTGTTTTAAATTATTACCAGTTAATCAGTAAATTTTTTAAATGTTATTAGAAAAGATGAAAAATAAATTGAATTAATGTTTATAAATTATGAATTATATTTTTATTGAATTATTGAATTATGTTTTTATTGTTATAATAAGTATAATAAAAGAAAAGCAAAAAAATGTTTAAAGTTGAAGTTCAATAATCATCATTAGACTGTTAGTATAAGAAACTATGAGAGATAATATATTAAAAATACACATAATAATAGTCAAAGTTTTTAAGGTACCATTTAATATTCATTAAAAATTTGTATAGAATTTAGTTTAATAAATTGATTGCAATGCTATAATTTCTATAATTCTGGATTTTATTCCTATGTTTCCTATACTTCAGGACTTTATTCCTATATTTCCTATACTTCAGGATTTTATTTTTATATTTCCTATAAATAAGGATTTTATTCCTATATTTCAGAATTTTATTTTTATATTTCCTATAATACTGGATTTTATTCCTACATTTTCTATACTTCAGACTTTTATTCCTATATTTCCTATACTTCTGGATTTTATTCCTATATTTCTTATACTTCAAGATTTTATTCTATATTTCCTATAATTCTGGATTTTATTCCTACATTTCCTATACTTCAGACTTGTATTCCTATATTTCCTATACTTCTGGATTTTATTCCAATATTTCTTATACTTCAGGATTTTATTCTATATTTCCTATACTTCAGGATTTTATTCCTATATTTCCTATAATTCTGGATTTTATTCCTATATTTCCTATACTTCAGGATTTTATTCCTATATTTCCTATACTTCAGGATTTTATTTCTATAATTCAGAATTTTATTCCTATATTTCCTATAATTCAGAATTTTATTCCTATATTTCCTATAATTCAGGATTTTATTCCTGTAATTCATAACTTATGATGAATGGTGCAGGAAGTAAATTGAAAATTTCCTAAAACTTGAGCAATATCTAATATACTAGTTAAATTCTCCAATATATAATGACACCCAGTTGAATAAAATAAACATAGTATAAATTCATTCAAATTTGATAAAGTAATTTGAAATAAAATTCATTAAAATTTTTTTTATTACATATTATATTAAAATCGTGTTCAAAAAGTAGATTAAGATTAAGTAGTTTGCAAAACTTTGAAGCCAACCATAGAAATAAGGTTCATATTTTCTGGAATTGCGAGAAAATATTTCAGATACGAGTTTACCTGAAAGGGAAGAATAATTAGAATAATATTTTAATTATAGTTCCAAGCGAAGCTCCTTTAAATGTTCGAGTGCTTTCTTTCACGAACGATTCTCTGGAATTTGCCTGGGATCCTGTATCTTGTGAAGAAGCCAACGGAGATATCATCTTCTACGATTACACAATCGTGCAGAATGTGGAAGTGGCTACTGGAACTCTCAGGAAAAGAAAATCGCTCCAGGATATTAATCACATATTCGATTCTGTCCCAGGTAATCTTAACCTACTTTCATATTCATGCAAGGAAGATTTCAAGTTGAAGTATTTCATTTATGACTTGCATTTGTTAGCCTTGTTATAAACACGAATTAATAGAATATTTAATTTTAAAATAGCATTATATTTTTAAATATTTAATAGGAGTATTCTTACGTAAGCAATTTTAAACAGGGCATTCCACTTTGTACAATAAATCTATGCACGCAAATTTAATGTTCAAATCATAAAATGCTTTGCTTTATTTTTGTCAGACTACTTTTGTCAGACTAATATAGTTAAGGATTTAATTTTTTTTGCAATATCTGAATTACAATATACTACTATTTCTATATTATGCGTTTGATTCGGAAAAACGCATTTTATATAAAAAATTTAATTTTGATCAAATAAAAACTATGCAAACTTAATTATGAAAGCTTTTCACTTATATGTGTGTGCTATTTTACTTTACCAAGAAATTTTACTTTTACCAAGAGTTTTCGATAATAATAAAATTTAAAATTTAACTAAAGTTTTTTTTCTTCTATTATGTATGTTAAAAATAATTATTAAAAAATAATCAATTTTTTGACACAATAATAGATAATATTAATTTTGCATAAAATATTGTAGAAAGATTTCATTAATCCTTTAACTATAATCCATATTCATAGCTTATAATTACAATTTAGGTGTTAAACAACTTTTTTATAATTCTGAACAAAAAATATGTTTGAGAATTATAATAAATCAATCATATTATAATTGATCAGAACGGCATTCAGTTAACATCGAATGAAGATTGCATAATTATGATTGCTGAAGATTGCATAGTTATCATCGAAATTTAATGACATTTCTGTGTATTGCATAATAAAGTTTTTGGATTCAAATGAAAATACTCATCTGAAATTTGGTTAAAAAATTGCCTTGGTTACTTGTTAACGATCATTTAGTATAAAATATCAAGTCTTATATTAATCATTCATAACATGATTATTGCATTAATATTTTTTATGACCACTGACTCTTTTTACGTAATTTACATTAAAAGTTCTTTGACGCTGGAAAAATTAGGTATAATATTCAGTCAAAAACCATTGCATGTTTTAAATATATTTTTTTTTATTTTATTTTTATTTTTTTTTTTTATTTTTAATCTCCCTCCTGTTTAATTATAAATTCAATTGCAATTCTTAAAATAATTTTCAGTTTTCATGAAATTGCTAATACAATTGTTTTCTAAAAGATCCACAGGTTAAAATAACCAATCTGAAACCCTATACGAGCTATGGATTCATGGTTGCTGGAGTTACTGGAGTTGGAAGAGGTGTTTTATCAGATATCATTTTCCACACAACAGATGAAGGAAGTATGTATTTCTATTCCGTTCTATCTTGTAAATTAACAATTTTTTAATAATATAACTTAGTGAAAAGAACAAATGGAATATTTTTTTTGTAACAAATGTTTTTTTCGAAAACATGGACTGATTATGTTTCTCTAATAGCGTAGATGATTTTTATTTAACTTCGAAGTTTAACTATAACCTAAATTATTCAGTAAAAATTCAGAATTTAATCTATTTTATACTTTGGACTATTAAATTGCTTTATGGGTGTTAGTTGTCTTAATTAGAGGTGAGAAAAGTTTGGTTTTGTAATGGAAGAGGAAAGTCTGAACCTGAAATTCATAATCGTTGAATTGAAAGTTGCCATAATGAAGATATGAAACAATATTTCGGAATATACGTCAGTTTTGTTACATTGCTGTTATATTTTCCCTAAATAAATTTCTTACATATAGGTTGCTAAATTTTATTTAAATTTCATGTATTGATTTGGAGTACATTTAATTTTGATTAAAATATACTTAATGAATTACCTAAATAGTAAAAGGTTTCATAGTCTTATTATTTCATCTTATACTTTCATAGTTTTATGTTTCAATTGTCTTATTTAGTCCTTATATATATATATATATATATATATATATATATATATATATATATATATATATATATATATATATATATATATATATATATAAATATATATAGGACATTGTATTATAAATAGACATATATGCATTCAAACGGAGACATAGTCTCATTGAAAAATTAACCATGAGATTAATTTGAGATTCAAACAGGTGATTAAAAATTTAGCTTATTTAAGTAATAAATAAATGTATTGGGTTATAAACAAATGGATTTTAAAGAAAATAGGGTGGGATTCTTCTTCGGATTGGATGGGATTCTTTTTAGGATGGATCTAAGAAGGAAACTTAGAGAGTAAGAATTACAATAATAGTTTACATCCATTTATTACTTAACATAAATTAATTTTTGATTTTCAGTTCCATCAGAGCCCAAAACAATGAGGGTGATTTCGGTATCAGACGAAGAGATCAAAGTATCTTGGGTTGAGCCTGAGTATCCAAATGGCGTTGTTACGCAGTACAGAATCAGAGGCTGGGTTGATGGAGCTTCAACACATGTTGCCGAAGTTCATCATAATGTTGGTGAAGAAGTTGAACTAACTGCTGTATTGCCAGGCTTAAAACCAGCTATTCAATACACCATAACTGTAAGAATTTAAAATTTTCAAAGTTATTATGTTCACAGAAATTCACACGTTATCATGATGAGGTGTGTATAAAAAATGAGGCAAAATTGTTAAAATATAATATATTAATATTTATTTCCCTCTATGATAGTTTTCGGAAGATTTAAATGAAAAAATGTCATCGAGAAATAATTAAAACAAATCCATTCGTAATCGGTTGATTTCCATCTGTTACATTAATTGTAGATTTCTATTAGGTTGTTTTCCAGCTGGATAATACCTGTATATGCCAGAAAAGAGAGCATAGGTTATATCATGTGCATCAAATTTTCTTACCGTGTAACATAAAATCATTCCATTAAAGTCCTTACTAAACTCATTTAGTCTATGAAAAATTGCATAATATTTTTTTCAAATTATCCTATATTAATGTTCGTGTAGCTCCTGAAATTCGAATACCTTTTGAGATCAAAAGGATCATCCTCGATCTTCAAAGAATCATTTTGGGTGTTGAAGTATTTTAAATAATTTTTACAGAAAGTATTTTGTGGAACACTATAAAAAAAAAAAAAAAAAAAAAAAAAATAAATAAATAAAATAAACCTAATTAATATATTGTATATTAACCAATTTAAGAAATGTTTAATTTTGCGTTGTAAGTATAATTAAACATTTATTTGTAAATATATTCAATATATTTATTCTTCATTCGATTGAAAAACTGGAAAACTATACATCTATACCAACAAGTATGTGTAATATATAAATGTATTATAATGTAAACAAAGTAACGTTATTATGTAACATTATAAATTTATAAAAAAATATGTTTAATATATTAAAATATGAAAGTGATAATTTATAAAATAAGATTTGTTTTTACAATTTAGAGCCTTTAAAAATACTATATTAAGATGACTTAAAAAGATAAAAATTAGAAAAAAAAATTAACTAATTAATATTGTGCAATCCCAATTTTTAATTTTAAAGTTTAACTATCGTTTTTAAGTTTATTGATTCTTTACAAGTTTTCGTAATAGAAAATTAAATGTGTAATAAAATGTATAATCATAAATTAAAAAATGTCATCAGTATATTTAATTAAAAAAGAAATAAACATTTTATAAATTATAAGAATAATAAATATTTTAATATAAAAGCAACCTGAAATACCGTAAAACGAGCCTTTTATGATTACAGTATATTATAACTCGTTTGTTTTATTTGTACATTATTTTGTTATCAGTGTAATCTCTTATATCCATTCTAGTTAGAAGCTGCTACAAAAGCAGGTTGGGGAAATTATATTCAGTTGATTGAAAATACTCTGGATGGAGGTAAAACACTTTTCAATTTTAAAACTTACAAACTGACTGAATTTCTACCTTTTTTTTATTAGAAGTATATGTACATTATAGCAAATTTAATCTTGGGGATTTTCTTATTTATCTTAATAAAATAAAGTATGTTTTACAGATACGCGATATTATACATAATGGAGTTATATCAGAACTCTTAAATTACAAAAGCAATTCAAACAGACTGCAACAAATAAACAGCTCCCTTACAAAAGCAATCAAAGAAACAATACTTACACATTCATTGCAAGAAAGCAAAAACATAACTATTATTACTTTAGTTGCGTATGTTTTGTAGGGACCTTCGAATAAACGATAAGTTATAGATATTTTTCTCCATCTTATATAACCTAAGATATTTTTCTCTATCTTAAAAAATTACATTGTAACTTAGATAACGATGTAATTTTTGCAAATTGCAAATTTACGCCATTTTTGCAAATTTACGCCAGTATATTAATCGATTAAGTTTTGTATTGTATTTAATATTAACTTTCCTGTTAAATAATTTATCATTTTGAATTAAACATTCATGGAATTAAATAAAACTAACTTATAATATACTAGCACTAAATTGAAATTTATTAAGTATTTAGTTAAATTAAATTCAACTTTACATTCGTGTAAAACTATTTCTTAAAATTATACAATTTTTTTTTATATTTATCCGAGAATTTCTTCTTAACAGTTCCAGGTGAGGCTTCCAAAGTTTCTGTTTTGGAAAGTTTGCAAAAAAGTCTAAATATTTCTTGGGAAGAACCTGAAGAAAGTAACGGCGTCATCATCGGCTATAAAGTAAGGAAAAAAAGTATCCTCTCAAAATTGTCTTTAAGTCTAGGATATGTATATAGAATTGTGTTTTAAAGTAATTTTTTGTATTTTAATTTGAATATAGATTTGTTTATGAAAACAAAATCGAGACAATTTATTTAAAGCATTTGTTATTAAGAAACTTAAAACAAGAGTAATTTATTAAATGTTGAAATTTAAAGTTAATTTTATTTATATAATTGCTTGTATTGTTATAACCTCCACCAAAACTATTTTTTGACTTTAATAAACATTTATTGATAGTGACATATATATATATATATATATATATATATATATATGAATTATTTTATTTTTGTTAAAATAAACTGTTTATTTAATTTAATTTGTATGCCATGATCTGGAATGGCCTTATGGATTGAATGTTGGAGAGTTTGTTTAATGTAGTGCGCGCTTAGTTACATGTATTCAGTTATATGTTATACAGTAGTGAATTATTTCGAGATAGACTGAATGAATGAATAATAGTTATGTCTGGCTTTGAAAACAATATACATTTAATAAAGAAATTATCTATTAAATTTAATTTTCCATGATATTTCTTTGTACATGTTCTTATTTTTAATAATTCGCATAATCTGGAAAATATAATGAATAAGTTGTTTCTATCCAGGTAAAATATAAGCCCGTTTCCACTCTGGACCCCGTTTTCAACTCTACTCCTTTCACTGAAAAGGAAATTGAAGTAGAAGGCAATCAAACCGAAATAAAGTTATCTAATTTGCATCCCAGTACACAGTACAGGGTAAACGTGTCTGCTAAAACAGTTGCTGGTTATGGAGCTCCAGCAAGCATTCTTTGTTGGACCGTTATATCAGGTGTGTAGAATGAAAATGAAAGTATATCATGTAATACAGGATGTTTTTAATGCAGTATAATATAATAAAAGATATGGATTTCAAACACTTTATGAAAGATTTAAATTTTCTCAGTAATAATATAATATAATAATTTATTTACTCAAAAAAGATTTATACACAAATATAAAAAACACTTAACAAAATACGCGGCACAGACGTTAACATACACTTGAAGATACTGATTTATTATATAAGTTTATTCCGAACGACTAAATCACTCTGGGTTCGGAGGAGAATTCAGGCCCCACACAGATATATATATTTACATATATATATTTATTATATAAGTTTATCCTAAATCGCTCTGGGTTCGGAGGAGAAACGTGGACAAAATTTGATAGTATAAAGAGATGAATATTTGGAAAATACAATAAATAAAGTAATTTTGATAATAAAAGCTTTATCCCTCCATGAAATTTTGTCAAAAATCTATCCAACATTAAATTAATTTTTTTTCATTTAAATTCCTAAAATAATCTCTTTGACTTACCCACCCTTGAGAATCTGCATACTAAATTTGTCAGTTCATACAAAACACCCCTTTCATTTTTTTTTATTTGGTTTGAAAAAAAAGCAGACTAATTGACAATCTCTAGCATTAATACTAATAAAAATTTTTTATAACTTTGTTTTTACAATAAAGTATGGGGTAATGTTTTTTAAAATATGATTGATGATTTATTTTTTAACATGATATATTCAGGTGATCATGTGTCTCCTTCCCTGAAAGTGATCGAAACTGAAGCCACGAATGAAACAATTCCTGTTGTATTTTCGACCACCGGAAGCTCATCTGTTTAGTAAGTAAAATGAATTATATTTTGCATACAAATTTCATATTTCATTTTAACAAGAACAGGTAGAAAATTTGTCTGAAAGCATTTTTTTATGTTAAGCATTAGACCAATGTTAGGGGATTAGGATTAAATATGGCTGAAATATTTAGATCTAGAAAAATAAGCTTTAAAACATATTAATAATGTGGAACATAATATCAAAATTAAATTAACATTAAAATTTTCAATTAAAATTAATATTAAATTTTTTTTTCTTGTAGTAAATATCAAGTCATTGTCGAGGATTCCAGAAATGACGAACCTATTGATGAGATGCAGTTGAGTGATTACCATAGGGCCGTGGAGCAAAAGGGTCTGTCCTATTATATAGCTGCTGAATTGGATCCCAGCAACGTTTCTCAATCAGGAGAACAGGCTTTTATAGTCGGAGACAAAAAGCATTGGGGTGGATATCATAATGTTCATCTGAATCCTGGCTACGATTATAAGATCAGAATCCGGACACTTGTCATAAAAGATAAGGTCGGTTGGACAGTATTTGAAAAACAAAATACTATGAGAATGTTTTTTAAATATGTAAATAATTGCTACTAGTTTTATAAATATTTACTCTGTGATTTACTTAAATTATCTACTTCGTTATTTAAAATACTTTTTACTCAATAAATATGTCAAATGTTCACTGTACAAGGTAAAAGACTAAAAGTATAGCCAAGTGGCCATCTTGGTAAAATGTTTGACAATGTTGGGAGTCAAATACTTAAGAACTTCTGGAAATTCTGAGGAGGGCAGGAATTAACTGTTATTTTACTAAATCCGTTTTGCAAAAGAGATTTCTCTAAAATCCGAGATCGTCCTGTTGTAAGCCTATAATGAGATGCAAAAGATCAAAAGGAGGAAATTAATAAGATTTTAATCTCTTACGGTGGACTTGAGTACTGATATGCTAATCTTTTGTTGTTGGTCTCTCTTGATTTCCCATTTAAAATTAAAGTTTAATAAAACTTGATTTTTTAAAAATAAATTAGCTGGAATTTGTAGAAATTTTTTTTTCTATAAGAAATAATAAAAAAAAAAAATTCGATTGTTTTGTTTCAATGTATAAAATAGTGACAAAAAATGCCATATAAATATATATATTTTTAATTTTAATTAATGTCGTTACAAAATTATTAGTTTGGAAAAATCTTATAAAATATTAGCTGAATTTTAAAAAAAATAAAAATTAAAATGTATTTTCAAAATACAACTGATATAACACAAATAATAAAATAAACCAATAAACTGGAAATAGGTTAACTTTTCCATCAGGTGTTCAAAATTCCTGTCCAATACAATTATGTCTAATATAATACATAGACCCTGCAAATAACAAATTTTTTTGAAATTTTAGCTAAGTTGGAACTTTTAGCAAAGTTTTGTTAACAACTACAGTAAATTTTAGAAAATTATGGAAAATTAAACGAGTATTATAATGCATTTAATATTTGTTATCTTCTTAACAAAATTCGAATAGTGTTAGATTATTTTGTAACTATAAGTATTTAATTTTCTGAGTTTTAAATTCGAAAAAAGTGGGATTCAATTTTCACATAAATTCGAATTATTTTATTGTTTTTCTGAAATTCTCTATTTCTTTTGGTACTGAATATTTCAATTAAATTTAATTACATAAAACATATTAATTTTTCTTTAAATCGTATATATGTGTGTGTATGTATTTCTTAATATATAATTTTATATATAAAAACTCAATAGTCCTATATATATATATTTCAAATTTATAGATTTGAAATTTGGCATGTACACAGGCTATCATACTACGTAAGATTGTTTATTTAAAACTTGGAGATTTAACTAAACCACTTTCAGCCCCATGCTTCCCTCCCTATAAATTAAATAAAAACAGCATTTTTATCTGTCACTAGAAGGTGACTGTTAAATTATTGTAAAAAATTAAGGTAAAAATGTACAGTATTCGTTTTAAATTTTTTTTCAAATCAACGCTATGGATGTTTATAGCATTTCGGAATCCACTTTAAACTGTAGGTCCCGGTCTGTTTAGCCTAAAGTGTGCACAAGATGACCGTAGAGCGACAAACTAAATGAAATCAAAGCCTCTCTAATCATCCTCATCTCTCTGAATATATATATATACGTTTTATTTAACGCGAATTACTAAATTCTCAAAACTTTATTTCTGATCATTTTTTTCTAAGTAAATTTTACCAACATTAAAAATTTTCTATCGTTTGTAACTGGCCATCTACTCGTATATCTACTGCCGCTGAAATGAAACGTTTAATAGGTACAACGTGGATAGACGGACCACCCAAAGAGCTGTTCTAAGCTGCTGTTTCGCAAATACCTTGATTAACCATTTAATCTTAATCTTTTCGAAAATTGTTTTCTTTAATGATTTTTTATTTTCCTTTAACATTTTTCTTGTGTTCTAAAAGTGGATAAGTAGAGTTTTGAGTAGCAGCAGATAGGAAAACAACAGTTGGCTCTTTATGTTCTCTGTACAGAATATTATTTCAATACAAATCGGGACCAAATTTAGCAAGAATACAGATTAAATCTCGGCCGGAAAAATAGGTAACTTTAAAACATCAATGTTCCAACTCTTTTTTTGAAAAATCCATTTTTTAATTTTCCAATTGTTACATTTTGTTATTTCTTTTATCCTTTTTGTATAACTTCTTTTTTAGAGAAACTAGGAAATTACCAGGTATTTTATATTGAAGTTGTATATGTGGGTTGCACTTTAACATGTAAAATGTTTTTCAATTAATAAATGAAATTGTTTTACAATAAATAATTTAAAAAAAAAGTGTGTTAAAACACAATTATATAAAGATTTCTTTCTTTTCCAGGAACTAAAATCTGTTCTATCAAAACCGGAAAACAAAAGTGCAGGTACAATTTGTTTCTTATTTTTTGCTGTACAAATATTTAATTATTTATATTTTATTTGGAATGAAAAATTATATTTTAATATTATTCTTAATTAACTTGGCTTACTTAACATGATAAAATCACTTCAATGTCTAAAAATTATTCCACAGTTTTAAAAATTATTAAAAATAAATTAAGATATTTACATATGTTTTTTTAATATAATAAAGGTATTTTTGCTTATTAACTTTTTTACTTTACTTATTACTGTAAATTTCCATCGAGTGCACTATTGGTTACATGTATCACATCGAGTTTCTAAAATTTTATGTTTTGAACAAGTTTGAACATTTTTTATAGTGATAGCTCAAAAATTTTTCTTCGTTTTCCTATTGGTAGCCCTAGCGAAATGAAAAGTCAAATTACACCTGCCATCAAAACCATCTACTCTCTTCATTTGTGTAAATTCTCATATTCATTATATGTTCCATTTGAGAATAATGAAACGCAATGAAACGTTGAAACTATAAAATATTTTATCAAATAAAAAAAATTCGTGTTTTTTTTTTATTAATTTTGCAAAGATGGTGGAATATATATCTTTTTATAATTTTTTAATCGCTGTTATTTAATTTTTTATTTTTTATAGGAACTGCAGTGCTACGAATGAAGCATCCAAGATGGCAGATCTTTGGATATGAAGCTATATTCGTCATCCTACTTATAATAGGAGCAATATTGTTTCTCTCTGCACTTACCTTTCTTACTGTTTTTGCTGTTTGTTACAGAAGGTCATTTTCAAATTATGCTCTTTTACAATTATACTACTTTACTCTTTACTCTTTTATTTTGTTTTTTAAGCAAATATTCTACAAAATTATTTTAAATAAAAGTTTAAATTTTAAAAATACAGTTTTTATGTTGTATACCATGAACCGGAACTGATATTAATAAGGAAAGCAAAGCAACTGCAAAATACAATTATAAGACTAATAAGGTAAATTGCAAAATGCAATCAACCTTGAATGATCCTGATCTCTGAAAATTAAATTGCATCGTAAATAACTAGTGATAATAACCTTAGATAAAGCGGAAATCTAACTAAATGAAGAAATAAAGATCGAAAGATAGTAAACGAACAGTGTAATCCACCCTTTACTGTATTTGCTACAATAAAGTGGTGTTATGGGCCAGATAACATTGTAATTAGAACATTTTTGATTGAAAATGAGTAGAGAGGGATTGTATCACAATGATGGTTGACTAAAAATATGGTGCATATTAAACACTTTGAACTACTAGGGAAAAAAGGTGTATAGGAAATCCGTCTAAAATCAAATCCTTGATTGATTTATCAGAAATTGTAGAAGACGTTTTGCTAGTAATATCTCCGGAATACTTCATGATACTTGATGTCCATGCCTTCAGAAGCTATAAAGGCTAGAGAAGCAGCATATCGATACGAATCAGATATCCCTAAAACAGTGTATACTTGGTGTAATTGACATAATTATTTTGTGCACCTGTGATGATATTTAGTATCCGAATAATAGTTATCCGAGAAGAATTCTAAGAAACCCGATTATTGGTTAGTGGTAACTCAACTAGTGTGCAGGAAGTCCCATACACAAATCTTCTACTAGCATCCGTTGTATTAATTGTTTTCAGAAACAAAGGAATACGATTGCGACTGTGACATCATGTGTAAGCTGTCGTATTAACACCAGTTAGTTATTATACATTTACTTCATTTATGTAACTAGTCTATGAGTCACAATATTTTAGAGTAGAATCCTCTTTTCTCTTATTGGAAGAAATGCTAATTTAAAGTTTACATTTTTTATTACAGTTTTAAAAAGTGAGTGTATGACATATCGTTTTTTTTACAGGGAAAGGAAAAAATCCACCAATTCGCTATCTACAAAAGATTCTGGACTCTCGGGATCTCTAACTTGGTCTGTCATGTACAAAGTGCCAGTTATCATGCCAGAATTGGACGACACACCAGTTCCAGATGGATTTAAGACATTTCCAATGACTGGAAAAAGTAATAAATTTGAAATAAAATATGTAAGCATAAAAGTTAAAACTGAACAACTGAATAAAAATTATAATTTATCATGTGTTAACTATCTCATTTCATTTTAATGAAATGAGTAATGTTGTGTTGACCTTAATCTTATTTTATGTATAATATAAATTTTTATACTGTTATGCAAGAAATCTTTTATATTGGTTGTTTTATGTATGAAAAGCTACTTATATATATATATATATATATATATATATGTATATATCTATATATTTCAACTTTGAAAAACTTAGTTTATAGTTAAATGAACTTTGTTATTCCTATTGAACGTTAATTTAGTATTCCTTACTTATTTTTCTATTTTTAATAAAAATAAAATTATGAGTATTAATAATAAGCTATAGCAACCATAAATAATTAATAAGTGATAAATTATAACGTTTATTATATTTGTAGAGATTAATATTACAAAAGTAAATCATATTTTTAAAATTAAAATATTATAAATGTGCATAATTATTAGTGTGAATGTTTTATCAATTAAGTAACGCTAAAATAAATTTTTAATATGCGTTTATTATTTTGATTAAATAAATTATTTTTAATTTAATGAAGCATATTAAAATTTTTTTTTGTGTAGATCATTCTTTAAAAAGAAGTAAAAGTGACAGCAAAATCGTTCATGGACTAAGGGTGGAAACACTGGAAGATTATTTGACAAATGCGAAATCTAGTAACCTGCTAGCGGAAGAATTTAAGGTAAAGTTGGTATTTATTTCTATGAAACCCATTAAAGTTATGTTTTTTCATAAGTCACATACAGTGGGTAAAAAAAGTATTGGCAATTGCCTTACTTTATTCATATCGACAAATAAATAAAATGTTATGCAATTTTAGCTGTGGTAATTAAATACAAGACATCTTAGATATATAAAAATAGTAAAAATTTTATTTTAATTTGCATTTTCTACGATTTTTTCTTTCAAAAACGAAAATTTGCATGTCAAAAAAGTATTGGCAAAGTTTTAACTGCTATGCAAATTTTGTTACATTGAAGTCACGTGTTTCGACTGATAAGAAACTCTACCTGTATAAAGTCTGCAAAACTACTCCAGAAGTGTCTATGCATTATTTTGCGATTACAGCAGTAAAATGACTTCGAAATCGAAGGGAGTTGGACGTTAGTGTTAAAAACACGATTATTAGGCTCAGAAATGAAGGTTTAACTTATCGTGCTATAAGGGTGCAGTTCAATATAAGTTTATTTACTGTCAGAAGTGTTGTAAAAAAGTTCAAGGAAACAGGATCAACGGAAAATAAGACTAGAAGTGGACGACCTCGAATATTTTCTACAAGAGAAGAACGTGTTATTATTAACAAGGTTAAGAAAAACCCTAAAATAAGTGCACCCCAGATAGCTAGAGATGTTGCTTTCACTTCGCAAAAGACTTTCAGGGTACAGACTGTACGGAATGTTTTACACGAGAGAAGATATTATGGAAGGGCAGTTAGAAAGAAACCATTCATCTCGGAAATAAATAGGAGAAAGAGTTTAGATTTCACAAAATCCCACGTTGATTTATCTGAAGAGTTTTGGAACACAGTTATTTTTTCCGACGAATCAAAGTTTAACATT
The DNA here is from genome assembly GCA_021605075.1 of Caerostris darwini. NCBI lineage: Eukaryota > Metazoa > Arthropoda > Arachnida > Araneae > Araneidae > Caerostris > Caerostris darwini. The sequence goes on from BPLQ01008260.1 coordinate 126,087, forward strand.
TTCGGCAGTGACTGACGACGATGTGTGGAGGAGGCCAAATACTGAATTGACTTCCAAAAGCCATTTCGTTAAGTGAACGATGAGAACCAGAGCGTTGCTGCGATTTTAAACTGAATCAAAATTTCTAATTTTTTAAAAAATTTATTGTTAATAAATAGAAATATTCATTTTTTGGTAAGTTGATTTAAAATTTATATATTTCTTGGTATTTTAATACGGAATATATATTTAATAAAAATGAATAATAAACAAATTCATTTTTTTAAAATAGGATAGTACAGTAGTTTTCTTTTACCATTTTTATAATTTTTTTTAGTTTTGGTATAATAGTTTTGCATCATTTAACTTATACAGATGGAAAATTTATCAAATATAATTATTCAGCGAGAGAGAGAGATTTTTAAATATTATTTTCCTCAGTTTTCCTTAAATGCTGGAGTAATTAAGTAATCTAGACTAAGAGTTTGAAAATATATATTAGAATTGATTTGAATTGATTATTGGCATTCATTTTATAAATTATTTCCATTTTAAAGTAATCCTGTTACAGATTTTAAAGCCAATTTTAAATATCACTCGTAACGTAACGTAACGGTAGATATTTAGTTGGAGTACCAGGGAATTTTCCGTACCTCCATATCAATAATTATTATTAAAACATAATTTTAAATCCAGAAGATGAGCTAAGGAAAGAATATTAAACGAGCCCATGCTCGGAGACAATTTACAGGAGTAAAAAGGTTAGTAAATACAAAATTTAAAATAATAGTTCACAAAAGTATTTAAAAATAAAAACTGTGACAATTAAAAGGAGTTAAAAAATAGGATCAAATAATTTGTATATTCATGAAATAAATTATTGTAAATGTATGTATTTTGATATTATTTTGAATTTAATTTATTTTATTTAGAGATTGGTTGATGGTCAAATAAGCTCTTGGACAGTTGCAAGAAAGAGTGTGAATCTGAAAAAAAATCGTTACGGAAATATTTTGCCATGTATGTATTATTATTTCTTATGCATATAACTTTGTCAATATTTATTTAAATATCCATTCTATCTTTTTAATTGTATTGTAAATAAAATATTTACTATATATTTATTTTAAATTTTAAATTTCTATGCTAATATGTTTGTTGAATATTATATGTTCTACAATGATATGTTAATTTGACTTAAAATTCTCTTTGAAAAACATCCCTCATTATTTAAAGACATTACACACACTTACTGCTATACTGCATAATTTAATTTTTATTTTGATGAAGAAATATTGCTTACTAAAATAAGTATTTAATATAATGATTAAGAATTCAATAAATGTTTTAATTTTCAAAATATATTTTTAGTTTGAAGTTTAACAGCTTACACCGTTAAAATAACTACATTCTTGCCTGTTCCTTTTCTAGATGATCGCTACAGAGTGGCTCTCAATACGGATTCAAACAAGAACGATTCTGATTACATCAATGCCAGTTATATCGATGTAAGCAAAAATGTTTATACTTTTTTGTCTTTTTAAATTAAAATTTATTTTTAATGTAATGTCTTTACAATTAAATTTTTTTTTTTTTATATATTTTGGAATATTGATAAAATGTTTTTAGATAAAATATATTTGAAAAAAGCTGCAGTATCCGTTTTTTGTTCTAAAAATCCATTCGATTGGTTTATTATTTTGGAAATGAAACTTACAAAGAATATTCATTATGCTGATACTTCAAAGCATTTTTCTACAATTCCCCACATCCCCCATTTTTTTTTTTTTTTTTTTTTTTTTTTTTTTTTTGTACGTGCTACAAAAAATTTATAAAAACTGATGTATATGTAAATTTTGTAATTGATTCATTTCCTACACTTCAAGTGATTGAGGAGGATGTTTTTACATAGTCCAAGTAAAAATTTGACACAAAACCATTGATTTATTGCCTGATCAATGATACAATTTTTACATTTATTTGAAAAAAAAAATGTTAAAGGAGTTACCAAGACGTTTAAAAATAGTAAACTGTAGCATTAGTAAAAAAAAATTATATAAAAGCGCTGTTTACTATGACTGCATTGCGTATTTCAATTCGAAAGTCGCGTACAGACGACAGTACGAGTCCAGCCGACTCAATCTCGCTCCGAGTGTCTTCGTCTGACCGTGCGAAGTAAGCTACGCTGTTACTGGCTGTGAGTGGCAGCTAAATGGACTGTCGTACATGGTGTCGGTAAGAATTCCTTTGAAGCGTGAAAAAAACGGACTCTAGTCGGAGCGGGGCTAAGACACATGACATACATAGAGGTCTTTGATAAACCGGTTTATAATTGATTAATGAGTCTGACTCAATCGTTCTTGACTAGAAGCGGCTTAAGAAGCATTCAGGGACTGGACAAGAAGAGTCGAGTGGACAGTGGAAAAAACAGGGTTTTTCCGGCGACTTTATTTACATCTAAAGTCGCGTCCAGGCGAGAGTACGAGACAGGTGAAATAAATAAAAAACTTGTAGATAAATTATAAATCTGTTTATCTAGAACACTCGGAGTGAGTTCTCTGCCCCACTCTTCTTCAATCCACACATCAAAAAGGATTTCTCTTTGTCGCCATTTCCGACTAGCCGTCTCTCTCAGTGAGAGATAAAGCAGCGAGTTTCTGGCGATCAGACGGAGACATTCGGAGCGAGAATAACACGCTTGTCCCGTACTCTCGTCTGTACATTCCAACTTCCACTGTTTAAATCCTATTGGTTGAAAAATCCTCTTTTGCACGTTCTGCAGAATTCTTGCGCGAAGAAGTTCGATGAATTTCAAGTTGAAAGTGACGGGGCAAGTATTGGACAGAGGGTCAAAAGGAACATGCTTTCTACGTCTTTTTTTTATTGTCCGATTGAAATCCAGCTTTTTTTTTCAATTAAAACTTTTAATTTATATTGAAATGACTTTTGTGTATTATAATTTTTTTTTCCTTTTACGCTTCATCGATTTAAAAACATTTTATAGTTGTTAATAAAGTTTAAAAAATTTTTTTTTTCAGGGTTTCAGAAGACCACGGGAATATATTGTTACACAAGGTAATTTTAATATCAATTCTCATATATATATAATATTACAGATAATATAAAATTATTTTATCCTTTTAATCATTGTTTAAAAATATCTTAATAATTTGGTTAACTAACTTTCGTGGATTTCTAAAACGTTATTTTTTTATCTGGTATCCTACATAATGTATTCTAAATTTATTTCAGAAACAAATTTTTCAAATTCGAATTGATTTCATAGCATATTGATATTACATGTATAAATGAAAGGGCCAACGGCCATACCATGCTGAATATACCGGTTCTCGTTAGATCACCGAAGTCAAGCATCATCGGGCGCGGTCAGTACTTGGGTGGGGGACCACCTGGGAACACCGCGTGCCGTTGGCGTACACAAATTTGGGCCCTGAATGGCCGAGTGTCTAGCGCTCTGGCGCTCAGTGCCACAGGTTTCGGGTTCGAATCCCGGCGGTGCCATGGATGTTTGTAGTAGTTCGGAATCCACTTTAAGCCGTAGGTCCCGGTCTCCTATGATTGTAAGAGCATTCCGGAGCGCAAGATTGTAAGAGCAAGATTGCAAGGAGCCGGATTGTAAGAGCATTCCGGAGCATTTTTCCGGTACGGAGCCAAAGTCAGACTTCTACCTACGGGTGCTCCATCACAACAGAAGCTGCTTCCTTCCCCTTCAATCATGAGCACGTATGGGCCCATGGACTTGGCCAGCCAAGTGGGATAAGAAACAACAACAACATAAATGAAAGGAAATTTTCTTGACTAATTTTTAGAAATTTTTTTTGTCTTACTTTGCATAAATTATATTTTGAAAATATGATTTGACTGTTTATCATTATAGGTCCATTAGAAAACACCGTTAACGACTTTTGGCGAATGATTTGGCAAGAAAACTCCCCTGTCATTGTGATGCTCATGGACCTCGTAGAAAACGGAAAGGTAAAAACATTTACTAAAACAGGAAAAAAAAACTTTAGAGCAAATTTTTTTGTAATGAATATTATACTTTGTATAACTCTTCATTATTTAACATTAAAATAAATTTTCTTTTAGGTAATAAAGTGTTCAACATGATGCTTTTAATTCAAAATTTTATTTTTAAGTGTAACTTTATAAGTTACTGAAAAAAGAAATAATTTTTACTGAAGTTTAATTGTCTTCATTTAAATTATAAAATTTAATTTGACTAATAATGAATATTTTATAAAGGATTTTTCTGTTTCAGAAAAAGTGTACGAAATATTGGCCTGATGACTCCATGGATTGTGGTGATATGCATATTCTCTTGATTCACTCTGAACAATACAAGGATTTTGTTGTTCGAACAATTCTCGTGCGGAAAATTGACGTAAGTTTAATAAATAATTTTTTTTTCTTTTTTGTTTGTAAATAGGATTAATAATAAAAATTACTTCTATCGCAGCTAAAATATACAAAAAAAATTATCTTTTCTCAGAAGATATCGGAAAAGCAGTTTTTGTTTTGATTAATGAAACAGTAGAATTATGTATAAAGGATGATCTATAAAACGAAAATATGTTCATTTTATTTGAAATTATATCGTATTTTAGGATAATAAACTATATAAAATTTAAGTACTATCATTACTTTTTTTTTGGTAAAAAGTTAATTTTTTAAGGGAATGTTAAATATTTCAACCAATGATAAATAAGATTTTGTATTTTTTTATATACATAATTCGCATATGTGAAATATATCATATAATATATATATATATATTTCTGGCGTACATTATGAATTAAAGGATAGAATTGTAAATACTAGTTCTTGAAAGACTTTCGATCAGGGATATCGAATTGATGCAGGGAACATTAAAAAAATTTTTTTTAAGAGATGTTAAAATATTTTTAAACTTATATATTCTTATTTTAAAGCTTTATAGATCTTTTAAATTTAATAAAAAACATTTGAGTGTCTAGAACTATTGCTTACGTGCTAGAACGGATAATCTATATATCTAGATATCTCATTTAGGTTTATAATCGCATTATTTATTTAAAATAATACGACTTGTCTATACAATATATAAAAACCGTATTAAGTTACTTTAGAACATTTACAACACATTGAAAATATAGTTTTTTTTAACTCTATTTAATTTTTACTGTTTTATAGTACATTATGTGTTTGTTTATTTATTCTTAATTTTCAATTAAGCCATTGAAACGAATTTCTCTTTTACACGTTATTTCAGGAAATAAGAACTCACCGAGTGATGCATTATCAATTCACTGGATGGCCAGATCAAACAATACCTTACAATATCACTTCCTTGATCAAGTTTATGAAAAAAGTAAGAGATGATCACCCGGTCATGGGGGGACCACTCGTGGTGCATTGCAGGTAACTCGTTTTCTAAATTTAATGCAGCATTTTTTTTTAATACAAAGTCATAATATTTAAACATATATATTACAATTATCTGTACATATATTAATTACAATACAAATATTAAATAAACACAAAATTAATTTCCAAATTCCAAAATATATTAATAAAATGTCCAACATCCTAATTTGTAACCAATGAATCTAATTCAATTATGTATATGAATTAAATTTTTCAGAGATTCATATATAAATGTTTTGATTTTAAATTAAGTCATATGTTATGTTCCATATGAGTTCTTTTAAGTATTATAAATCTAACTTTTTAAAAAATGTTAATGTTGATTCAAATAATCAAATTTCCAATTATCTATTCAAATTCTGATTTAGATATCTTCCTTTCATATTTTCAATGATACAGTCAAACATGTACAATATCCTTGGTAACCTTTTAGCTTCTGCCAAAAATTTTGATCGACTAATATGCAAACTAGAATAATATAATATCACAATAATATTAATGGATATACGATAATATAATATTAATTGACTTCTCATAAACTATTTTTTTGCCTTTCTATAAACAAAAACAAAATGAATTACAAAATGCTAATATGTGCCATTATAATAATAAAAAATATTATCTATTCTAATGGTTGAGTACATTTTCAGAAAGTGGCGTCATCCAATTGATGGAATAAATGAATATATTTAGAAACAATTTTTGATTTTATATTATAAAAATTTGCAAAATCAGGCATGTAAAAAGAAAAATCAAGCAAATTAAGGCATGTAAAAAGAAACTATGCAAATAGAGATATTTCGAGTGGATGATGTTCATCTGTATTTTCAGTGCTGGAGCTGGAAGGTCGGGAACTTACATTGCCATTGATGCCCTGTGCCAGCAAGCTGCTGAAGACAAAAGAGTGGATGTCTTCAGATTCGTCAACAATGCCAGGCATCAACGAGTTCATCTGGTGCAGACCCTGGTTGGTGGATTAGATGCTTTATACAATTTTAGGAAACATAATTCTTTTTCACGACTACATATTATAAATACTCTAATTGTATGACATAATAATTGAACAATTTCCCTTTTATTGGAAATTTTTGTCCATTTATTGGAATTGATTGGTTAAATTTGGTTTCCAATATATGATTTCCAGTATTATAGGAAATGATTGGTTAAATACCGTTTCAAATTTATGATTTCCAGCATTATTGGCTAATTATAGTTTCCATTTTATAGGAAATGATTGGTTAATTGTGTGATGGCAGAATTTGTTTCGTATATTTATATTATTTATTTATTGGATATTGCTCACATCTATATCATTGTGTACTTAATTTAATTTTATTCAATAAATAAAATAAAATATAAAATTTATTACTTAACATTAATATTTAGTTTTTTAACAACAGAAAATTATTTAAACTTTTAAAAAGTCCTATGTCAGAGAAATTTATGTTCTTACAGTTAATTGAACATCGTTTCGAACTAAATAACTCTCTTATTTTTTAATTAAACTTTTTGTTTCAATCTGAATCACCTCAAATAAAATAATTAAAGTAGAAAAAAATTAATTACTTCAATTATAGTTAGTCAAACTTTTAAATTCGATATATTTTATTTTTGGCTGTTGAAGTACATCGCTTTTAAACTTACTTTTAAAATTGCTCTAAAAAACTTCAATAAAATCACCTTTAATTAAAATAGTTAAACTAACCTAAATACGTAAATAAATTCTTTTTCGCAAAATGCAAAGATCATCATTGGTAATGTCTAGTAATATAAATTTCTCTATCGATATTGAGATCAATTTTTAGTGTTAGTATCGATTCGATTGCTTTCTCAAATAATTCTTTTATCCTTCCAGGAACAATATGCTTTCATTTATGAAGCTCTTGTGGAAGCAATGCAGTTTGAAGACACCACTGTGCCACTAGAGAAAATTGCTAATTACCTGAAAGAACTGAATCATATGAATACAGTTGACAGAAGATCACTGATACTGAAACAATATAACGTAAATATTCTTAATTAAACAACATTATCAAAATTAACTTGATTATTGCAATTATACGTTAAAAAAAGAAAATAAAATAATTTATTAGAATATACATTAAATGCAATTATTAAAACTGGAAAATAATGATAACTAAAAGCTTTATTATGTTAATTATTTTCTATAAATCTAAATTTATTTCGCTAATTAATTAAAAAAACGAATGTGATAAAAATTAAATTATTAATTAAATTATTGCAATTATACATTAAAGAAAGTAAATAAAATAATTTATTAAAATATACATTAAATGCAGTTATTAAAACTGGAAAATAATGGTAACTAAAAGCTTTATTATGTTAATTATTTTCTATAAATCATAATTTATTTCGCTAATTAATTAAAAAAATGAATGTGATAAAAATTAAATTATTAATTAAATTATTGCAATTATACATTAAAAAAAGTAAATAAAATAATTTATTAGAATATATATTAAATGCAATTATTAAAACTGGAAATTAATGATAACTAAAAGCTTTATTATGTTAATTATTTTCGATAAATCTAAATTTATTTCGCAAATTAATTAAAAAAAATCTATGCGTTAAAAATTTTATTTATATGTGCAGACTGAATATTAGATATTCTTTTTAAAAAGTTATAATTTCTTTTTTTCAAAATAAATAAATTTATAAAAATTATAATTAAGAATTATATTAGAATTATAAGAATTTAAAAAATTATATTAGATGGGTTTTGTATGTTCCTATGTGTAAAATTGTATGACTAAAATTTCTATTCATAGATTTCTTAAAAATGGGAATTAATAGCAACTAAAAGCTTAATTATCTAAATTGTTTCATATAGTTTTAAATTTAGTTTACTTGTTAACTAAAACAAAATGTGTAATAAAATCTTATTTTAAGAAGTAAGATTTAAATACAAGCTACATAAACGAATTTTTTTAAAGAAAGTTTCTTCTCTTAAATTTAAATTTTCATTATTTAAAAAATATTATACTGAAGGGGTATGATTCTATGCCAGAAGATTTCTTCCTAAAAATTAAGATGAAAATCAGAAACGAAATCGACATTTCAAAAGAATATTTTAATAAAAAAAAAAAAAAAAAAAAAAAACTTTTAACGATTTTTGGTTAAATATTTCTAATTTTTTAATAATATAATATCTAATGATTAACAGAAGTTGAACAAAAGTCAGAAGAAAATAGACGTCAACCAGTGTTCTGTCGCGTTGTCGGAAATCAATATTTTCAAAAATAGGGATCCTCTTACAGTTCCAAGTAAGTTATTCAATTTTTTATTTATATTAAAATAAAAAAAAATCGCATTATTATTTGTTTGTTTTTAACTTTAAGTAGTGATTTTTGGCGAACCTTCGTATGTTCCTTTTTTCAATTCCTTCTATAAGCTCACACTCTCCCTATATATATCTTGTTCAAATTTTCAATCGTTCATAAAATACTTTTTATTCGTCCACTCAAGTTCAAATACATTTTTTTAGCTTGTAATGGAGGACACTGGACGCTAATACAGTTTTTTCAAATATTAATGTTGTTGTTTTGTTGTTTCTTATCCCACTTGGCTGGCCAAGCCCACGAGTCCATATGGACTCATGATTGAAGGAGAAGGAAGCAGTTTCTGTTGTGATGGAGCCCCCGTAGGTAGAAGCCTGACTTTGGCTCTGACGCTCTTACAGTCATAGGAGACCGGGACCTACGGCTTAAAGTGGATTCCGAACCACTCCAAACATCCATGGCACCGCCGGGATTCGAACCCGAAACTTGTGGCACCGAGCGCCAGAGCGCTAGACACTCGGCCATTCAGGTCCCAAATTTGCCAACGGCACGCAGTGTTCCCAGATGGTCACCCACCCAAGTACTGACCGCGCCCAATGATGCTTAACTTCGGTGATCTAACGAGAACCGGTATATTCAGCATGGTACGGCCGTTGGCTCAAATATTAATTCAATAATTAAGTTTAATTAATTAATTTTAGTTTTTTTTAGATTTAAGTTGCGTATATCTATCAATAGATGGCGCCAGATAAACTTAAAAAAAAATGAATGAAAATTATTTATAAAGGACTTTCTGCAATAGAGTGAAAAAAAAGTAGGAATTGACTTAAATTTTTTTTTTTTTTTTTTTTATATTGCTTGTTTATTTAGAGATTAAAAACAATTTATTTAATGCTAACAAATAAAAATCATTGAATAATATAATGTTTAATTCAATTTGTTACTGCGTTTAAGTCATTTTACAATGCTTTTTAGAGTAAAAAAAGAAAATATTAAACATTTTATCAGTTATAAGTGCGAAATTCTTTATTTTTCCTCTATTTAACAGTGATGTTGCAAAACTGCAATATTTCATAAACTATTGTTTTCTATTTTCTGAAATAAATTTTTTAAAATTTTTCTATTGTGTGGTGTAAAATAAAATATTCTGATTGGAAGCAAAATAAATGTGATCTTGTACGATAAACCTTTTATAATAATTAGTCGTTCTTTTAGAAAACTTTACAGATATTTTCTCTTTACTTATGAGTTCTTCTCATAGATACCAGTAGAAAAATGAAAAGAGTGTTTTGTTCTATAAAACTATGGGTATATTTAGAAAATGTTATGTACGTTTGGGGAATCATAGTCAAGCGCTCGGTGCTACAGGTTTCGGATTCTAGTTCCGGCGGTGCCGTGGATGTTTGTAATGGTTCTGAATCCACTTTAAATCGTTGGTCCCGTTCTAATAGGACTGTAGAGCGTAGGGCTGACAACCCGGGCCCCTTAAAAAGAAAATATTTCCTGTCTCGAAATCTGCCTGTAGGCAGATGGCCTTGCCCCACCATGGAGCTGTTGCGTCAATGATGATGATGATGAATGTACATTTACATAAAATAACTTTAAAAATGTTATGCATCAAAAAAAAAATAATCTTTTCGGATTTATTCAACATTCTGTAGCGCGTAGAAATAAATATTTTTTTCTTTTAAATTTTTTTTTTAATTGCAATGTTATAAGTGCAAAAATGAAACTTTATTCATATACTTCAAGTAGGAAATTAATTAGTTCGTTCTCCTTAAGGGGTAAATAATGTGAATGCATTTTATTTGATTGCTTTAATTGCTGTTATCTGAATATAATAAAAACAAATGAAAGTAGGATCAATATTGTTATAATTTGAATGCAAAATTGGTTGGGTTTGTCGCTTTGCGATCATTTTTTGCACACATTAGATTAATTAGATCGGAATCTATGAAAGCATTATTCATTCAGAAATCTAGTTTTTTTACATGTGAATATAGTCCACTTTTTTTAGTGAAAAATGCTAGAATAAACTCAATTTGATGTATTAAATATTTATATTTATAACTGTACATTGATGAACTTCCTTTTTTTAAGGAGATACAGCACGCATCCAGCTCGAAGTTGAAGATGATGATGATGAACAAACTGATTACATAAATGCCGTTTATATTGACGTAAGTATCGAGAGAAATTCGCACATTCATTACTATTAAAATATCTGCTAACATTTCAATAAAAATTTTTAATGAAAAGGAAGAACTTTTTTAAGCGCCGTGTTTGTAGCCTACAAATATAAGATTTTGGTATTTATCAGCACTTTGCATTTACGTTAATAATTGTCACGAAAAGTTAAATTCAATATTGAAAGTGATGGATGAAATGAATGCAACAGTATTGTATTAAATTTCAAGTGGCACTTGAAATTGTGAAATTTTCGGTACTTTTATTTTATTGTGTTCTTCTCCTTTTCGTATTAATAGAATTTTCAACTAATATTTTTACATATTTAATATACACTGAAGTGACAACTCGACGTGGCATGGACTCAACAAGTCGTTGGAAGTCTTCTGCAGGAATATTGAGCCATACTGTCTCGATAGACGTCCATAATTGTAAAAGCGCTGATGGCGCAGGATTTTGGGCACGAACAGACCTCTCGATGATGTCCCATAAATGCTCGATGGGATTCATGTCGGGCGATCTAGGTGGCCAGATCATTCGTTGGAATTGTCCAGAATGTTCTTCAAACCAATCGCGAACAGTTGTGGCCCGGTGACATGGCGCATTGTCATCCATAAAAATCCCATCGTTGTTTGGGTACATGAAGTCCATGAATGGCTGCAAGTGATCTCCAAGTAGCTGAACATAAGCATTTCCAGTCAATGTTCGGTCCAGTCGCACCAGAGGACGAAGCCCATGCCATGAAAAAACAGCCCACACCATTACGGAGCCACCACCAGCTTGAACAGTGCCATGGGTTTTGGGTCCATGGCTTCGTGGGGTCTGCGCCACACTCGAACCCTACCATCAGCTCTTACCAACTGAAATCGTGACTCATCGGACCAGGCCACGGTTTTCCATTCATCTAGGGACCAACCGATATGCTCACGTGCCCACGAGAGTCGCTGCAAGCGATGTCGTTCTGTCGGTAAAGGCACTCGAGTCGGTCTTCTGCTGGAATAGCCCAAGAAAGCCAAATTTCTCCGCACAGTTCTAACAGACAAGTCCCTTGTACGTCCCACATTGATTTCTGCGGTTATTTGACGCAGTGTTGCTTGTCTGTTAGAATTTACGACTCTTTGCAGACGTCGCCGGTCTCGGTCGTTAAGTGCAGGCGGTCGACCACTGCGCTGTCCATGGTGGGATGTTATGCCTGAAATTTCATTCTCTCGGCACACTCTTGACACAGTGGATCTGGGAATGTTGAATTCCCTAACGATTTCCGAAATGGCATGACCCATGCGTCTAGCTCCAACTAACATTCCGCGTTCAAAGTCTGTTAATTCCCGTCGTGCGGTCATCATCACGTCAAAACCTCTTCACATGCATAACTTGAACAGAAATGAAAGCTCTGCGAAAGCACTGCGCATTTATACCTGTTCTACGCGATGCTACTGCCATCTGAAAATTTGCATATTGCTATCCCATGACTTTTGTTACTTCAGTGTATGCGTCTTCTATAAAAAATTTTAATTATAAATTTGATGCAGAGAATTTCATGGTTTAACAACTATGTAGGAATTAAGCTTATTATTCGTTGTAGAAAAGTTAGGCTAGTAATGTTATAGTGATGTGAATACTAAATTTTTAATCTTATCTGCTAAAGTACATTTTATTTAGTTGATCATGACAAATTTGCAGATTTAATTAGAAAAATTAGCAGTACTGTAATGGTAATGAAATAATGTTCTTATATATTATTTTGTATACTTTCATGTGTTGGTAATAATCAATTGAACTGAACTAATTCATTTGAAATGCTTTTTAAATAACTGTATTTCTAAATAGTTTGTTCTAACTGTACTTTTTAACACTTTAACTGTTAAATTTTAGATCAATTTAAAATCATTGTATTGTGCATTATATATCGAAAGAAAATGTTATTAAAGTTATTATAATTTTGTTAAAAGTTATTCAAAATGTCACTTTACCAATATAAGAATATTGAAAATGAGAATATGAGAATATTGAAATAAGAAAAATTCTACGAGAAAGTTTTATTAACAAATATCCAATTATTTAGAAATATTGATTTTGTAATAAATTTTTAAGGCTCTTTTTATTTGCAATGTGTTAAAAAAAAATACATAAAAAATTATTTTTATCCAGCTATTTTTTCAACTATTATTAATTCCTTCCTTAAAAGAACGCTAATGAAAATTTAATTCTCTAATTTGATTGTATTGATTAGAAAGGTTTTTTGAACTATAAATGGTAAGTCTTGCATAAGTTTTATAATTTTTTTCAATGCAGGGCTACTTAAAACCAGCCCAGTTCATGGCAACGCAGATGCCAATGACACACACCGCTGAAGATTTCTGGCGACTTATCTACCAAATGAGGTCCTCTCTCATCGTCATGCTGAATGGATGTGATGAAAATGATGACTTGGTTCGTTCAATATTTTCTATTTCTTCTGCTTACATTAAAATACAGAAAACCTCGTAGTACAAGCTGTACATAATGTATTACTAGGGTTTCAGTATACTTGAAATTGATTTAACAGAAATTGAATAGAGCTATTTGAAGGATACTCTTTCTTGTTCGAACCTCTGAAACGACATTGTATGATGATAGATTTAAAAAAAATGGCAAAGCTCTCATTGTATTTTCTTATACACTTGCCAGTCTTAATTTTGATATCATAATTGCTCACAAAGTATAGCAGCTATGACTGTAATGCTTCCACTTAAAAAATTTGCGTTGTACTTTATGAATAAATATATTTATTTATTGCCAAAATTAACTATACCTAATTTATGTATTTATGCAAAATTATGTGTTTATGTGAATTTGTATGTTAGGTATTTATGTATAAACTAACATACATGTAACTTTATGTATTATGTTATGTATTTACTATGTTAATATGTTATGTAGTACAGTATGTATCAATTTACTCAAGAATTTACATATATATGTGTAAATTTATGTATTTTTATATACATTATATGTAACGTAAATTGGTCATTTTAAATAATGAAATTCCTATCATTTACTAATTTGTACATAGCTATTTTATAAAGTTCAAATAATAAATTATTCTTTTATTAAATCAAAAAAAAAAAATTGTACACATAAATATTTTAACTTAAAAAGTTTCTTATGCCCAAGATTCATAGATAAATTTAACTCATAAATTTTTAAAGTGGGTAAATTACTAAGGTTTGCTTTGTTGTAGTTTAATTTTTAAATAAAATTTAAAAATTGTGTTTGGAAAAATTTATCTTCTTTTATTTATAAAGTAATCAAAAATAAAATTAATAAAGTTGTTCATTAATTATAGCTACTGATATTTAGAATAAAAACTTGCTCAAATATATCAAAATAAATCTATCCTCCAAGTAATATAACTTCGACATGAATTAGATGGAAATCTATGAATGCTATAAAGACTAATGAAATCAATAAAAAATTATAATCAATCAGTCCTATTAGTCATTCAATTCTATCTTAATATTGTACTTTTGAGGTTTGGAGTTTTTAAATATTTGTTATAAGTTATTTGTTCTTTAAAATGTATGAAACTATAATAACTAGATTTTGAGATATTAGTTTAGTACATTTTTGATTCGAAGGTCCCTTTTGAAGCTTTCATTCTGAAAAAAAAAAAATCGTTTTTTTTTTTTTTTTTTATTAAAAAAGGTATAAAACTGTTGTATTGTATTTCTTTCATTTTAGCGTCTGAGAAATCATTTTTGTGCTCTTTTGGTATCAGACAACATGCTAAATTCGCCACTTTCTCTTGCACAGAATGTCGGAATCTACTGGCCGGAACTCGGTGAATGCTCCTTTGGGGACTTTGAAGTGCAATTGATCACTTTTGAGAAGCAGGGAGATTTCACAATTCGCATCATGAGACTTTCACATAAATTGAGGGTAATTATAATAAAACAATTGAATCAATAAATGTTTTTGTTCCTTGCAAAAACGCAGTTTTATATATTTTACCTCAAATTATGATTTTTCTTTTCAGAATCAGGAGCCGATGAAAATCATTCAACTCCAGTACAATGGATGGACTTCCGAAATGAAACCAGCATCAGTGTTGACACTTGTAGAAACAGTCGAAATGTGGTACCAAAGATCAGCTGGTGGTCCAATAACTGTGCATTGCATGTAATTATGATATTTTCTATGCATTACGTATTAGTTGTCACGCATGAATTTTTGAGAAATAACTTTTAGTCTCGAAACGTTACAATAATGATTATTCTGATATCTGAGAAAAATTTCAGGAACGACAAGCCGTATAGTATGTATCGTTCATTTTAAGTAAACCTCTACAATTTATTGGCTTTAAAATCGCTTTTAATTTCAACACACATTTTTTCGTATAGAGAAACGCTGTGGTATCGAAAATTTCTAATTTGAGTTTGTTTCGACTTATAATGGTCTAATTATTGAATGCCAACTTTTGATCATGTTATGTCCATGTACCTGATAGAGAGGATAAAGTACCATTCAACTTCATCATCTACTAGTAAGAAGAAAAAAAAAACGTTGTTGTTGTCATATTCCTTGAAGAGTACAAGAAAATAAAATATCGTGGTGCTCCCGAATAATATTGACTATAGTGATTGCCAGCTAGGAGTATAAATCCTCTTTTGTGGGATGATCCAGACAATGTATGGCGCCTGCAACAACTGGGCAATCAAAGACATGATGAGGTGTAAGCTCGACATCAGTGTCGTTTCCACATTTTTGATAAAAATAAAATTTCCCCTCTTCCAATATTCAATACGAAGAAAACCGCCGATTTCACTAACAATGTTTTAATAATTTCTTTTACCATTACTTATCACGAACAACTTTAAATAGAAGTACAAGTTTCCGCTTAAAACGAGATCCAGTGATAAAGGGTGCAGTTATCATGCAGGAGGGTTCACGTTCAAACATCTCGGGTGCAATCATTAGAATCACTATTTTCCGGAACAAGAAATCTTGTTGGTAATATAGAACCCGTGTATAAGTGTCTCCTCATCGACAGTTAGTTTACTTGCAGAAAGCTTTCTGGTTTTCTTCCATAAGGCAAATGCAGGAAGTTACCCTTAACAACAACCCAGAAGTCAATGTCTTGAATCACCCATTGATGGACTGTCCGTGTTAAACATTAAGTGGGATATAACGGCCATCAATATGTAGCACAAAAAATATAGCTGCCATGCCATTAGAGCATGAGTATTCTGTGTCTTTGGCGTTATGTGAACAAACGAGTTGAACTAGCAGTCAGAATTAATCACTTGCTCACTTTGGACGACAGTTTTCGAATCGAGGTAATTCGGAGGTTCTGAAACTTATGAATTTAAAGATTTGTTTTTTCAGTTTTTCACAACTTGAATTTAACTAGTCTACTAATTTTGTGTAGAGTAAAAATCTATAATACGGATAATTTGAACAAGAAAACTTTATATACTTTTCAAAACAGAGAAAAAAACCCAATTCGTACGGTTTGGAAGGTTTTAATATTGGTTCCAATTCCTAAATTTCTACTTCCCAGGATAATAATTCTCTGTACTAGTTTTCACTGCAAAGGTAATTAATATTAGAAAAAAAAAAGAAACGCATATTTTTTTTTACCTACCTAAACTATTGAAATATCCGTTAAACCTGGATAGAAATAAATATATTTATGATAAAATTTTATAAATCTGGAGTTTTATAAACATTGCTGTATTTTATTGCATTGTGAAATATACTCATTTAATAATTGTTTTGATTAATGGTAAAATTATTGTTTTTTTTTATTGTATTAAAATCATTATTATTTTTAGAATTTAAAAAAAAAAATTAGAAGCATAAAATTAAGAAGCTTTCGTGAAATTAGTATTAATTAGGATTGAAATATTTTTCTTAGTTAGCATTTCAGCGTCTTTTTGTTATATTTAATTTCAACAACGATTTAAATCTATTCTGCAGGGATGGTGCCACTAGAACTGGACTTTTCATTGCAGCCAATCATGTTTGCGATCAAGTACAGTCAGAAGGTATTCTGGATGTCTACGAAATAGTTAAAAGCATTCGGGCAAACAGACCCGAATTCATTCCCAATTCTGTAAGTAATATTTATTGTTTCTTACATTTTATATGATTTCACTCATCATATAGCTGACATTGTTAACTAAATATAACAGCTAAGTTCGATATAACATGATAAATGCTTTTTTAAAGAACTTATACGTTATATTTACGAAATTTACTAAAATTGCTGATTAATTGCTGAAAATTGTTGAATTTGCTGAAATTTCACACTCAACAAGTGACGAATATCTTGACTTCAAACTGCCAACCCATATGAGCTGGTTATTTTATTATTACTTTATGGCTAATCCGTCCGGATTATGTTTAAAAATCGAAATCTTGATATTGTGACTTGTTATATTGCATGCGGATATTTCTATATAAATATCTATAATACTTGACCAAATTTTAATTATTTTGTTAGGACCAATATCGCCTGCTGTTCGAAGTCGCTCAAGAGGCCGCAGAACCGTATCTTGTCCAACTAGAACAGACTCAAGCTACAAAAAAGCTATCTGTTAAACTATGAATGGACAACAGAACATTCATTAATCGAATGCTCATCTTCTTAAAACACATCGAATTATGTGTAAAAT
Source organism: Caerostris darwini (assembly GCA_021605075.1). NCBI lineage: Eukaryota > Metazoa > Arthropoda > Arachnida > Araneae > Araneidae > Caerostris > Caerostris darwini. The sequence goes on from BPLQ01008260.1 coordinate 143,638, forward strand.
ACTGGTGTATATTGAACAAAGAACCAACCACTGTCCATTGGTGTAATAATATTTGGTCTCAAACCCGGTGCAACGACATTAAAAGAAAATGAGTCGTTTTGTACATAACGATTGTATGAACTTTTTTGTGTGTGCCACTGTTTCCGGTATGTTCTGCATTTCTTTTTATAAAATAATATTTGTTTTCATTTTATGAGTTTTTTTTTAGTTGTCTGTTTTAATGTATAATAAATTGGCTTTCATTTTGAATTTTAAAAGTGTTAGAACGTGCTCTAAATATGCTGTTTTCATATGTCGTTCTTAACTTATTTTCTGTAAGTGTTTTTATTCATTAATTAAGCCTACTCATTTATTAATGACTATGATATTTATCATATTGTTCGACTTTTTAAATAAAATATAAATTATCTTATATTATATATTATTATGTATATACCAAAAAATAATAAATTTCATTTAAATATTATATTATAAGAATAATTATATTTTAACTATTTTTTATAATATTTTTTTTAAAATAATTTATGTTTAAGCAATTAATTCATTTAAAAAAAAATTACATTTACAAATGTACTCATTTAAATGTGCTGTTTCACAAAATTTTTAATATCATTTTCTGAATTATTGCTTTAATTAAAAATTTTTTTTGTGATACGATTTTACGCCATGCAATTTGTAATGATTTTAAAAATAAAAGCTATATATAACTTGATGGATTGCTGAAAATTTTATTATATGTTTTTTGTTTAAAAATTTTCAACAATAAATTAATAAATAAAAAAAATTTAATTAAAATTTTCAAAGAGACACTTATATATATATATAACACTTAACTATATATGATAACACTATGTTGAAGTATGTAAGTTGAGAAACCAGATTGTAACCAGATTGGGTTAAGATAATTGAGGCAAGTTGGAGAACTCACAGTTTAATTTACACACGCGTCAACACCACATGCATACAATTAATGAAAGACAATATGTAACCCATTTAGAGACATATGATTATAGATTCGGGGAAGGATTCCACATCTAAGCCGAAACCTAATACTTAGGTACGCGCGGGATACGCGAAATATACTTCCTCTTCGGGTGAGAGTCTGCAGGCCAACTTATACGCAGGGTTGCGCTGAATATATTTCGTCCCGGGGGAGATTACAAACTAAACGTTTTTCAGCGGGTGCGCAGGTTGCTCAGTACTTTCTTTCGGGTGAGAATCTCGAGTTCTACAGACCATTTCTCTTGAACGCCACAGGGGGTGCTCTTGCCAGTGCATAGGAGAAAGCACGATTACATTATATTTATATATATATATATATATATATATATGATTGGTTAAGTGCTGTTCTTGTCAACTGTGAGCTGACAGGAAAAGGGAGGAGGAAATGTAGATGCTCTGAACATGATAGCAACTCTAAATGACATTAGAGGAAGCGAGTTCATAATGACACTGACGTAACTATCGTGTAAATAATTTAGATGTGCTGGTCCTTTAAATTTTTATAGTAAAAAATAAAAGTATCAATAAGATAATTAGACTTTAAATTTTAAAAAAGAAATTCCAAATGTGGGCTTCTTCGCGTTATCAAGAAATTATCTGATGTAAACTTTGTGATTGTAGACTGCCAAGAACAACTAAAATTGGAAGATTGCCATCAACGACTGAAAGTACGAAGACATCAAAAGAGTGATATTATTTTAATTTATATATTATTTGAAAGGAAGCTAATAAGCATTCTCGAATTGTTACTTTCAATAGACCTAGTATATACAGTATTCGAATCCAGCATAAATTGAATTTCTATATACAGATGGTGATAAACGAAATAAAAAAAAGAATGAAAAAATTTGAAGAATTTACTTTTGCTTTAAGAAGTGATAAATTTATTGCTAAAGCAAATTTTATTAGCATTAAAATTTAACTATAATGCCATATATAATAAATTTTATCTGTAACGTTCCTTCAGATCCATTCCCTCAAACAATTGTTTTTGAAAAATATTTTTAAATTCTTCTTAAAATTCAATTATTTCAAATAAATTTTAATCAATATTAAAATATTTGTTTAAAAATTAAATGTTATAATAGAATACAAGGAGCTATTTTATATAAACTGAAACTGAAAATACAGGGCCAGCACAAACATCATTATAAAAATTGACCAGATTAATCAAAATGTAGTATGAAACTATTATGAGACATATATTTATTTGCATACATTTTAAATACTGTTATAAAATTGCTATAAGACCACGTGCTTTAATAGATTTCAACATGTGTACGCTTAGTAACACGGAAAAAGGCAAAGTATTCTAGTTGTCGCAATGTAACATGCCATCCGTGATATCTACAGAATCTTATACCCCATCCTACAATTCTTCAACGTCAGCAATTGGTGAGGTAAAGACTCCATCTTTGATATACCACTCCCCCCCAAAAAAAAATAAATAAATAAACTAAAAGGAAGCCATGATATTGGTCCATTCCTTCCAATTCCCCAGTCAGGCGATTCCTTGTCTAGGAACTCACAAACAAAGGAGCCCTAGTGAGGAAGTGCTTCAACTTGCTGTTAAATAATTCATGGTTGTAATTCTTCTGAGGTGTATTGAACAGTTCCAATATGTAAATGTTAGCGATGATGTTCGACGAACATCACTGATATGAATGCCGAACAAGTTCAATAGCTGCTTCGCCAACACTTAGCCTGCTACCCCCTGAAAGATAAAAAACACTACCTGTTTCTGTAAACCTGATTTCTTTATTACCTCATTAGTAGGATTGCGTTTATAATAGCGTCGAAAAGTATGCTTAAGACAAATATCTGATTTCGTTTAGTGAAACAGCACCTTTTATCAAGACCATTTCTATAAAAAATTATGTCTTTCTTAAAAATTTAACATTAAATGATTTTGAAAGGGCGCATCTATTGCACAACAAAACTATTAAAAAGGAACTATCCGATGATTTCAAATAACATTATTACACTTAAAGGTTATTTTATAGTACAATAAATTTCTACATACAGAGTAAGACTTTGGGCTAACAGCAACTTTGTCATATAAAAAATATGCTTAAATATACTATAAATAGTTTTTAATTGAAAATACCACAATAAGGTATATTTAAACTAATAAACTTGACATATTTCTTAGTTTAGTAAAATTTAATCAACCAATTTAGATAAAAGCTTTTAACCAATGATATAGATCTTTTTAGAGATATTGCAACGTATAATAATAAAAGCATAATCTATAAGTGCAACCGTAGTGACACATTAGCATAAATATATCACTACTAGTACAGTTACTGTAATGCTTAAGTACACAAAAGATACCTATAAATTTCCACAATGCGACACTGTTTGGCTCTGCTATTTCCATAAGAAAATTAAGCAAATACCCTAGACGATATTTTTTTCCATACCTCATTTAAGATGGTCTCTTTTAGTCTTCATACATCAAATCGGGTTTTTTTTTCTGTAAGGCAAACATGAAATAAAGCTGTTGTCGATATTTTCATCTTTCAGTTTCAGACATGAGTATTTCTCCTCCATTTTTATATGATCAGGTCACTATGTTCGGAAAATATGTGTGGGAAACATTTATATTATGAAATAATTTCGAAGAATGTTCGACAAAAGGAGCTAATTTCAACGATTTTTCCAAGGAATATTAATAATTTTTACAATGTGATTATATTTGAAAAACGTTTGAATTAAAAAGATCCATTTAATTTCAAATCATTAACTTATTTTTTATGGATATCGCAGGTAAATGTATTTTGTTAATTTTTACGTATCATTTTTTCATTCTTATATCGAACAATTACCATGTATAATTTTCTACAATAAAATATTCCGATCTTTAAATTTAAATAATTATTATATGTTATTTCTGAATTACTGGCTTTAGAACGTTTTGTAAATTATTTCATTATTATTATAAATATTATTTGGCTCTCAACTTAAAAACTTTTTAAATAAGAAAATTACTGCGTGTTGACCAAGAGAACTTCAAGAAATCTTCTTCTATCTTCAAGAAATATTTAAAATTATTCAAAACACAAAATATATTCATCATAATAGTTTTTGGATATCAAAATCATGGGAAAAAAAAACTGAATTATATGTCTGAACTACAACTGAAACATATTTTGAAGATGATACTAACAAATTAATTAAGTTAAACTTTTCATATTTAAAACAAACAAGAGAAAATTTAGCAATTTCTAAAAGGAGTGTGAAAATATGTGCACATTTTCTCAGAAATAAATTTCCTCCATTAATTAATTTTGAAAAAACTTTTCATAATTATTTTAAAGAAATGTTTTTAAAAGACCTTCAATGTCAGACATAAATAGCTTTTAACTTCTGTGATGTATCTGAAGAACTGCGATAACCTAATGTCAACGCGCAAGAACAAAGACACATGTCAATCTATATTCAACATGGGGTCAAGAGGTCGAAATCTGTGGGTTTTCGGCCAAGAAGTCTTCAGTAAATCATCACTCAGTGGAATCAGTCAAATTGCTGAGTCCAGGACATGGGCTCGCAGGATTCTTTGGATTCTCTTATTTGTGTCCTGTATCCTGGGGTTCTTTTATCATGCAACGACCTACTTCTCTCTGTATGCTGCGTATCCAACAACAGTAGATGTAAGAGTGGAGAATAAAGGTCTTCTGGAATTTCCGGTATCACTCTCTGCAACAATAACAGGTATGTTTGCTCCAAGTAATTTAAGTCTTATATAATCTATAAGGATTTCGCCATGAATTCTTTGGGTTTTTTTTTAATTATCTGTCCAACTTTTTATACATAATTATTTTACCTTTGCTAGACAAATATTTTTTCTTATATTTCTTTGCTGATCATTTTTTGATTTGCAGGTTTAAAATTTATACACAAAAGCAGTTAGTTAAAAATTACTACAAAAAATAGTTAGCTTAAAATTTCTACAGAAAACATTGTTGAAGTAATATAATACATATTCCATTATTTGCAATTCCCTGAAAAGTTCGTTAAAAACTCGGACTTAAAATGAGATTAATTCTACTTTTTACATATTATTGAAAGTTTTACAATGTACTAATTTTTAATTTTAATTTTTTGAAATTTAAATTAAAACATTTTTTACTATTTTTAAAAATTTTAACAGTTTTAATCATTTTTTTCTAAAAAACTTTTTACAATTTGGTATATGTAACTTAATGGGCTATTTATTTAAAAAAATATTTTTCACATGCATCCACAAAAACAACAACAAACAGCTAAAACTGAATTTGTAAATTTTTTTTTAAATTGATTTTTTATATAAGCATGTAATTATTAGCTAATTATTAAGAAATATTTATAAAAAAAAAATCAAATAATTATAGTATTTTCAAAAATATAAAAATAAATAATAAATAAATAACATTTTAACTGTATTATTATAAAAAAATTTAAAAAATGAGAAAAATTATTTTTAAATATTAATAAATAAATAAAACTCATATAAAAAGTATTATTACATAAAGTATAACAAATTAGTGAAAGGCAAAATGTAATGTAAAAAAAATCATTTACTTTGTATTTTTTAGGATATTGTGTTCAACAAATTTTTAATAAATTAATTAACAAATTTTAATTACAAATTTTTTTATCGATATTTAAAAATTAGTGAAAAATAAAAAAAAATGAGAAAAATAATTTTTAAGTCTCAATAAATAAAATGTACTATTACATAAAATATAATAAATTAGTGAAAATGTCATGCAAAAAAAACTCCAATTACTTTGTGATTTTTTAGGTGATTTATTTTTAGATTATTACTGTGCCCTTTAAAATATTTACAAAGAAAATATACTATCTTTTTTTTAAAAAAATAAATGCAAAATATATATACTCTATTCTGCAGGTTGATGAGATCCCAATATTGCAAAGAATTTTCCTGTAACCAGGCTGAACACATACAAGAGGTGAAATAACTTATTGTATACCAATAATAAGTTATTAAGATTCAAAAATATTTAACTTCTCGCTTTTTTTTTAATTACCAGTATGAAGACTACTGGCGCATGAACAGAAGTGATCGAATTCGTCTGGGCTATACCAAAGAACGCATGATTATTAAATGTAAACTGAATGGAAGAATGGATATGGACGAAGATCAATGTTACAAAAATAGCAGATATTTACACCCCCCCCTTCCAAATATTGAGATGACAATACTTTAAATGCAAAAATATTTAGTTTCTTATTTTAATGTATAGAATGAATATGTTATTAGATATAAATCTGTATTAAATCCAAAAGTCGTCTCGGTGATATGTTTCCCAAGATCAACTCTACAAGCTTATTCAGTAGAAACAAACACTTTAAAGATGTTTCCAGTGGCCTGAGGGTCAATTGGCTAGCGCTCTCACCTTTGATACAATAGCCTTCAGGTTTGAAAGCTGGCGATGTTTGTTAGTGGTTCAGAATTCACGTTAAACAGTGTCTTTATAAAATATGTATATTTTCTTTTTTCGACAGTTTTCTTAACATTATATATTTGTTTCATTGTCTGTATAATTTCTATTGGGATACATATAATGGAACAAATATGCAATGTATACAAATATAATATGTATATATTAACCCTCATCAAAATTTATCCACAGATCTTCAAGAAGTTAATAACTCGTATATTTCTGCATTAAAATTTCTTATTAAAATTTTTTTCAAGGTCTGTGTTGTATAGTATTTATGCATGCCATAAAAGATATCTAACTTTATTTTTTCATTTACATTTTATTTTAATAATATGGAATACTCGAAAACTACCAAAGCATCGCTAGAGATTTACAAAAGTAACAAACAAATCACTATCAATTTAAAACATCAAAGAATTACAGAATTTAAAACAGATGGTTAGACTAAAAAAATAATATATTTAAAGGAAAACAAGGAAAATTAATTAAGAGTAAAGTAATTATTGATTAATTTATAAAGTCTAAATTTTCAAGACTTCTTATTGATAAGCCGATGCACGTTTGGATGTCATTAGATTTTTTAAAATTTGAGTTCTGTTTCTTTTTCTAAAATTTTTCTTGGATTAACGAATTAGAACGGATTAGAATTAACGAATTTAAAACATATTTTATTTTTTAATTTGGATTGGCTTCTCCCTAGGCATTTCCGACTGTTTCATAATGCAGAGCACGGAAATTGCTTCACATTCAATGCTCAATGGAATATGGCGAACCACAAAATGCTGTATGCTTACGAATCGGATATGTGGAATAAACCTACAGGTAAGAGTTAGACGATTTTCTATTTGTAGAAATTCTTATTGAAATATAATTACTAAAAATGTGAAATATTATCAAATTTAAAGTGTTTTCTGACTGAATCGTTGTTGCTTATTAAAATATTTTTTTGTAACGCTCTTTCGAAAGCTATTATAAAATATTTTTAAAAATGTCTTACAAAAATAACTTTTACTTTTATTAATAGAGCTACTCTTGGACTTGGACGTCCAAACAGAAGAGTACCTAGATGATCACAAAACTCCATCTGTTCTTATATATGTCCATGATCCTAGATTTTATCCTGACTTCGATTCAGAAGCTGTGAAAGCTAGGGCAGGCCACTTTTATAGTGTAGGAATGAGAAAGGTAATCAAATGAATTATTGCAATGAATTATTGATTAATATTACTGATTAAGAATGATATATATATCTTTGTAAAAGTTATTTGATATTATCTTCTTCTTTTTAAAAAATAAATTCCATATTAAATTCTAATATTTTAAAGTTAAGAAATGGTTTAAATATTAAAAATCCAAAAAACAGCGGTTTGAAGTTGTGGTATCTATAATATTTTTTCCTGCTACATTGTACAAGATTATAAATTCAATTTAAAATATCAATAAAAACTATTTGTTTATTAAAATTTTACGAAGTACATGAAAAGTTTATAAAATATAAATATAACTACATATAAAACAATTTCAATGCATGGGTACAAAAATGCGCAGAAATGAAAAACAGAAAAACACAAAATATTTATTGTTATTGTACTCAAAAGAAATTCTAAAAACTATTATAAAAAACATCAGAAATCTTGACTAAAACTAAAAACACTCTTTAAAGCAGATGCTCGGTAATTTCTAGAAAAATTACGTAAAGAAGTTTTAAACACTGAGATATTTTTACAGTAAATAAAAAATAATAGCATACATAAATTAAATTGGTATATTTTGCATTTTTTTTTAATTGTGAAATAATTGCAATTGCTCCGGTGGAAAAAAATACCTTAAAAACGTGTATTTTTCTTCATGTAAAATTTATTTATGGAAAAGATAAAATTCTTTAAGAGATTTTTTTAAAGAGATTTCTTTAAAAGGAATACTACGGAAATGTAATATTCTATAAGGGAATGTCAAATGGTCAAACCATAAAATCTCAAAAATAAACCTAGGATGTGTTAAATCAATTAAAAAAAGAGCCAAACCCTACCATATCAATGAACCCAACTATCCTGTGGAATTGCCAAGCCATGACATGTCGTAGATTCAGATCATGGTGTGTATGTTATTGGTGGGCAGTGTTGTGTATAGTATGGTAGGTCACTACGGTATTGAATGGTATGGTGTGTAGTATATGATATGAACATGGTGGTATTACTCGACAATGCATGTCATGTAAAATATTTAGACAATTAAACCATAAGGTCTGCTAGATTTCTTAGAAATGCGTAAAAAGTCATTACATGAAATCACACACCTAAAAATTATCTACATATAGGTTATTTATGGTACAAATTGGGGAAGGAATAGATTGCACAATGTACAGATTGGGGAATCAGCAAGATCAATTCCACGTAGATAGATTCAGACAATCATGGCTGGTCAGTACTTTGGATTTGGAAATTCTTTTTTTTTAACGTGAATAGAAAATATCACAAGGTACAGTACACTGAAGTGACAAAAGTCATGGGATACCTCTTAATAGCGTGTCGGCCCTCCTTTCTCCCGGCGAAGTGCAGCAACTCGACGTGGCATGGACTCAACAAGTCGTTGGAAGTCTTCTGCAGGAATATTGAGCCATGCTGTCTCGATAGACGTCCATAATTGTGAAAGCATTGATGGTGCAGGATTTTGGGCACGAACAGACCTCTCGATGATGTCTCATAAATGCTCGATGGGATTCATGTCGGGCGATCTAGGTGGCCAGATCATTCGTTGGAATTGTCCAGAATGTTCTTCAAACCAATCGCGAACAGTTGTGGCCCGGTGACATGGCGCATTGTCATCCATAAAAATCCCATCGTTGTTTGGGTACATGAAGTCCATGAATGGCTGCAAGTGATCTCCAAGTAGCTGAACATAAGCATTTCCAGTCAATGTTCGGTCCAGTCGCTCCAGAGGACCAAGTCCATGCCATGAAAAACAGCCCACACCATTACGGAGCCACCACCAGCTTGAACAGTGCCTTGCTGACAGTTTGGGTCCATGGCTTCATGGGGTCTGCGCCACACTCGAACCCTACCATCAGCTCTTACCAACTGAAATCGTGACTCATCGGACCAGACCACGGTTTTTCATTCATCTAGGGACCAACCGATATGCTCACGCGCCCACGAGAGTCGCTGCAAGCGATGTCGTTCTGTCAGTAAAGGCACTCGAGTCGGTCTTTTGCTGGAATAGCCCAAGAAAGCCAAATTTCTCCGCACAGTTCTAACAGACAAGTCCCTTGTACGTCCCACATTGATTTCTGCGGTTATTTGACGCAGTGCTGCTTGTCTGTTAGAATTTACGACTCTTTGCAGACGTCGCCGGTCTCGGTCGTTAAGTGCAGGCGGTCGACCACTGCGCTGTCCATGGTGGGATGTTATGCCTGAAATTTCATACTCTCGGCACACTCTTGACACAGTGGATCTGGGAATGTTGAATTCCCTAACGATTTCCGAAATGGCATGACCCATGCGTCTAGCTCCAACTAACATTCCGCGTTCAAAGTCTGTTAATTCCCGTTGTGCGGTCATCATGACGTCAAAACCTCTTCACATGAATAACTTGAACAGAAATGAAAGCTCTGCGAACGCATTGCGCATTTATACCTGTTCTACGCGATGCTACTGACATCTGAAAATTTGCATATTGCTATCCCATGACTTTTGTCACTTCAGTGTATATAGCTTTCTTTTAGATGCATCGGAAGATACTTTAAAGTTTTCAGTATTTGGTGTAACATAAAACTACTGAAATAAAAAATCAATATTCTCAGTAATTTCTAATTAAAATTATAGTATTTTATTGCTCAAATTTTCAATGAAAAATCTTACTCCGTCTTTTGCAGACTACGACAAAGCTACTACCATTACCGTATCAAACTAACTGTACTACCTATAATGCAATGCCTTGGGCAAGAAGAAATAAAGGAACACTGACACCAAAGGTACTGATCTTCATATTCAGTTTCAAATAATTAAATCAAAAGAAACCGGACTGAAGACTTTTGCATTGATTTTCAGATGTGTACACAAGAATGCTCCAGATCTCTTCAATTAAAAGCTTGTAAATGTGTATCCTCAAATCTAACTTTGGTATTTGAAGATTCACCCTGCGAAGGAAAAAAAGGTAAAGGAAAATAACTGATTTTAACCATAAATAAAAAATGATTTATACCATAAATAAAAAATACACGAGTTGACAGCAAATTTAATTTAATTACAAATAAGTAAATAAAGTATTAAAAATGCACCCAATGTATCCAATTAGCCCAAAAGATATAGTGTTTCGGGGGGAGGGAAACCGAAATCCTTGATTCCTGAAGATGATATGAGTTTTAATTACTGATTTAAAAGCGAATAGATTTGGTAAAAATTGAGACAGAATGTCTTGCATTAATATATACACTACCTAAAAAAAATTTCTGTATTTAGTTTCCTGCATTTTAAACTTAAATCCCAAATGCTACTCCTGAAGTCTTTTCAGGATTACTATCAGACACCATACAAGGAATATCTACCGAAATGGATAGCCTATTACAAAGTAATTAGTCTAAACAAATTTAACTTTTATCAGGATCATTGAGAATTAACCCTTAATGATAAATATTTTTTAGTTATAATTAAGAAAGTGAAAGTATTAATATTTTAATAAGTAAATAATAAAATAAAAACAAATGTAATTTTCGGAGTTCCAAAAACATAAGCAAATTATATATTTATATTTTTAACTGAATTGCCTACGCTTAAAAATCGATATTTTATTCAGGTTTTCATGTTCAAAGATGTGTGCAAAGATATGAATTATTCAGTGTTTATTTAGTTTTACTATATTTATATTTTTATTATGTTTATTTAGTTTTGATTTATGGTTATTTAGTTTCAGAGTTTATTTAGTTGCACAAAATTTACCACGAAATCTCTCTATCATAAACTGCTCTCCCTTTTTAAATTTTAAAATTTATCCATGATATCATTTTTAATATTTCTATAGTATAATCTCAATTGCATTTTTTAAAAATTAAATTAGCTTTTCTTTCAAATGCAATCATGATCTAACAAATGTGAAGAATTTTTTAATTTATATGAATATAAAATAAATTTGTGTTAACACGACCTTTGATTATGATTTGCTTCCAATCCGTTGGCCACAGTAATATTTTAATTACCGTATATTCTGGCGTATAACGCGCATTTTTAATTCAAACAGATAAAATCGCGTTATACTCTAAATATGAAAGCAATACATTTAAAAATAAGGAAACGATAATTTTTTTTTTATTTCTACATGTATGTAAATGCTGTTTATTTAAAAGAAATGATATATCTCTATACAAAAATTTTATCGTATGACATGAAAATACTCATTCGACTTTCGTTATATCTTCAGAAATATATGTTTCAACTGCGCCATTACTGTTATTTTGATCTGTTAATAAATAATTATCTTCAGTTCCATCGAAATGGTTAGATGTACTACCTTTTTTAAATGACTTTTGAACTATATTATATTTCTTTGTATTTCATGCTTTTATTATCCACTTACATACTATTTCAAGATAGGTACGGCGAATTTGGCCTACTTGATAACACATTTGGTAAAAGTTTTTCTACCTTCTAACATTCACGTATTCCGCAGTCGCTTTAAGTTTCCTTTGAATGTTTTATTGACACGCATATCTGAAGACTGAACTACTGGTGTTATCATTAGTACGCTGCTTGTAGAATCATTTTTCTCCCTCAAGCTCTACCCCTACTTTCATTTTGTTCCCCATATTGCTTGTTGCTTCCTTTAACATAGTTCCCTTTAACATACATAACGTTATTTGTTCCCCTTAACATATTGTTCGAAAACCTGGAATAAATGACTTCACAAACAGAGTATCGCACTTGTGCATTTCAGGTTTCTTCCTTAAGGAATGGGTGCTCTTTAAGCCGCGTCCAGATGGAAGTACGAGAACTATAGAGTTAGCCTCTCGAACCATTATAAACCGGTTTGTCAGAACCCTCCGTGTGCGCCATGAGTCTCGGTCCCTCACCAACCGGAGTATGTTATTCCGCACTTCAAAGTAGTTGTCGCGGAGCCTATTTTCGACCAGCTGTCACAGCCGGAGATAATGTTGCTTGTTGCTCAGGCTTAGACGGTGACCATAGATAGGCACGCTTCTTTCGCATTCTAGTCTGGACGTCGTTTTATACGAAGAATATACACTCAAGAGCCAAAACATTATGACCACCCCTACATTTTGCAATGAACTCGCTGGATGACGTGGAAGGCACGTGATCAGGTGGAAGTGGTGTTTAACTGGTATTAAGTGGTGGTATTAATCCATGCCAAGGCGGGTTGAAGCTGCGTTGCGCGCCAAAGGTGGGCCAACTCGTTATTGACAGGTGGTCATAATGTTTTAGCTCTTGAGTGTATCTAGAAATAAAAAAATTTAGTTTGAAATAAGTGCATGTTGTACGCTGGAATATATGGTAAATATTTCGTTTTGAAAAATTATATGTTAAGATTTGATTTTAAGGTATTTTTTTTAGACAGAATGACGATATGTTTTCATCAAAATTTGTAAAGTAATGTGTTATTATAATTTTTAAATTTCAGAAAATATTGTTAACATAACAAAATTTTATCTTTAACAGATTATATAATACTTTTTCAATTCAACTTCAATAATCAATAGTAAAAAATAATTTTAATTTTTAATATGATATAGTAATGAAATATCTATGTAGTGATTCCTTAGTTATATAATAATAAGTAGCAATTAACTGATTGTTATATAATAGAAATAACGTAATTAAATTTATGTATAATGATTGATTTAAAGTCAGTAGTGAAGTCATTTAGTGCCAATGAAAAATAAGTATCATCTTGATGTTCATCTAAATTTGGTTTATTTTTAATTTGTTTGTTACGCAATTAATGGAGTATGATTATTAATTCGAATTCTGAGTTTCTTTAAAAAAATAATAACATTTTTTAGCATTCTGCGCAGAAGATGTGGAAAAAAATACTATGAATTATTGCAGGACACTTTGTCGTGTACCATGCGAGTAAGTATTTTTTTATTCAATTATATGATTCAAACATATAACAATTACGGACAGTCTAACTGTTCCTGTTGTCGTAGATTCAATCTCTAATGCTGTCACAATACCACCATCTCTCGAAGATATTTACAGCTAATTGGAGGAGTTTATATAGAATCATATAATCGGGAGATGTGAAGTCGAATAGCCATACCAAGCAATAGACCGCTAAATGCACTTTATGGACGCTGTTGTGCGATTAAATAAATTTTCTGAATACTCATTTTACACGAATACGAGGCAATATCGTACGTATAGTATCGGCAGTATAGTACAACTGGCCTGAACTTAATAATATCTTAGTCCTCGATCTAACGTGTTACAATTTCTTCCATATCAACTGTAGTACATTTCAGCATCTAACGACGTTTCATTGAGATGAGTGTTAACCTTACAACAGTCTTGTCTTCAATTACCAGGCATAGGCAAAGCCTTCTGAAGCATTATCGTTCTAGATTATACTGACTGACATACTATACTGATATCCAATAGTGTTTTAAGATGAATTCCACTTCATTTTTAGAACAAATAGTTTTTGGATTCTTATGTTGAAGTGTTACGTTCAGCGGTTGCTGTCTCCAACATATTCAAATTCCTTTTTGTTCATCCTTCCAGATCTTTCGCAAACTGAAAATATATAGAACATGGGAGGCTATCAGATTTGGTTATTACAAAATGCTACAAATAAGAAAAAATTTTTGAGGCTCACAACATAAGACAATGAATCTTAATCACTTTTTAAGCCATATTTTACAACGACTTATATAAATATGTCGAGGTTTCTCCAATTTAAACTTTCAATATGCGATTGTTAGCTAATAATTGGTCTTATATTTTTAATCATTTTATTATCTTTGTATGATCTTAGGCATATTTAATTCCATTAAAAACAGTGATTTTTGTAAAAGAATGTATGTGCAATGAATTATCAAATAGAGGAGGATGATTTAATAAATATTAATATTAATCCCATACAGAATAAAAATTTTATACTTTAAATAAAGTATATGTTATTAAAAAAAACAATACTTATGGTCCATTATTCAAAGGGGTACAAAAAAAAAATTTCAAAGGCGTATAATATTATTTAATTAAGGAGATTATTTCTTTTTTTCTAAAACCTTTGTCCACGTGTATTATTTTTAAGTATTAAATGATATTTTTTCATAATATTGCTTTACATTATATTATAGTATTTCTATATTAACTTCATCTGAAGTTTTATTATTGTTACGAATTTTAATTAAAGTAGTTTTCTTAAATTTAAAACTTATGAATTGGTGAATTTAGTAATAAAAGGAAAGTTAAATGATTTTTAAATTCAATAACTTGATTTAAGTACTTATTTGGTTATATTAATATGCAAAATAGAAACCGAGCAGTTTCAAAGGAAGTATGAAATTTGTCAATAGTATTTATAAAAGCTATGAATTATATTAAAAAATTAAGAACAACTATTTTGTTAGAAGAAAGACCTTTGAATCTGCTGTCGATTCTTCTGTGTGGCCACGAAAGAAACAGGTAAAATAATTTGGCAATTTTTTTTTTATGTTAGTCTTACCAAAAAATGTAATAATTTAATTCTTAGTTAAGAGTACAAATAATTTTAAAAAATCGCAATTATAATTTGAAGTATTTTAAAACATCTTTTTTTTAAAAATAAACAACATGTTCTATGTTTCATGTTTATAAGCCTTTTTATATAAGTCAATGAAACTTTCATATTAGAAGAATTTAATAATTTAAGAGCAATAATAATTTTATAAAATCGCAATGATTTTTTGAAATATCATAAAACATAAAATATTGAAGTTGGTTTTCGAAATAAACAACAATCCTATAATCTTTATAAGCTTATAAGCTTTTTTTATATATATAAACCTATGAAAGATTCATATTAAATTATAAATTTTTACATTTTTATAACTTATTTATTTAAGTGAATATATTATAAACATTTTAGTAAAAAATGCTCAGTAAAAATGTATGAATTAATACGATTTAATAAATAAATTATTTAAGTCCCATTTTGTTAATTTTATAACTTACTGTTAGATGTTTTAATGTTGATAGTAGCATTTATTATTAACTTAAATATTTCTATTTATATTTTTGTCCTCTGAAAGGCATGTTTTATAATTCCTTTTTTCAATATTCAGATGCTCAATGTTCCTTCTTGGACGAATAAGAATCTCACGGAAATTCGGTAATGTATACATCTTGATTTTTTTTTTTTTTTTTTTTTTTTTTTTTTGCATACTTTGATTGTTTTTAGCTGTAAATTGTTAAATATTATGTTAAAATTTTAATTTATTTTTCAAAAAGAATATTAAATGTATTTTCATAGTTTTTATAAGGCTAGATAATTTCTGTTTATATTTCAATTAAGATTAAAAAAATAGATTATGTTTTTAGCCTATTAAATAAAATATAATTAAATTTAAATTTTAAAATTAAATAAAATTTTATTTATTTCAATTTAAATAATTTATTTTGTTCCATTAATAATTAGCTGCAAATTTTAAATAATCGGAGGAAAAGATTATATTATAAAATACTTATAAAAAAAAAATAGCTATCTGCAATAAATTCTGTACTAAAAGAAAGAAAAATAAAAGATTACAAAGATAGTAATTGATTATAGTATTTTGATTGTACAGAGAATTTTATAAAATTAATTTTTATCTGCAATGAAAATTAATTATATTTTTTAAATAACAAATTTTTTCGGCTAATATTTTATTCAGCATTTCGTTACGTTTTCATCTAATTTTTATGGTAAAAATCAAATTTATTGAACTG
This sequence comes from Caerostris darwini, assembly GCA_021605075.1. Classification (NCBI taxonomy): domain Eukaryota; kingdom Metazoa; phylum Arthropoda; class Arachnida; order Araneae; family Araneidae; genus Caerostris; species Caerostris darwini. The sequence goes on from BPLQ01008260.1 coordinate 160,007, forward strand.
AGTTTAAAAATATAAAAAATTTTAAAATTATAAGTTTTTAAATATGCATAATTATTATTAAAAGGGTGAAAATTTAATGTTTATAATTAAATTGCCAGAGATATTCATTATCTTAACTATATCTAATAATATATTTTTATTCTGTTTAAAATGTTAAAAAACATTAATAATTGTTTATATAAAAATCGACCATAATAAAATGTTAATTTTTTTGTAATTTATAAATTTTGTTTAAAAGTAGTCAATACAATGTTTTTTTTTAATTAAAAATCTGACAAATATTCAAAATTTCTCATTTTAATTTATTTAAAAACATTTGTTATATACAAAGATTAAAACATTTTATTTTTGACTACGAGCATTGTAATGTACTAAAGTTGTAATTTTTTTTTATATTTTAGCAAGAATTTGGTAAGAGTGAAACTATATTTGCGAACCATGGAAATCACTATGTATGAGCATCAACCAAAATATGAGGTACATGTATATGAATTTAAAATTATTCTATAAATTTCATAGTGTTTTTTTTAAAGTTAATTTTAATTTAAGTTTTTCTATGTTTTTCCTGCAAATTCTTATTTATATGCCGATATATTAAGCTGAGAAGCCCCAGGGCCGGATTTAGAGGAAAAGAGACCCTAGGCTATTCCACTTATGAGGCCCTTTCACCTCCCATTTTTAAGTTTATAAATTACTTATTATGTTTGTTTATTAATGTGTAGAATTTCTCCTTATTTTTGATCCAGTGTTTTAGTGTTTACTGTTTTTAGAATAGTGTAATTCTAATTTTGCTACTAATTTGAATGTAGGACCCTTTTGATCTTGAGGCCCTAGGCTGATGCCTAGTTAGCCTATAGGAAAATCCGGCCCTGAAAGAGCCCTTAAACTTTATAGGGTCTGAAAATAAGCAAAGCCAACGTTTAGAAAGTCACCGATAAGGGAAAAAAAGAGCGCTTTGCAATATTTAAAAGTTTATAATGTGATAATGAATCAGAGTGCTGAAGCTGAATTGAAATATTGCTTTTTTACTTGCAATTTTAAAGGTCTTGTTCATTTTATTTTTTGTTCTTGTGAACGAAATGGATTTTGTGCAAAATATTCGTTACAGCTGATCGCATTCTTTTTTTTCTTCCATATCTCACCCTTTTATCTAGGGCTATGTAGCAAAAGAAATGATATGATATGTATTAGAAAGAAATATATGATATGATTCCATATGTTTCCCATTTATAGAATGATTAATAATATTTATTCTTCTTATGTTCCAGCTAGTGGAAGTATTCAGTCATCTCGGAGGCTACCTCAGTTTATGGTTGGGTTTCTCTGTCCTGGCCTTTTGCGAATTGCTAGAGATGGTTTCCATGGTGATACTGAGGATCACTGATGTCAAAACATCAACGTTTCACTCCACTGGACACCGTAGACAATCCAGAAGAAACCGGATTCGAGATAGAGGCATTCACAACACTTACTGAGTGTTATGTTGTACAGAATAATAAATTACTCGTAAATACATTGATGAGTTATACCATTATGTATATTAAATTGTATAATTTATATGAAAAATAAATACATTACATTACAGACATCAGAAAGACTTCAAAGTGTTCTTTACATATATCCATGTTTTTGAAATAAAATAATTCCTTCCAAATTTTGAAAAAGATACCGAAATATACGCAAATATGTCAAATGTTATTTTGAAGACAGTTTAGCATTTTTTTCGTAATTAAATTATTATAATGATACACAGGGTGATAATAAATTATTGGATTTATTTTAATAACGTAGGGAAACATTAAGCTATAAACAAAATTGTTATTTGTGTTAACCTGATTTCAAATAATTATCTACCCAAGAGAAAAAAAGCGCATTTCTCCTTCAACAATTTAAAAAGAAACGAGTTTCAAGTTAAAGAAGTTTATTTAAAGATATTATTTTACTGGAATTTTTTACTGAACTTATGTTAAGGATTGTCTACGTCTTCTGTTAAAGATTGTTATTTTAAAGATCATGATTTTTTTTATAGTAGATAGACGATAGTAGATCGTCCATCTAAAAGATCTCATATTTTGAATTTATACTATATATAAGTCTAAAAATATTTGGTCAAATGGTAAATGATGGTAGGATTATTAAACAAAACAAATTAAAATTATCCACCCATAAAGTTAATTAGTATGACAAGGATAATATGAAGAAATCAGCTTCTGCCAGATCAACAATCTGCCTTTCAGTGACTGCTACAAGAGAAGGGTTTATCTCTAGGTTTTACCTCTATTTTATATTCTGGAAGCTGATTCTATTCTTAGAAATGCATACAGTCTATGGATTACAGGTGGTCTGACATTCTACTACTACCTTATTATATTTAGATTTACTTTTGCCCGCTTTTCTTTGGATTGCCAATGTAATTCCTCATATCAATGATGTCGGATACTCGAAATTTAATACTTGGTACTTGATACTCGAAATATGGTTATTTCGAAATTTACTACGTTTCGGATGGCAGAATCTCAGACAATTTAAAGAGTGTCTTTGGTCAAGTCCAAGAATGTTAAATGATATCAGCTCTACAAATTTGCATATAATCTTATGCAGCTTTCTGATTTTTATTTAATTTATATTAATCAAGTGATATTGATTTTAGAAAAGATTTATATTATATATTTGAAAAAAAAAACCCGATTCATGATGTTGATTCGGAAAATAATTTATTCAGTAATTTACAATTAAAACAAATTTTTTAGTCAATTTTCAAGTTTGGTTCGACTTGCAAATCTAATTTATCTGATTTCCAATTGACGTCTTGATGTAAAACATGATTTATTGAATTGTGTAATGTCCGGCATCTGACGATCTGCAATGAAAGAGAAAATTGAGAAATTAATAAATTCATTAATACTTCTAATTTAAAAATATAAAATCAAGGTAATAAAGAATTTGTATACACATTTATTTTATAAATCTAGGAAAATATGAAAAATGTTTTTGACCCATAACGTAGATTTGTACTGAAGTGTGTTGATAATACAGCGCACTAACCAATGTATTTAAAAATATTAACTTAAGCTTCTCATTCTCAAAATGAATATCATACATGAAAAATTACTTCACTATTTCCGAGGAAATAGATATGCAGCTTTTAAAACAAGCGAGTGTAAAAACAAACAAGCAAAGAAGGACGTGAAAGTTTTAATTTGATATATTTCCAATAAAAGTTGTAAGAAACATCATTTAGATCTTCACTTTTGTGAAATTGAATCATTTAATATTGTTTGACATGATGCAAAATGAACGAGAAACGTTTATCTAAAAAGGGTAAAATAATTCCAACATGCTACATGAGGTTGAAGAAAATTTATGAAAACATTATACATTGCTTAGTGTTAAATAAAATAGTATCACTTTTTGAAAAAATTGTTTAAAACAGCAGTTGTTCCTCAATATACAGAAATTCAAATGAAAAAAAAAAAAATAAATGCAAAAAATAATAATAATAATAATAATAATAATTTTTACTATATTTTTCTGAATGGAGAAAATTTTCTTGTTCTATGCTTATATTGTTACTAATTAAAACAACCACATTAATAATTTTTTTTAAAACCAAACAAACAGCAAAAAATTAAGGAAAAGATTCTAAAAGGATTATGGTAATATTTAGCATTTATTCAATCAACAAATGATTGAAAATCTACCTTCCCAGTGGTCTAGCGCTTAAGATATCTTTATCAATTCCTTCTATTAGCTCACACTCTCCCTACATATATCTTGTTCAAATTTTCAATCGCTAATAAAATACTTTTATTCATCCAGTCAAGTTTAATTACATTTTTTTTAACTTGTAGTGGATGACGCATTTGATGTTAATACAGTTTTTTCAAATATTAATTCAGTAATTAAATTTAATTAATTAATTTTAGTTTTTTTTTTAGATTTAAGTTGCATGTATCTACCAATAGATGACGCCAAATAAACTTTAAAAAAATGAATGAAAATTATTTATAAAGGACTTTCTGCAATATAATGAGAAAAAAAGTAGGAATTGACTTTAAATTTTTTTTTTTATATTACTTGTTTGATTAAACTAATTATTTCTGATAAAACGGTAAATATTTAAATACATACAATGAAATTGGATTACCTTGAAAATTTTGAGGGTTACCAATGACAGGATAAGGAAAAGGATCGATACCTGTTGATTTAGAAAAAATAAGATCATTCACAAATAATTGAACCTCTTTATGAAGAATACTACATAATTGCATTATTTAATTGAATAATTATTAGAATAATGTATAAAGGAAAATGGCCAAGGGATACTCGCTTGTGATATCCCTTGGTATATCCATTGTAAATTTTTAATTAATCTCTTCGATTTAAATAATATTAATTTAATTTTGAAACAATGTGACAGTAATGAATTTTAAATATAAATCGTGACTGTTCTTTATAAATATAATTAATGAAATAAAATAATAAAATAAATAATAAAAAGTAATGATATTTTATAAAAAATTTCAATTAATTTTAGCTTCCTCCTGTGGAAAGTTGTAGATTTTAAAATGGACAGATTCGCTGTCATATGTATGGCAAACACAACTAGTACACTCTACTAAAATGACATTATCTGGTTCTTGAATGTAATGAAATATCTTAAATTGATTCATTGGATGTAAAATAAGAAGATATAAAGTTTCTATCAATAAGATTGACAGGCACCAATAACTCTAAAGTTGGATGAAGGTCGTTTGAGAAAAGTAGTTAAGAAATTTACATCACATGTTACTTTTCTATCCATGTTTGAAACTGTAATCGAGTTTATTCAATTCCTTCTATTAGCTCACACTCTCCCTATATATATCTTGTTCAAATTTTCAATCGTTCATAAAATACTTTTTATTCATCCACTCGAGTTCAAATACATTTTTGGAGTGGAGGACACTGGATGTTAATACAGTTTTTTCAAATATTAAATCGGTAATTAAATTTAATTAATTAATTTTAGTTTTTTTTTAGATTTAACTTGCATATATCTACCAAGAGATGGCGCCAGATAAACTTAAAAAAACTGAATGAAAATTAAGGAATTCTGCAATATAGTGAAAAAAAGGTAGGAATTGTCTTTAATTTTTTTTTTTTATTACTTGTTTTTCCTACATCTGCTATGATTTTCAGACTTCTTAGCTTTTTCATTAACATACATATTTCAGTGGATTATGATTCAGAAACTTACTTATGAATGCTTTATTTGAAAATATTTGTTTTTTTCTAACTAAACTTTAATTTTATCTTTATTTTCAAGATAAGACGTGCCTAATTGAAATTATTTAAAATAACAACCATCTGATGAGCAACATATAATACAAGGATTACTGGTTAAGCAAATTTTAGACTTTCTTGGTGCAGTGTATAATCTTTCTGTGTACTGACTAACTATGGATTTCTTCTCGGAACTTTTCGTAAAAAATAAGTAAAAAAAACTGCATCCATCAGAAATTGCTTTTGGATGGTGCTTCAATTTAAGAGAAACATAAACAGACATTTAAAAATGAAATAAGAAAAATTTCATGGAACTGCAAATAGTGTAACGTAACAGTGTCTAGATTGATTTTCAAATAGATAAAAACGTCTGAAATAACGTCTAATATATAATTAATAAATAAATGGGGTGCTGATAATTTTTCTTTCAAATATGCTGATTACATATTATTGAATTTTTTTCAATTTGCTCAATAATTGTATTTAAAATTAATCTTATATTATTTCATCACATGTTTCATTGAATTTCATTTATATATCACTGATTTATATGTCATGAATTCTTGAATTCTGAAATTAAATTATTTTTCATACGTTTATTTACATGGGATATGCTCGCTCGGTAAACATACATTTTTTTTTGCCCAAGTCATTGAATATATAATCTTCTGTCTTGTTTCCACAATTTTCATTGTATATTGTTTGTATCATATATTAAAGGACTTCTAAAAATTGTTATGCTTGTTTAAGACTTCAACAATACACAAAAATGAAATTTTAGTAATACAAGATTTGTCAAAAATATCTAATGAACAAGTTCAAACTGTCCTTCAATTATAAGTTGCTACTGAATTTTACTTGATCCTAAGTTTTCTAGTCATAGATAGATGCCAACCAATCGGAATTCTGACTAGACAAGAAATCAGGTTTCCGATAGTCTATGATTGAGCACCTTTACACGTAGAGAACCAGAGTAAATGCAAATTAGTGTGAAATATTAATATCATAATAATGCATTAAAAATAAGCATTTAAAATATTTTGTCTTAATTAAATTATCAAACAAATTGAAAAATACTTTAGTCAATAAGTAATTTTATCCACATCCGGAGTATTTAACCCTGTTATACATTAGTCTATAAATTCGATTGCTAAAGCATTTCACTTCTGGTAAATTAAAGTTGAGGCCTGGTGCTACCACAGTTAAGATTCAACACTCCCCTAGGGGTGGTACATGGTAGTTTGCACCCTCACAAGGTTTCTTAAATTAAATGGTGAGAATCTTAATTGTTTTACTCATCGGGCTTTGAACTAAGCTGTTTAAGAACAAAGGGTAAACAATAGAGCTACTTCAGATCCTGTAGCGAAATACGCAGTCCAGTCACATTAATGTGACCCTCACCTACTTTCGACGTCAACGTGAAATAGCCAATCACAAAAGGCAGGTGGCAGCACATTGCAGTGGAGTATATATAAAGAATTCCACTTAATACCACTTAATCACCTTGCAATTGACTTAGGCGAACTAGCTCAGTGCTCAGAGTATAGTCCTTGTTGCCGAAAGGCAGCGTGTTCGAACCTGACCTGTCCCTTTAGTCATCATTTCTAGCAGCAATTACTCTACTCCGTAGTGTACTCCTATTTGTATAATTGTATATTTTTTCTGTAACTGGTTTTTTATCTTTCTTCCTTTTTATTTTTATTTTTTATCTTTTTATTAGTCTTTTAAATCTTAACTTGTAAATCTTTCATTATTGAGCAATACCTTGATTTGACTTATTACTGTTTATCATCATCAATGTTTTCTCCTTTTCATCAATGAACTTTAATATTGCATCCTGGAGTAATAGGTCATTATAGACCAAGGACAAGGACGAAACACAAGGACGACGACGACTTAAACACCACTTAATACCACATTCCACACTCCACTTAAAGCCAGAATAGACAAGAGTGTATATTCTGGCTTTTGACAGGTGGTCACAGGTTTTGACAGGTTAATGTGACTGGATTGTGTATAATGTGTGCAGAAGTGTAATTAATGTAATAAATACAGTTTGAATATAGTAATAGTACTTACATTTACAAAATAACTCTGGTAAAGTAAAAATGAAAGTTTGATAACAGAAGCCTCCAACGCAAATCGAAAGGATTCCCACATGGACAGCAATAGGGAAAAGGAAACTTCTGCTGCGTATTTCAAAGTCGCTTTCCAAGAGATGTTTTCCTCTGGTGGGGGTTCTGCCGCGCACGTCACGTACGGAAGACTGCAGTACGCGCCCACAAAAGTATTCCTGAGGAATGCTGTAGTGTATAAAATTTTATAAATCCTTTTTTGTGCAGATGAAAAGAAAAAAGTAATGAGTATAAGTATTCAAGAAAGAGAGTTGATATGTAACACTCTTTCTTCAAGAAGACAAACTAACTAAAACCAATCAAGTATTTATTGCGAAAAATTTCCTAAACAACATAGTTCCGACATATAAGTTATTTGTGATTTAAAATGACTAATTTCTAAACTGAATCTCTTTGTAAACAAATAATATATGTAATCCTTTTAGCAAATAGAAAGTACTTAAGTGCATATCAAATGCTCATTTCCTTCATTGTGATGCTAACCGACCTTGCTGTTCAGACAATAAGTTTACGATGTGCATAATTTTTGGTGAACTCATAACATTCGTAATAGAACTAATAAAAGTCATAGAATGCTTCACTAAATTACGGAAAATAAATGTAAGGATGTGTGCACAGTGATAAACTCATTATTTGTGTGGCAACGGCGGTTCCCTTTACGGTGAAGGTAAAGGAACAAGCCTGCCTGAAAAGCTTAATAAAAATCTCTTTTCAAAATATCATTACGCAAAAATCATCTGTTCAAACAACTTTTGAGGTATAATGTATTTTCAATGAGTGTTTAAGATGAGATTCTACATGGGAGACTGTCTGATAAATGTTATTAATTGTAAGTAAACAATAATATAATTATGTTTTTCAGATGAGTTTTGAAATAATATTTCATTAAAACTAGTGAAATCTAAAGGTACACGGGTATCCATATTCCATAAAATGTAAAATTTGTTCCCATATAATAATAATGCTAATAAAATTTTGCTAAATTAATATCTAAAAAGAAAGCCTTTTTAGAATTGCATAGATCTTTTCGGTTCTAAAATGATGAATTCTTATTTGCTAATTTATAAGAGATTTTTTTTAAAGCTTAATTTAGTAGCTCGTATTTCTTGATTCATTTTATTCTAGAATCTGCTTTAAGTGATCTGTTAATTTTCATTGGATTGCTGATATTAATCAACAAGGAATCAGAGGTATCACTAATCCAACAAATAAAGATAAATTACTAATTATTTTAGGGCAGGAATATATTCTTATATTTTCTCGCCAAATTGATTATTATCATATTATTGTGCCTTGTATTTAAAAAGTTATGCAAAATTAAAAACAGTATTTAATCATAATTGATCAAAATTTTAATGTATTATTTTCCATCCGAACCACAGTTGTTCTTCTATAAAGAAAGCAGAAATACATTTTTTATACTAATGGCCTCCCGAAATAATCAATGTATACTCCTCAAAGTGTCGATTAGCATTATATAATAAACTGGGAATACAACTTATCAAAATAAGCACATAGTACTATTTTCCAAACACACACAACACTATTTCCCAAAGTATAGTATATTGGTATACTCCCAAAAAGGAGTATACTTGGAGTACTATTTGCATAAATAAGCACATTGTAAGCTTGGAATTCTATTCTCCACAGTTAATTTTCTTGTGGTATAAATACAAAAAAAAAAAAAAAAAAAAAAAACATTTAAAATTAGATTTTTTTATTATATTGTTAATTAATATCATTTAATTAGTTTAATTTGCTAAAATTATTCTCATGTAGCAAATCTAATACAACAAATTTACTTAATGAATATTTAAGTTATGCGATAAAAAAAGTTGACTTAATTGTGAAAACATAATGAACAAATAGTTTCGAAATCATTTTATTATTCTTAAAAAAATAATGAGATTGCATGTATGACTGAATATAATGAAAAATAACTCTTTTTCTTGTATTTATTATGTTTTCACAGTTACGTCATTTTTATTTTTATTACATAACTTAAATATCCATTAAGTAAATTTGTTATATTCGGTTTACTATATGAAAATAGCGTTAACAAATTAGACTAATTAAATGATATTAATTAATTAATAAAACAATTTAATTTAATACAAAAATTTTAATGAAAATTTCTATCTCAATCCTCTACTGAACAGAATTTACTTGAAATATAGTAAAATATGCTATCTGACTGGAAATAGAAAATGTATGCTATTAAAAATTATCAACTGAGAATTTCTTTTCTTAAAGTATCAAAAAATATATAACAATCAGTGTGTACGGAAAAAAAAATACTGTCATTACTTACCAAAACTTGCGAACACATTAAATGTAATAAAGCTCTGAATTGCTAAGATGTTTCCTATCGTTGTATCTATCCATAATTCAAAGCACGTTTTGACTGGCTCTACTGCATTAGAGCATTTCATAAACGGCAGGCTACAATACACACTGCGCATAGCTTTCCACAACCATGCTAGGAAAAAAAGGAAAAACACTTTATAGAAAGTAAGCATGCATGATACACTCATTGGCATAAAAATTAGCACACCAGAAGAAGATGCCAAATTTATGTCAAGCATATGAGAAAATGAATCAAATTGCACCAGGATTACTCATTACATAAGATCAATTGAGGGTGTTTATTTCGCTATGTTTGCCTGCTTATATGTTGCTATGTTTTGATCCCTCCCATTCCATGAATAGTCGCATTAAAATACTGTGTAGGCAATTTATCTGCTCACAGAAGAATACTTTATCATGAGAGATACCCTTACGCCAATAGAAGTTATTGAAGCTTACGATTTGATTTGGTTTGTCGCTCTGCAGTCATTTTTTGCACATTTTAGACTAATTAGACCGGGACATATAGTTTACCATGGACTCCGAACCATTAACAACCATCCATCCTGTAGTACCAAAGATCAGAGCGCCCAATTGGCTATCAGGCCGCTGAAGTTTGCGAAGAAAAGAATTATTAGGTAGATATAATCTAGATAGTCAGCTCGGCGAGTTGCTGCCGTTTTGGCAATTCTAACAATATTGAAAGAAGACGTTAGGATTATTGGGAGACAGAGACAGTTCGGACATATAATTCCATGGATCAGGGGGTCCACGAATGATTAATGATAGGCAGAACCGTCTCATCGTACTAGAAGCATGCAGCCAACTGCATCATTATTTGGAATGTTCGTACAGGATCTGTACAGGAGGATTCTGTTCGTACGTACTATTGCGAGGCACCTGTCTAATAATCCTGTACCATTGTGGTGCTCGTTACGTGTATTATCCCTGACAGCTATTATCCGACGATAAAAAAGCTGCTTTGAATGTTATATTGGAAAATATGCAGCTTTGAGTTTGGATATTTCACCATTCGAATTTAAAGATATATATATATATATATATATACCAAATGTAATTGTTATGTCCCGCAGTAAAATGCTATTTCCTTCAAAAGAAAATAATTGTCTATTTGAATTGAATAATCAAATTGGTTTAGGCTTAAATATAGCCGTGACTGCCATTTTTTTTCTTCAGCACTGCAATAGGATCTGATTTGCAAAAAATAATAGTAGCTCAGATTTTAAGTTGTTATAAGATAATCAGGTAATTAGATGGATGTTTAAGCTTCGTTCAAGTTATTAATGACATTCATTTACTTCACACAGATAAAAAAAAAATAACAAATCTATTTAGAATACAGTATAACTTGTAGGCTTGGTAACGAAATCTTTTAGAGGAAAATGTACTAAATTATTATTTAAGCATATTTCAAAATCGCAAAAAAAAAAATTGGATAACACTCCAAATTTAAATTTACAAAGGATGTGGATTAAATTGTATTTTTGCCTAAAATATTCATTTAAAAATAAGAAATTTTATAATTTTACAAAATATTTTTATCGCAGTTGCCGAAAAAGTGAACTAATATTAGAAAAAAAAATTAATTCGTAAGATCGGTAAATATTTAGGTTATAACAAAAAAACCTAAAAAAGTAAACCTTTTTTTCCCATTAAGTTGAAAGTAATCAAGTTATGAATTTTACTTTGATATAAGATTAAAAAAAAAACATAATTATATTATTTTGATTACGAATTTTTGGATGTGAATCCGTAATTTTTAATTAAATTTTTTGAAAGAGAAAAAAGAAATACTTGAAATAGGTTTCATATCTAGCTTAATTGTAGTTGATTTTTTATGAATCCAAGCGTTAAAAAATGTTCTTACTTTCAGTGATAACAGCATTCATGATCAGAGATTAGTTATCCATGTTGAACAAACAACCTGCAAAAAATTGCTATGGAGTAAGAAAAGCGATAGAATTTCTGTCATTTATTTGTAAATATTAATTTTATGAAAACATTTATATTTAAATATCATAACTTATCCATCAATTTAAGTATATATAAAAAAAAATAAACAACACTCTTTTGTTAAATAAAATTTTACGAATATTAATTGTATAACGATATTTGATGGTTTCATGGCATAATGCCACAGGTGCAACAGGTATATGAAGTAGATGGCAATAAGATTTGAAATAATTTACAATTCAATTGCTTTGACGCCAAATTGCTGACAGTATTGCAACATATGAAAACAATTTAAAGCATTTGCATCATGTAAAAGCATTGCACGCATTGAGTCTTAGCTAACGCAATACATATAATCAATTGTGCAATAAATACTAATGCAATACATATAATTAACATTTGTTCACATGTTTTAAGTATATTAGAGGTAGTACAGAAACATAACTGTCTTAAAATTTTTTCCTTCAAGGAAATGAATTAAATTTTAAGAAATAAAAAATAAATTAAAAACGGGTAATTAATTCTATTCTTCAAACAAAAAATTGGTACTTACGTACTAACGGTACCTTGGCGACAGACTTGGCGTTTTTAAGTGTCGCCAATGGAACCCCTGCAGATTTGGCGCTTTTTAAATGGCTGCAATCTTAACGACTGTAGATTTGCTGAGTTTCGACGCCAGACTGTTGTGTAAAAACCGCCAAATCTGCAACGGCGGTTGGCGCGTTTTCACTAATTGTCGCCAAGGTACCGTTAGTACGTAAGTACCAAAAAATTTTTAAAAAATAGTCAAAATCGCAGACTAGGCCCCGTTGAGATTAGGAGTTAAAAAAAAATTTTCGCCAAAAGGCGTCAAAAAACGGAACTATATGTGAAGTGAATTGCAAACAGAACAAGAAATGCATTTGGCGACTACACAAATTTACCACATTTTGAGACCATTTTTATCCCAATTGGTACCACAAAAAATCGCCAAGTTCCAATGGCCCCCCTCCTTTGCGATTTGGCCAAAAATAGTTTGGTTAAATTATAAGAGTAATTAAAATAATATAAAATATTTTTGTAGAGCAAGATGTGATTTTGACTGTTTGTCAAAATTAAATCATTTCAATGTTTTCCATAAAATTAATGTTATATAATCATTCAGATGTATTTAATATAATATGTAAAATCTAAGTGAAGTGAACGTATTGTTATATCTATCTTATTACACATATCTTATTTATTTTTGTTACAAGGAAACAGAGAATTAGGTAAAATCGTAGAATAGAGGATGTTGGAATTTGGCATAAAAGTTATTTTCGCCAAAGTGTGCCAAGTAACAAGTTGCGACTATTAGTGAAGTGAATTGCAAACAGTACAAGAAATCCGGGTTACCACATTTAGCGACGTGTCCAGATAGCGATACAGCCGCCAAATTCAAACGAATCTTATTTTGCGATTTGGCCGAGAATTTGATTGTTTAACTCTATCTTAGGAAATGAAATATTTAGGGGAATAATGCAACAAATTTAATAAGTATAAAATCATGCATATATGAAATTGAATGAAGTTTGGCAATTGTAAAAAGGCTAAACTTGGCAATTTTTGCAATCACGCCAAAGGTATATCAAACTGCATTTTTATCGGGAATTTTTCAATAATTATTAATCTATTAAAAGATAAAGCGTATCCACTATCAAATTTACAGTTTCAAATTACAGGAAAGGAATATGAAAGATTTTGAATATTTTTCTCACATTCAAAAAATATTATTTTTTATCTATAAGTATATAAATAACATTATAATTTAGTTTTATTTCAATTACAAATTCAAACTTTGTTGGCCAAATCACAAAATAGAGGCCGTTGGGCTTGTTTCGCGACTTTTTTTGGCGCCAACTCAGCGATAATTTGCCAAATGTGGTGTGTACTGCTGGCAATTTACTTCATCCCAAGTCATTACAGAACAAACCCAACGCCGTTACAAATCCCAACGCCCCTGATCTGGATTTTACCGTTTTGTTATGAATCTTATAATGTTTTTGAAACAAAAAAGAATTACTGCTTACTGTGCACAAGATTTTTACCTTTAGTATCAATAATATGATTATCCACTTTTAATGCCCCTCACTTTCACGCCAACTTTCATTTCATCTGAATTTTCAGTGACCCAAAATATTATAATTTTCAATACTGTTGGCCACAGAATAAAAATTATTAAGCGGACCATATTTAAAAAGAAATATAAACATAATATTCAAAACGAAAGGTCTTTTTTTTATTTAATTTGTTTACCAATTTTATATCATTATTCTAATTTAATTATAATCACGTATTGTTGCATTGAATAATTTTTTCGAACTTCAAAATTGCAGTATATAACTATATATATATATATATATTCCTGAAAATTTAGGTAAATATAAATAATACAATAAAATATAATGTATAATGTATAATGTAGTAAATATAAATGTAAATAACGTTATACTTACTAGCAACAACATAGCCATGATTATTTAATATATTATATAAATATCTATCAAGAATTTGAAGCGTAATGCCATTAATTTTGACAAAACAAAGAATTTTTAATAATTTAATACATATTTAGAAAAGTTCCTATTTTCTCATATTTAATATTAGTTTACATTATTACATAAAATTTTAGACAATGTTTAGACAATTTATATACGTATATTTATTTTTCTTTGTTTGAAAAAAGCATTTACTAGAATAGGATTGATACTTGTTCTGCTTTGATCAGTTATGCTTCATTAAAATCTTTTTTTAATACATATTTAACTTACATAACTATTTATACATTTATTATAGCAAAATAAAAATTTTAATATAGAGAAATTATTAGTCTCCATATATTAAATATGAAAATATAAATTTTTAAAATAATTATAGAAATTCCCATTTATGTCAATTAGATTGATGTGATATATTGATGAAAGATTGTATTTTGAAATAATTAAGGGATAATTTTTCAATGGAAGTATACTGAGTTTATCAAGAAATATGATTTAGAAGAAATATTAATGTGTTATCCTTATACACAGTTTAAGTTCTTTCAATGAAACTTTAGTTTTACTTTTGACCACCAGATGACGCTACGTGTAATAGGATTTGATAAAATAACAAATACAATGCACTTTCTGAATCGTAACAAAATTATAAATTGCAAAAATAACAAGAACTGCTTTTCTATTCAAAACTGCAAAAATTTTCATTAAATAAAATTAGGTAATAGATTAATATATAACAAGCACGTGAAATGAAGGATAACAAATGAATCAACAATAAATAAAGTTGAGAATTTCTTTTGGTTTGAAAACTCAGCAACAGATGGCAGCATAAAAGAAATATTACTGGCCACAGTAACTGTTTTTTTTTTTTTTCCTTATATTGAGAGTCAATATAATAGGTGATAAAATCGTGCGAGACAAGTCATTTTTGGCAAATAAATGAATGTATAAAAATAAACTGAAATTTTGTTGCAATATTTGTTATATTATTATATTTCAGGGGATGTTTCCTCTAATGTGTATAGTCGTTACTGGGAAGCTAGGGCCCTTATGGGCTAAACATCTCAATATGTGATTCTCGTTGTTGTTTTCATGTTTCTTGTGTTCTTTTTCTTTTTTATTTTATTACTTATTGTAGCCTGCCATTAGAAATAAAAAAAAAAATACTTCAGGGTAAAGCAAACTAAAATTTGTGTAATAATTAAATAAAAACACAAATTAAAAAATGTAAATGTACAATTAAATTTAATTATATAACATGCGTCTGTTTATTTGAAACAGAACTGAAAAAAATACTCTGTAGTTGTAAGGGTACAGAAACAAGTTCATAAAAATCAGTTTTTAATGATTATAAATATTAATGATTTGATAAAAATCTGGTCTCAACTGAGACTGCTTATTTACAACGTTTTAACTGCCTTTATAGTTGAAAAAGGTATTCACAAACTGCAAAATAGTGAAAATAAGTTTTCTACAATATAAAAACTTCCAAAATTTAAAATCGTTAAATTAAAATTTATAATCAAGAATAAAAAAAAAAAAATTTATCTTAGTAAATAATGGTAAAAAAACAACTTTGTTTTTCTTTCTAAAATTGAAAAGTCTAAAAATGAATTGAAAATGAAAAAAATCTAAAATTGAAAATGAAATCGTAAGGTATTTAAATATTGATTAATCAGAAATTTTCTGCGCATGTTACTGAAATCAGTCCACAACTTTTCCGCGTTAGCAAGATTATAAAAAGAAAAATTTTATGCTCCTTCGTACTGTCTACCAATCTCTTTACCACAAAATGTTGGACAATACTGCAAGAAGTGTATGAAATTTTGGAATTATGCAATGAGTTTGACGAGTCCTAAAAATGGTCACTTTTATTTGGAGGTAAAAAAATGGTCTGCTTTTATTTCTATTTCTCTGATAGATCTTTGCAGATACATTTTATTTGACAATAAATGATTTTAATAATTTTGCGCAATATTTAAATCATATATTGGAAATGAAATTAAATTATGCATAAGTAAATTTGTTTATTTTGATAGCTATTAATTTAGTCACGCTGTTAATATTGTATTTTTAAATGCTAACATTTATTGCAATTTTTAACAAATTTTGTATTTGAAAATTTAATAAATAATTAATATCGATTTTTTTTTAAAATTTAACCACATGAATGTAAAAACAATTTTTTCGCACTAATTTTTTTTAATCAACGTATAAATAAAATTACAAGTAAATAAATGAATAAAAAATATCCTATATTAATCGGTGAATAAATTATGTATATGTTAAGCAGAAAATTAGGGACGTATCCTTCATTTATACATTTATTAGTGAATGATATGTAAAAGTTAATAAAAAGTGAAACGGATATTTGGATTACAGAAAAATACGTTTTCTATAACAGAGTATGAAAAATGGTTTTTTATAACAAACGTTCTTTAAAAATATTTTTTTACATTATTTTAAATTTAAATTATTATTATTATTTAAATTCAAATTAGTATTTTTTTACATTATTTTAATTTTTAATGCTTAAAACGCTAAGAAGTATTAATAACTATTTGCATTTGGCCAAATTCTTAATTTATACATACAACGGAAAGTTATACTTTCGAGAAAGAAAACTGATAGTAAAATAAGAATTTTAATCAAAAATTAATTTCTGTAAGAAAAAAAATAATAATAAGCAATTTCTAAAGAAAATAAAATAAATTTCAAGATTATGTGAGATAGTTCGTGTAAAACAACATTTTAGTTAGGTTTTTTTTTTCTCTCTCAACAGATGAAAAATTTATTCTAAACAAACATGCCGTTTTAACAGATGATATTACATTCATCCCATGTTATAATTTTATTGTTATACTAACTATATTTCTTTTAAAGTACTTTAATGAAAAATTATATATATATTTTAATTTTTGAGGCAGAAATTAGTTTTGTAACCATGTTTCCTCTTGCGCATTTCCTCCTACGTATTGGCGAGAGCGCCCCTTGTGGCGTTCAGGAGAAATGGTCAGTTGGTCTACAGACTCTCATCCGGAGAGGAAATATATTTCGCGCATACAGCTCGTACCTAAGTATCTTTATTTTCGGCTTATTCGGGGAATACTTCCACGAATCTAAAATTACATGACTTAAAATGTGTTAAATATTGTTTGTAGTTAATTGTACGTGTGTGCTCTTTGTGCTGGTGTAAATAAAGCTGTGAGTTCTCAAACCTGTGTCTCAAGTCTCAACTCAACCACACCCTATTACAATCTAGCTGCACAACACACAACATTACAGTTTTAAAATTCTGATTGAAAGAAGTTAAATTTAAAATTTGATGCAGCAAAAGTTATAAGGAGAAATCTAAAATAATAAATTGACGAAATTAACTTTTAATATTGAAAACTGATAGTTTTTTTTATATTGAAACTAAAAATTAAAATCCTAATACTTATTTAATAATCATAAATTTTGTTTTAAAATTTTGATCATTATTTAATAAATTTTTATTCAGTAAGACTAATTATGAATTGGTCAACTTAATTCTTTTCACTTGAATTCACGTACAAGTAGAAAATTAAAGAATAAGTAATATTTTTTAATCATTTATAAATAAACTTTTTGGAGAACAAAATTTTAAACTGGAATTACTTTAGGTGTTCTTAGATAAATTGAAATTTGTGTATACTGATATAAAATTTTTATAAAATAGGTTTTTCAATTTATCACTGCTGACAAGCAATATTGCATAATTAATATATCAATTAAAATTTTTTTTTAAAATATAGATCTGAGATAATAAATTCAAATAAAGAAACAAAAAATATTACAAAATACATTTTAATAAACCTTAGTTTTACATATAAACGAACAACATGAGCATAATAATGTTTATAAATCAATATTTACAAAATATAATAAGTACAATTCATACATTAAGTACCATTTACAATACATGGGTTGTTTTACGTAGGATAACTGTTTTGTTAACTTTCCTTTACTTTCAATCGTTAAATACACTGTAAGAATGCCCTCACTGTTCAGTGCCTTTGGAAGAGGCATTTTTAAGACAATATATGATGATTTTTATTTCCTACAAACATTGTAAATTATATCACTTGCACAAAAAACAATCTTACAAAAATAAAATAAACAGCCGTGGAGATATATGTACACAACTTCATATAACGCAAAATAAAAGCGGTTCTATTTTATTTAGGAGCAGCCCAATTTTATTAAATATAAAATATATCTGTTATGCTATAGGAATGATATATTGAAAATTTAAATGATAACGCAGCAAATGAGCATTACAATATAAATATTGATAGATAAAGTGGCATACAATTATTTTATAGAATTTCAACCGAAATTCTGAATAAGATTGTATTTGCAATTTAGGCAAATTAATGCTGAATTTTTTACTATTCTGAGAAGCATTTTTCTAATAAATTTTTTATTAGCTTCAAAATTTGGAAATTTACCAGAAACATTTATCAAAATGTAATGTGATTGAACTTAAATTATTTACATTTTATTCTTTTAAGAAATGAGATTTTTACAAAAAGTTTAATTCATTATTATTGTTTGTATTTTGTTATAGTTGTCGTATAATTTATTACTTGAGATTATTTTACCGATATAATCAGACAAATAAAATATTAAATTTGTAATAGATTTGAAACAATAGATTTGCACACAGAACTAAACGATCTTAATATTATCCTCAAAAATATTATTTTTCACTAGGAATAGAAAATAAATTTTCAGAAATGGAATTTAGTTTAACTGTTAAATATTTTACTGACTTGAAATAATAGTTTTAACTTTATATTGTAAAAATTCTATTTTCTATTTTAAATATTTTAAATTTTTTCATGTATTAGTAGTTTGCAGTATTATTAACTAATAGGACATTGTTTATTTATAATTTTTGTTATTAAAAATCAAAATACATTTAAAAATATTAAAGCTCTTAATAACTGATAGATTATAAATAATTTTTTTTTGAATCTTGATTTAATAATTACAAAATATTATAAATATCAATTATGTAATGAAATTTTATAAGCGGAAATGCTTTTTATGCTAATTTATAAAGTATATTTATATATAAGAATGCATATAGCCATTGTGAATACATGATTATATTTGGAATTTAAGTTTTAATCTTCTTTAACTAAATTTATATCATCCGATTATTTACAAGGTAAGATTATTATAAGAACATTATTTTTTTTTTTTAAAATTTAACACACACATAATACTAAACATACTTTTAAAAATAATATAATTTTTTTATCATTTTTATAATTAAGCAAGAATTTTAAATATATACATATGATTTGATTGTAAGCAACTAGTTTTCATTTAAAATTTTTAAAAATACATAACAGAGGCTTATAACTTTAATAAATACTTTTGCAGTAAAATATACTTTGAGTTCCCAATATGTTAAGCTTCAAACAAACGTGATATCAATATAATATTAGTTAATCCATTTTACATTTTCTTTTTTAAAACTATTTGCAGACATTTATTTATATCAATAATCATCTTTTAATAGTTCAATGAAAATTCTCTCAATTGTCTCTTATGAATTGCACTTAAATAGTCAAAATGGCATCGGATTGATGCCATGGTGGCACACTCATCTTTCACAGACGATAGTTTAATAAAAGATCATAATCATTTATAAGCATTTGGTGTTTATTAAAACACCAGAAATGCTTATAAATTTGATCCCAAAGATGATTCTAAAATCGTTTCTTCTTCTGTTTGGATATCTTCTACAACTGAAAGTTGGCCACAGAATTGTTGCTGAAAGTATCCTGTCGAAAGCCTTTGTTGGAGCGCAATGTGTGGTGAGAATATTCGGAGTAGTGATCAGATTCGACACCAGGTGGCACCACCATAACTGGTTGAATATTGGTTGACTTTCTGGACGGAGTGGATTGATTGTCAGCTATGAAAGCGCTATTCACTTCACCTGGAAAGACAAAAAGGAAGTTGGCATTCAACAACTTGATTGTAAACATTGTTTTAATCAATGTATTTTTAGATTTTATAATCAGTAATACCGGTAGACATCTGTCTGTCTGCGTTTCACACATTCTCCGCCTAAATTCTCAACTATTATTTATTTTTCTTTGATTTAATTTTATAATTGCATACCGTTTTCAGTTTTTGTTTATGATAAACTGTATCACTTTATGCGTTATTTGGAGTAGTAAGAAAGATATTGAAGGACACTTGGATGGAAAAATTTTATTTCATGGTAATTTCACTCGCATTAATTTCGTATTCCATTACTCGTAGATCACCTTGATCAAACCGGAAGCAGGTGAACATTATGGTTCTAGAACAAGTGCACCCATTAAAAAAACCGAGTGCTTTCCATGCGGTTTGAAAAAATGAAACTAGAAACACATTCGGAATTAATGAAGGGAGTGAACAGTTAAAATTACAATGTTGTTATATCAATGACATGGGAATTGATAATGAATCTGTTAATTTCTAAAAAATAAAATTTAAATTTGCCAGAGGCGATATAATCACACCCTTCATATTTCACATTTCTAAATACCTTTTAAAATTTTTATATTATTGCTATTTAAATCATTTAACTAAAGGAAGCAGGAAAACGCTTTCAAAGTCACTAATCACTAATAAATCTAAACTACTAATTATTTTAGATATAATGAAATCAGAGCACAATAAATAGAAGACTAAAAAAACTAAGAAATAGTATAAAAAATATGTTACTAATATGTATGTTAAAAGTATGTCTAGTTAAACTTGTTAGTTCACTTGTTTAACTACTAGGATCACCGGATCATTTTTTAATGGATGATATTATTCACTTTATTATAAAGTTAAAATATTTACAGTCTTGACCTATTTTTTAAACCTCAAATACTAATTGACGTCTTCTGTTACATATTTTCGCCAATGCTGTATAGTTAAAAAGTTTGATTACAATGCTTCAATTCAGTATTTAAAATTTATGTGTGTCAGTATTAGTGTCTGTTTCAATTAAATTCATTTGTAATTATACTCCTTGACATCTTAACTATTAATTATTGTTCTTTTTATCTTCCTTTTTTAAATGTGTAACTTAGCATTCCTCACATTTTTACTTTTTTCTCGAGTTAAATTTGTTAATTTACTTATTTAGTTACTAGGGCACTGGATCGTTTTTATAGGTTATTTACTTTAGTATAAAATTGAAATATTTACAATTGTGACATCTTTTTTAAATCTCAAATATTACACTATAATTGACAACTATCTTGTTTTCATTTGTATATTTACTCCAATGATGCACAGTTAAAAAGTTTGGTTAAAATGCTTCAATTCATTATCTCAAATTTACGAATACTATTCCTTGACGTCTTAACTATTAATTATTGCGCTTTTTTTCCTTTTTAAATATTGACTCTGCATAACTTTAAATTCCTTACCATTTTTTTATGAAGTTAAGTTTGTTAATTTAGTTATTTAGCTACTAGGATCACTGATTCCATATTTATGAAAATAACTCATTCCTCAAAACTTTATTTTTTTACTGAGTTAAAGTTTGTTAATTTACTTATTTAGCTACTAGGATCGCTGGTTTCATATTTATGAAAATAACTTAATAATACAAAGTTAAAGCAATCACCATGAATTAAAAAATAAACATAAAAAAAGAGCAACAAATCCCTGGAATACTCACTACCTTTGTAGAGGGACCCAGAAGTGATGTAGTGTTCAGGAAGCAGCTTGACATAACGCGTTCCCAGGACGAATGCCAAGGCTGCCAGCACTCCGCAGTCGCACACCCCAATGATGGCTAGGATGTAGGCCCATCGAACCCCGCATTGTCCTGGATTGTAGTCGTCGGCCTGTGGTCCGCACACCTCCCGGACTATCTCTGAATCCCATCCGGCAGGAAAGGTCAGCACTCCGATCACCATACAGGTCGCTGAAGAAAAAATTAAAGATCAATTATCAATATATGTATTAATAAATAAATTCAAATAAAAAATCTCAAAATTAAAATCCCAGAAATCTTTTGTGGCAGCCTAGAATCAGGGAAAGAATTCGATTGCTACTTAAAATGTTCACTGTTTTGAAAACGAATAAACAAAAAAATAGAATGGGAATGAGAAACTAGATAGGAAGTCAAACTTCCCGAAAGAAGTTTTTCCGGGTTTTCTATAATACAACACGTAAATGTAAGGTAGTTACTTTCTGCAAAGTACTTTCTGTTTAATCTTTCTGCAAAGTAATGCTTCTACCGACGCCGTTCTATAAAATGGCGTAGCCGTGCCAAACTTGCATTTAACATCATACATATGTCAATAGTTAAGTGCGTATACGTAAAAGAAAGAGGCATCAACTCCCTACCGCTTAGAGCAAACTTCCCAACAGTTGCGTGTCATATATTAGAAAAACATGAAAACTTCCACATGTTATTTCAAGTAATCAAAAGATACTCTACCACAACAAGTACTAAATCAATTCATTTTTCATCATAAATAATTAATGGTCACAAATGTTTAATGAAGCTGATAATAAAATTAAATGCACTTATTAAACAATCACAATTAATAAATTCATCAATTACTATTGCACCATACTTTGCCAAATAAATAAATTAAACATCAGCATTTGTAATATAATGAAATTTTAATAATAAAGAATTAAAAATATAAAATGAACTTAAATTTAAAATCATATGTATTCATTAACTGTAATTAATTAATTAATAAATACAGTTGATTTTATTGTAAGCTTCATTAAACAGTATTTGGAATCATTGATTTTATTATTTTAATACATTAAAAAATCTGCATTCCCAAATGCTTGTAAAGTCTAAGGAACTGCGATTTTTTTTATGTTTATATTATTTTTAACGATTTAAACAAGCTCATTAATCGTAAATTTAATTAAACGAAACTTATACTTAATTATGATGATCAAAGTAAAAGTATTATTTTAACAACAAAGTAAAAGTATTATTTTTTCATTCTCTAGTTTTTTTGAAGTACAAAAAAATGCAACATTTTATATCCTACTTTATTAAAGAAAAAATGCTTTATTTACTTAAAAATAAGTTTAAACAATTAATTAATTTATATGAAGAGAAAAAATAGTTCGATGACTACCTCATGGATTGTGATGATAATATAATGATAATGACGTCTTTAATGGGTCAATCTTATTTTAATTAGCATATTTGATCGGAAACTTTGTAACTAATTATCAAGTAAATTTATATTAACTTTCCTTCAATCATTATTTCTATCCATTCACATTTGTGAAGCTCGGAAGTTTAATATATCAGGTGAAAGAAAATTTAACCTATTTATTTAAAAACAAATGAAGGTAATTAGTTAAAAAACAAGAAATAAACTGCAGAATAAAAATAAATATCCGACTTATTGAAAGATTGTGTTTAAATATTGAAAAGAGCGTAATGATACTGATTAATAGGACGAATTCTTGTTTTTATATTTAGAATTCTCTAAAGTTAATGAATCGTGTTCAATTCTTATTTAAAATAGACTTGCCTTTTATATTTATTATTGTTCTTATTTTTATATTGAAAGAATAAAATATAATATTTCTTTTGTTAAAAATTATGAATATTGCAAAAGATTTAAACATGAAATCATTTGAATTGAGTATGGAATTTTTCAGTAAAGTAACACACAATTTACTTTCATAATTATTAAATAAAAACGTAAAAACAAAACAAACAACAAAATATACGCAGATCAATCACAACGATAAAAATGTCAAGTTCGGTGTGGAAGAGTAACGACTATAACAAATTCTCTAATCACAGCTGTCAAACCTTTTTACATTTCTTCATAGGACTCTATAAAGATGACTGCTTTTTGTGATATTTTTCCTGCAAGCCACGTTCAGCGTCTGTCACTTGCTTTTTGAATATTTTAAAATATAATCCAGAAAAATCTATCCGCCAACATTTCCGACACCTTGCAAATACTGTCGCCAAGATAGCCAACTGTAATTTTAGTCTTTTACTGTTTAGGCGTAATATTTTTTTGCTGGTACATGGTTTTTGCTAGGAATACGACTCACGAGTATCAATATCTTCGCCAAATGGATGGATGCCAAAAACTTTGCAAAGAAGCATCAGCAACTTTGCAAGAGCACTGTTTAAAATGATCAGACAATATCTGAAACATCCCGAAAAGAAAGCAGAAGCAAAGTTCTTAGGATAGGAATTTAATAAATGTTAAATCTAATGAACTACAACTTGGTTCAAATACAGATAGAAGCAAAGAAAATTAAATTTGGTATATTTTCATTTGTGTAAGCAGTTCACGGAACTGCTTTTGTATTTAGCTGTGTTTAAATTATTTTATACGACTTATTCATGAATAATATGCCAACAGCAATAGATTAAATATTTCATGGTAATGGATTAAATATTTCTTACTTTATTTCTTATGGGAAAATTTCGTTTAATATATGTCCTGCTTGGTATAAGTCCTAATATCTAGGATCGGACTAAGGGCGTATACCGAAGTACACATCATTGAATGCTCATATAGGATTGTATATGCTAAAATATAAATCAGTAAAAGCAGGAATTAACTTTTTACAAAGCTAAAATGGAAAAAACAAAGTTATATCAAACGTATGTACTACTTAATTTTAAAACTGTTTTTAAAAACTTAATCAGAAAGTGTTTTTCAAAACTTCTATGACTTTATTAGGAATATTAAAGTCTTAAAAATGATTTAAATATCTAGTTATACGTTTGCAATAATTTTTCTTTAGTTTAAAATGGTCAAAGTTTAATATATTTTACTTATTCAAATACGAACAACGACATGTTAAATTTGCTAGTAATTATACAATGCAAATTTTTAAAACCTATAGAAAGATATAAGATCTCTTTTCATTTTATGTGGTTGTCATCAACAATAAATATTTATATTTATCACAGACGGCGGAATTTCAAATTAGCTTCGCAGAACAATACCATTTTTATTTCCTCAGATTTAAATCTGCCTTTTTAATTTCCTCAGATTTGAATCTGCCTTTTTAATTTGCACAGAAAGCACTCCAGCAATCTTCAAATCGACAGATGAAACGTAAACTAAAGAAGTTGAAGTCCTTTGAATTTCACACAAAAAAGTAAATTAAAAAAAGAAAGCAGCGATACCTTTCATTTACAAAAGAAAAAGTGAACAATTTAGATAGTGTTCCCGATCGCAGTTCCTCTCATTTGCCCAAATAAACAAAAATCGAATCGTGTGAAATTATTCGAAACCTGTTCCTTCCTATTCAGAGTGGAAAGAAAGGGCACATTAGTGAATAGCAAAACTATCTCAAAACCGAGGTCCAAATTCTGAACGCTTGTTTTGCTTTGCATATTATTCTACTTCCTTTATAGATAATATGCTGTAAATAAATCGCGAAATAATAACAGTTTATCAATTTGTTAAAAAAAGAGTTTTCTCTCGCCAATAGAACTTTTTGTTTTCCATTTGGAATGATATAAATAATTCTAGACATCGTATGTCTAGTTAATCTTAAGTATTGTAAAGAAATTTAATTCATTAATTTACATGTAGTCATTTTTTTTTCTACATCAAGTAACTCGCGTTTCATGTAATAGTAAGTCATGAATAAAATTCGACTGATAAAGGAGGCGAAGTGTTATTTTCGAAGATGAGTTTCCGATGTAATTGTATAGGAGAAAATGCGAAAAAACAACAAAAAACCGCATTCTATTAAAATACGAATATCTATACGAATTAAAGTATCACTTATTAATTACGAACGCATCATATTTTATGCTTATCAAATGATTTCTTAAAAATTATATTAATGTTATTACCAAAATTTTGTGTTCACTATATATTATCGATTGTTAAAAAAAGATTATTTTTTAACTAGAAAAATAGCAATAGGTGTGTCTAATCCTCAGTGTCCTGTAGTGAGAGACAGACATCCCATGAGTAATCTGCTCATGGATGATGGGAAAGGGGCAGCTTCTGTTGTGATGGAGCACCCTTAGGTAGAAATTCTGATTTGGCTCCATATCGCTGAAGGAGGAGGACAATGCCTTCCGGGAAGACTTTTAGGGGGAAATATCCCGTATTTGCATATCATATGGGAAAAACCAGGAAAACTCCCCTCCACTCCACCTTTTTAGTTAATTTTAAATAAATTTTGGATTGTTAAAAGAGGTGATAGATTTAACACTAAATTGAAAATTTTTGTGTAAAAGCCAATTAACTTAATTTAAATGTATAATTTTGAAATTTAAAATGGATACATAAAAGTAAATTAATATATAAATTTGAAAATTTTAGTTTGTAAGTGGTTTAAAGAAGTGGTAAGTGTAAGTGGTTTCCTAAATTGAGGTGTTAAAAATTTTAAAGACTTCATTTGCATTTGTAGCAACTAAAAATATATGATAATATTATATACCGTTGTCATGCATTATAATCACAATTATTTTTCGAAATTGAATTTACATTTAATTTTGACACTATCAAAACATCCCAGGTGGAAAATACATGTTACGTCAATTCTAAAATTTTTTGGTATAAGTATTATTTAATTAAATGTTACACTTATTAATATTATACAAAAATTTCCTTATTTATTATCTAATAGTATCAGGAGTAATTTAGCATGTAAGATGGTAAAGGGTTCGAACCCGCAATAGCATGAGTTTTCCCCATATCTGCTTTTACAAAGGATGAAAGTCGATAGCAGTTGTGTAACATCCTTGCACTGATAGTTGAGCTGTCTGTAAGTGAGTTCATATTTTTCTTCCGTACGACATTGACTCTTTGGTTTGCCGCTCTACAGCCATTTTGTGCACACTATAGGCTAATTAGACCGGGACCTAGAGCGTAACATGGATTCCGAGCCCCTAACAAACATCCATGCCACAGACAGAATTCGAATCTGAAGAAAGCGGTACCAAAGACCAGAGCGCTAGCCAACTGACCAAAAGGATGCGAAACTTTGGAACGATTGAACGTTTTCCCGGAAAACGCCATGAAACGTTGGCCTGTTATTGGAATTTCACTAACATCAAATTTTAATTCATTATTACTGTAACAGTTGTCAGTTTTCTATAGTCTCTTTTCACTTTTGTTCTAGGCATCACATTGTTGTTCATCACATTTATAATAATGAACTATTAATTTTGTAACTATTCGTCAAGCAACGATGTTAATGATTCACGCATAAAGAAAGAAATACGCCCATTGAACTTTGATTGACAACAAACACAAAGAATTGAGCTAACAATAAAAACTTTTGTTGCCATCAAAGTCTAATGATGTATTTCAAAGAGGAAGGATTCTGAAGCTTATTGTACTTATCCGATGACCAGAGGAAATTATTATTTTATTTTTTTAGTTAAATTATCTTTGAATGATCATTGACATTATTAGAACTATTGAATTTATAATGAGTGTTGAAATATTCTTTCGAAAATTAACAATAGGAATTAACACTCGTTTTTTTTTTTTTTTTTTTTTTTTTTTTTTGGATAAAGAATATTTAAAAATAACATAAATAAATATTTTTACCGATATAACATATGTAAATGATTTATAATTTGTATGTATTGAAATCAATTAATTGATTTAATAAAAGTTCACAACTTCTTTACAATTAGGGCAGTTAATAGAAAGTAAAATAGAATCGTAAAACAAAATAAATTGATATAGAAAAAAAAAGAAAATTAGTTCAAACATTTGGTTTAATATAAAAAAAGAGATGTATTCTAATGAAGATATAGTTCATGCATTGCAAGAGAAATACTTTTTAAAAATTGTAGTCAACTAGTTCTCAGAAATGAAAGAACAAATGAAAAACCTGAATATTGTTACATATTAAATCATGAAAATTTACTAATTTCTTGTTGTATATTATTATAATAAGAAATTAATAAAATATTGTTACATAATTTTCTTTTTCTCCTTTATCCCACTTGGTAGAGATATGCAACATCTAGATCTAACATCTGGACTAAGTCCATGACCATCTAGAACAAACAACATGTAGACCAAGTCGAAGAACCCATGTGGTCTCATGGAAGAAGGGGAACAGCTTCTGTTGTGATGGAGCACCGGTAGATAAAAAGCTCCATGTAGCTAAAAAAGAAGGGCAGTGTCTTCTGGGAGGACTTTAGGGAAAATATCCCACTTTTGAATATCGTATGGGAGAAAACCCGGAAAACTCCCACCAGGTAGTCCGATTAATTACTTCTGAGATACAATGTCCTAATAATGGAACGGGGGGACTTTGAGTTACAATGTCCTAAGGTCCGAATCTCAGCCATAATGCTCATCAGCGGCGCACGTTGCCACTGAGTCACGAGTAGAGCTAATAGTGTCTAAAACTACTGAATGAATTTTTGCATATTAATTCAGCTGAACAATTATCATTATATAAACTTTTTTAACTAATATAAGTTATAATAAGCCCTCCAAAAAATAAATGGCCGAATAAAATATTTGATGGCAATAAAAAAAACAGAATTAATATAAAAGAACATTTGAGACACTTTTACATATCATAATTCCAAATACATATGCATAAGAGTATCTGATTAACAGCATCAAATTCTTTACATAATATACATTATTCAAAAAAAATTTTGTTCAATTGTGATAGTAAAAGGGCAATTGCACAGAAAAAAAACCAGAAATCCTTAATGGCCCTCACTTGAAATAAACATGTATTTCAGCTTAGATTTGGTCTAATATATGATTTTAATACATTTCGCAATCTTTGGTCAACTTCAGAGTGACCCGTATTTTCCTACCCCTGCATCAAAGTAATGGTCAAAAGAGCCAGCCAATAAACTTCATTCGAAGAATTTCGCAACAATCATGCCCCAAAGTAGCCATTTGAACTGTGGACAGCACCCCAGTCCCATTGTTACTAACGACTTTTCTGCACCTTTGATATCAAAACCTTCCCGATGATAGTTATTACAGGAAGGATACGATAACGGAACTTTGTTTTGTGCAGTTAACCTCCTTCAATGGAAATCGCCTTCCGAGTATTGTTAGAGAATCATAAGAAAAAAAAAGAGTGTAGAAGAAGTGTGTAGATGATGGATCAATGAGTTGATGGACGGAAATAAACCAATGGCAGCAGGAGTTTATTGAAGGTGAAGACATTTTGAGCTACAATGTCGCAAATGATCCATGTCTAACAATGCTGAATGGTGTTAACATTGTAACAAAGAGGGCAAAACGGTTCTTATCACAGCTGAATGCTAAATTATCCTAAGGATCGCACATCCTTTAAATTGAGATATGCAATATCTCAATTGAGTAATTCAAGGGCATATTTTGAAGATGCAAATTCTATCGGTATTGTACTAAAAATATCGTAATGATATGCATAGTTAGTAAACCACACAACATTAGCATAACAAACTGTAAGGAGATATATAATAATCATTGACCTTCTTGCGTATTTGTTCTTATGTATTTTTAGCCACAATGATTTTCACAAAATGATCAAATACAATAGGGTGTATTAAAAAGGTAATTGGTGTTTGATGTAATGGTCATTATTTAAGAACACATCTAATGGTTATTTTATTGCAGTTTTTACGAATTACTGCAATAAAAATGACTTTAAAAAAAAAACGTCTTTTTCTTACATTAATCAGAAAAAAGTCAATTAATCTACAATAATATTGAAAATGATTTTTTCAATTATTTGTTGAAAAGTTAAAAAAAAAAAAAAAAAAAAAAAAACCCGATTTGTAAGCAAGTGAAAAATATAGAATAATTGGTATCACTAAAATTATACTACAATTTTGACTAAAATTATAAACATTATTTTTTAAGGAAATCATTGGAATATATAAGCTTTAAAATTTTAAATAGCAAAAATCTATTTTTTATTTATATTATATATTTATTTATATTGTATATTACACTATGTGGAAGAAAGTGACGGGACACGACACTATACCGACATAAACCCATATTTATTCAAATTAATAGGAGGTAAGGCCTCCTTTGACTGCGATCACAGCTGCAACCCTTCTGGGCATGCTTTCCACTAAATTAGCCATAGTGGCAAGAGGAATTCCTTCCAAATGTTGAACAGGGAGTTCCAAGTTCAGGCTTGCTTTTGGGGAGTGGGGTGCAGGCCCTCAACCGACGGTCCAATTCGTCCCAGAGATGTTCAATTGGGTTAAGATCAAGCACACTCCATGCGTTTAAAATACCAATCAAGAAACATGGCATGTAGCGTTGTCGTCTTGATACCAGCAATCATCCCTACCTTAACAAGGTTGATTGTCGACACAGTATCTATCGGCATTCATCGCACCATCAACCTTCACCAGTGGGCCAGCTCCATACCTGGAGAAACAGACCCATATCATCAAACCAAACTTTACAGTTGGGACGACACACTCGGGCAAAAGGCGTTCTCCTGGTAAACGACTTACCCAAACACGTCCATCGGAACGGAAAAGGGTAAATCGTGACTCGTCACTCCCAAAGGACGCGTTTCCAGTCATCCAGAGTCTACGGTGATCTCTGGCCCATCGAAGGCGCGCTTTCTTGATGGGTTTCGTAATCAAAGGCTTATGGGCCGCCGAACGTCCAAACCTAACTTATGGGCCTCGATACGAAGAGTCTTGGTCGAAACTGCCACACCTGTATGTCTAAACTCATTAGTGATGTTATCCATGGATGTTTGATGGTTACTTCGAATCTCCCTGCCGAGCACCCGCCGGTCCCTGCTGGTGAGAACTGTAGGTCGTCCACTTCGGGGGTTTGTTCTGACAGGATCCCTCAGTTTTGTAGCGACACACAACACGTGCTACAGTTGATTTTGAGCAGTTACGGAGACGGGATATCTCCTCAGTTGACACCTTGGCAAGATGCAATCCAACTTTTTCTCGAACTCAGACAACTCTTTCTGTGGCGGCATCTTGACAAAAAACAACTCTAGTCGACTCCACAGAGTATTTATAGGATATGGCTGACACGTGATACCTATTATTGCGCATGTGTCAGCTGTATTGTCGACTTTTCTACTTTTCGAAGGGTGTCCCGTCACTTTCTTCCAGATAGTGTATATTATATAACGTAATGAAATTTAAGGAAATTTTATTCTCCTTTAAGTAAACACAGCTGACTAACAAGTCTTTATGATAACAAAGAGAAAATGTAATAGAGATAATTTGCATATTATTTGTGCACATTATTGATTGTTACTATCATGATTACTTTAACAAAATTATACAATATTCTATTTTTCAGGAAAGCTGGCATTATTTTTTTAGAAATTGATGGAAGACTTTTAATTACTCAAAGATGGAAAAGTAGTAAACAAAAATACTTTTTTCTTAAATTCTCGTAGAAGTATTAGTTTTTTCCATAATCTGTAGTTAATCCAAAATTTTTGTTACTTTCCGTAGTAACTACGAAAAATCTGTAGTAGTAGACAGATCTTATAATCAAATTGTATGTTTATTCTCAGAAAAAAGTATTTAGCAAAACATAAATTATAAATTATACAAATAAATTATAATTTTTTGTACAAAAAATATATAAAAACTCATCCAGGAAGTAATATTTCCATTACGTTAATAATTAATAAAATGTCTTTTAAATTTTTATTAAAATTAATTTTTTAAAAAATTCAAAACTTATTTTTTAAAAATACAATTTTTTTTTATTTTCCCAGCATGTAAAATGTACTCATATTATGCTTGTATAATTTTCAAAATTCAAATCGATAATGTCTATTTATATCTATCGTCCAATAATTATGTCTATTGTTTTGAATTATGAGATAGTAAATAAAATAATAACTTATAACTGGGTCAAGAAACTATGGGAATACTTTAACTTCAAAAATATAAATTTATATTTTAATAGGTTACATTTAATATTATATTTATCTATATTGATAACTATATTATTGTTTATAATATTTATTTGAAACTATATTTTTATGTGAAAAATAATTCTTACTAACTGCATTTGTTAAATTCATATGTTAATACAATTTGATCATAATATTTAAATAGTACTTATAAATGCACAATTTTCCTAGATTCAATTCAATTATTTATTTCCGTAATAATTTACTTAAAATTTTATTAACCTGACATTATAAAATGCATAAGTTTCTTGCAGTGAAATCACTTACTGGATGCTTATAATCCTCTTTCATATAACATCGTGATAAAACCATTAATAATTTACATAACTCTCATAAAATGAGAAGTAGTCCAGGTTATTATTGCATAACATGCCATTGTTCTCAGTCATAGTTCTCAAAAGTAATTCAAATCTAAAAAGAACGAGTCCCACGAGAACAATATCTTACTTCATCGGCCAATCAAAGATGACATCTTCTGTTGAAAAGTTGAGATGTTGAGCTTCTTCACATTATCAAAAATCGAGGCAGAAAAAAAATTCCGGGGTTAAAAGCTGTCATCGGATTTGTTTCACTAAACAATAGATGAAAGTGAATGGAATAAAAAAATTGCATTCTAAGCTTCGATTCTGTTCCATAATTCTATTGTCGATGATAAATCTAGATGATTTCTTTAGAAGAAAATGAAACAAAACTGCCTACACCAAATAAAAGTTCACTTCCGTACTTTTGTTGAATTATCTACGGATTTTAAGAATCTCTTTTTATACAATATGGAATTGAGAATTTTTTTTAATGAAATATGATATATTTTTAAAACTGTGTCATGATTTATTTTAATTGTTTCATAAAAATGGAAAAAAAAAATATTTAATTATTTTATACATGCATACTTTGTTTTGTTCTGACACACATTTATAATTATTATATTACCTTAAGCAAGTTTAATAATGTTTGAGCCTTATTGTTTTTGGTTTTTATTAAAATTATATGCAAATTCGTCATTCAAATGAGAGGGGTAAAATTATCTGTAAGAAGTTTCAACCCATTTATGTAAGCATAAAATAATACGAACTTCCTTGTAGGGTGAACTATTAAAAATTAGCCGGTTTTAATTAAAAAATAGAATATAATTATATTTCGAATGCTAGCCAACATAATACAAATTATACGTTATTAAACTAAAAAAAATCATTATTATTTATAAGTTTTTAAATAAAATACACCATTGAGAAATTATACACTTATAACAGCAGTGTGAACGTTTTACATAGTTTAATTGGAAATTAAAGTTATTTTTCCAGCCCTAACAATTTATTTAAAGAACATTCTTAAGATCAAATAAAACTATTTTTTGAAATTTTTTCTTATGTATCTGCAAATTTCGTTTTTTATAAATTTATAATTATAAATATTAGAAATTAAAAAGGAGTGACCAATGACGTACTAATACTGAAATGTTGTAGTTTATTTCCATATGCTTTTTATATTAGTTTAAATGCGTTTTATTAACTTTAACTGCAACTTTAAATATTTTTTAACCTTCAATTATTATTATTATTTTTTTTTTTGACATCATAAAATTCATAAAGAATAATATGTTTTTAATTGATAAAAATAAAGAATACGTATCTCTGAAATATTTAAATTCCTCAGTATAATGATTAAAATAAATAGCGTATAATTAATAATTAGGTATAGCAGCAATGTACTTCCTTCGCAAAAACTTTCAATGTAATTGAGTAATTAATAAAGTGCGATACAATTCAATATCATCGCTTCTGGTCTTAACGATTATTTTTTTAAACACATGCAATTCCGTCAATTTTGAAAATTTGCTATCAACAATATTGTTTACTGCTTTTTATTTAACAACAAACCATTTAAGAGTTTAGTTTTTCCCACTATTGTGTAACTGAAGTATTTATATATACTTCTCGCTATTCTTCTGTGAATTTATTCAATTACTATTCGTTAGTGAAATGACACTGGTTGTTGATATTAAAATTATTATGAATACGTGTGACATGTATTATTTTACGTGTGAATGAATACATTAGGTATATTTTGTTATCATCGTCGTATCGTTTTCAGTTGTTGTTGCCGTATCCGCTGAAGAGTATAAGAAAATCAAATATTGGGGTGCTGCTGAATAATATTGGCTATGTTGATTGCCAACTCGAAGTATAAATGCTCTACCGAAGGATGGTCCAGACAATGCATGGCGGCTACAACAGCAGGGCAATGAGTAAGCTCGACATCAGAGCAGTTGGCACATATTTTGGTATTTTTTAACGCCATCAGCAGAAATTTTCATATTCTTGGGGTGCTTCATCCTTAATCCTGTGAGAGTAGCAGCAGTTTTTCTGTCGACATTTAGTTCTGTAATTTGGAATTTTAATCTTAGAAGGAATTATAAGTTTAGATTTTGCCAATTATATTTAAAATATTTTATTGCTCTGCTATATATCAATTATATAAGTGCAAAGGTTTCTTTTTGAATTTTATAATCCTGCGCTTAATTATATAAATTCCAATAATATTTTATTTCATGTTTTATCAAACAGAACTGAACTGACCTCCACAACATATTTAATTGTTTCTAATGATTTATAAAAAAAGCTTATTTTTAAAATTAAATTAAACTAGCAAAAGTAAATAAGTCAAAAATATTATCAAAATCAATGCAACTATGTTATATCTGGCGTAAAATTAAAATTTTAAATTAATTAAATAACACATTTACGAAATATTCAATAAAAATATAGTTACATAACACATAGGAAATTTTAAATGCCAGAAATTTTTACCTTGGTTCTGTATGTAAGAATGATTAATTACTTTTTCAATGTTTTGTTAAGAATATATATAAAAAAAAAGGTTTCCAAACATATGTTAATTAACTGGAAGTTTAAGTGCAGAAAACGCAATGAACTGTTTTTTAGCCAAAAAAATTTAACATTTCAAGTACTTCAAAACCAATTTTAGTGAATGTTAATGACTTTTTTATAAAAAAATACATTAAATTCTCTTTAAAGGATATTATCATGATAAAAAGAAACAAGAAAAATTATAAAAACGAACGATATATTATTCCAAGCTTTATTCCAATACTTCATGCTTTGATAATTTTTTTCGTAGTAAAAAAATGCAGAACAGATTTGTAATAATTTTTTTGTGATTTCACGGGAAGAAAATACTATGGAAAATAAGTGAGATTTGTCCTAAATCATATTATCAGATTTTGTTTTAATAATTTTAAAAGCTTATTTACAAAGTGAAAGTTAATTTTGTTCGAGTATAAAAATGCACTAAAACTTGAAGAATAAAATTACTGCGAATCACAATTAATTAATTGTTAAATAGTAATTGGTTTTATTCCTAATAAACATTATTACACAAACCCTCAACATTTATAATGTTAATAATGCTTAGTTAATAAAAAAAATGTTAATAAAAATATGATGTCACAGAAATATACCAATCTAAACACCGTTTAAAATGAAAAATAAAAATATGAAGCAAATGAAAGTTTTTATAATTTAACCCAACTACCAAATTATTGTGTGGCGATAGGCAAAAGAAGATTAAAAAATAAAATTGCTTACATAAAACATAAAATTGTTATTATAACAAAAAGAAGGTTTATTTTGATGCCTAAAAAAGTAATTTGATGTTTACAGAAAATATGTAAAAAACCTTTTTAAAATTGGAATGTATTTCGCATTCAAATCTTATCAGTATAACCATTCTCAACTTTAGAATAATCTTCCTTAACATTCTTACACGGAAAAATATATTGGACCATACTTAAACACATAAAAGAAATAATTTCATTTTAAGAATACTAAACAGAAAATCAAATTATTTTCTATTGAAACACACTTATGAAAACATTCAAATTATTCGAATATCTATCTATAAGAGATAATTTTGATTACATTTTGAAATAATTTAATTCATATCAAAAAACATTCATACATATTTGGACATAAACATATTATTACATACAAAAAAAAAAACCCTAATTCTGTATGAAAAAAATCTTCAATAATAAGCAATTAAAATAAATGAAATTTGAAATGAATTTTAATCTAGACGCGTTCATATGTGTATGTGAGCTATTGTAAATATTTTTGATAGTTTTACATAAACTATATCACTAGCAAATAAACAATAGTACTTTAATTTTTTCTAAATAGATTTTGTAGGAAAAGAATTATATTTTTAAAATAATTTCTTCCACAAAAATTTTAAAAGAACACGGAACAGGAATAATAAAAAAAAAAAAAACTTCTCTATAATAAATATAAAAAAAAAATCTAGAAAATTACATGCATATTATCAACGTGATCTCGTAGCATCCAAAACACCACCCTCTTAGGTTCTTTTTTTATACTAAACACAGAAAAAAACAGATAAGGTTGTTTTCTATAAAGCGCGCGGCAATACCATTTGGGTCAAGGTGATACCGCAGCAGACGATTGTTCGTTGAGCGGGAATCATATTCTATTGTTTTCAATCTGATCATGTTTCTGAAAGTTTTGTTACTTCCCTCTGAGCGCCACCGTGCTTTCACTTTTTACATGTAACTAGACTATCAGGTGCTCAAAAAAGAGAAGAAAATAGCAAGAAATCCGGTTGCCAGAAATGCGATCAGACGAGTTTTCTGTAAATCGTTTTTAGAATAATTTCGAGGGTTGTTTTGATGAAAAAAAAAAAGGTTCATGCATAAAAATGTATAATTTAAGAATGCGAGAACTTGTTGTGTTCGTATATGTTTAAGTGTGTAATTTTCCCAATTGAAATTTCAAGTGTGAAGTATACAATCATTTTGAAATTGAATTGCCTAAGCAAAATAAGTATTCTTAAAAATTAACATATATTCTAAAACTTCATAGCTGCTTAGTATTGAAAAATATTCGTTCAACGAATAAAATAATTGAATAAAAAATAGGAATAAAATAATTGTGTAATAATAGAATAAATTAATTCACATTTTTTACAATAAGTGTGTGTTATCTATTCTATTTTTTGTGACAATTTTTGAAAATTACATTTGTAAAAGTTTGTGGAAAATAATTATGATTTATCACGAAAGAAGTTTCTTTTATTTACCAACAAATAAAGTATAAATATAAAAAAGAAAAAATATCTAAAATAATTTTATTCTAAATTTTTCTCTTGCATTAATTTTGTTGTTATTCAACAACTTTCAATGGATAATTCGTTCAGTGTTATGAAAAATTATAGGAAATGAAATTACCTATGAATGTCTTTTCTTACATAAAGTATTTATTTTAATATTTATTTAGACGAGTCGTATTTTTTTTAGAATTTTTTTTTTTTTTTTATTTCGATCATTTTTTACACGCCTCCTTCAAAAACAAGGGCGTTTAAAAAACAATATTAAGTAATAGTGTCAACAGCTGCCAGTAATACAGATTGAACATATGTTGCATGCCTTATTACGCAGCTGTCAACATTTCTTCATTTTAATAAAAAAATATGTTAAGATTAATACTTACATATAATTTAAATAATTATTTTTCACTGATATGTAAAATATTGATTAAATTAATTAAATTATTTTCAGCCTAATCGATTAAATTTGAAATGGAAGTCCCAACATAAAATATTTTTAGAGAAATATTCTTGAAAAGGTTTAGAATTAAGCAAATATTTCAAATATTATATTTTTTATTATATTATGAAATTTAATATACAATTAAAAAGATAAAATAGTTATATAAACGGAACGTTAGAGGGAAACATAAAACAACTTTTTTTTTATGTGAATTCATAGAGCAGTTTGCAAATACATTTCAATCCAAGCTTCTCCATGATTTGAGACAAAGAATCTTTGTTTATAAGTATTCTTGAGTTACTTAGTTTTTATTTTGTTGAAACATAATTCATAGCACATTATCGACATTAAATTTTCTACATTTCGTCACTTTCTAAACTTTAACTGAAGAAAAACAAAATTACGCGATATTAACCAAATTTTAGAACATGACTCTCTAACATTCTAGTACGAAGTAAATACAAACGCCGAATAATTTTACATAATTTAGGCATTTACTTTCTATAACAAACCACGAAAATCATGCAATAAACAAAACCCTGCAATCACAGCAGCAACTTTCCCACACCAAGTCAGCGAGCAACATTCTTGGAAATAAAACATCAACTTTTCATTTTCGTTCCAGGAGTAAAATTAAGGGTGAAAATTACTCCGTCACGTTCTTTTTTTTTACTGGACACGCTTACTACATTGAACAGCCTAACATTGACCACAGGTCACGCAATTGGCCGAGTTCCATAGCAGTAAGCTATATCTAACAATATACTACAATCATCTTTCATGGAACAACTGCAATAGGTCCAAACAAAGACGGTTCCATGACAATATAGAAATGATACTTTTTATTTTCCAAATTGAATAAATGACCTCCTAGATGGGTGCAACTATTTACGCCCTTGCTGGAGGTGGGATGGGATGAAATCATGGAAACAATGGGGTTGAAAAAGAACATATAAAGAAGAAGGAAGAAAAAATGGTAATTAGTAGAACAATTCGGAATGCTTTAGGTGGAAACGCGTTCCAGAATTCAAAAAATGAAAACTTGAATTCTTTTATTTGTTTGGGTATTATTTTGGATCTATTGAAGCGAGAAATATGGCAATGTTTTTTCTTTTTATTCTTAAATACATAATTGTATAAAAACTTGAACTTGATATCGAGATATTGATAAAAATAACACATATTGTGAAAAGAAAAAAAAAACGTGCAAATGTAGACAATGTGAAATGTGTAAGTTATAAAAATGTATTATTATTAAAAAAATAATAATAAAATTTGGAATTCTTTTACAATTGAGATGTGATTTTAAAACATACGTAGTAAAACATAACAAGAAAAAAATTTAAGCTTAATGTGTTCCCATTCACAATTAATAATGAATTATAGTTGCACAAATTTTAACAATAGTTTAACATACTTATATCAATAAGTGGAATATTTATAGAAATACATTGCTAAATTAAAAATCTAAAATTTAACATTTTTAAAAGTAATGAAATTAAGTATCTAAGCTAAAATAAATAAATAAAATAAATCAATTACAAAAACCTAAAATAACATTTTAAAAAGAAATGAGATTAACTACTTAAGCTAAAATAAAATAAATCAATTATTCTAAACAGTATTTAATAGAAAGTTTGAAACTTTCAAATTTTAGACAATCAAACTAGTTATTCGAGCACATTTCTTTCATTTGGTTAAAAAGTAAAGATATTTAAAAGGAATATTAAAACAAATATTATGCATTTATAAATTAAATAGTTATCTAAACTTTTTAAAAGTGACTATTTTTGAAAGAAACAAACGATGTCCTTGTAATAAATGACACCTACAATTATCTTTATAATACAGGAATAAATATTTTTTTTCTCTTAAAAATTAAATTATAATTAGTGTGTCGAAGTAGATTAAGGAATGCAATACTTAAAATATTCAAAACAAACTAATTTAGAATAAATAGTAATGCATTAAAATATATGAAATAGATGTTGATAATCTAAACACAATAAATTTATGATTTATTTTTAAATTATGATTATAAATAGCATGTTTTTTATAACATAAAAATTAATAAAGGAAGTTGTAGTTATCATATCCATCTAACCAAATTATAAACATTAATTATCGAAGTAATTATTAATTAAATTCCAAGGATTTGTGCACAAGACTACAGCAGATAATTATAATTATAATGCAATTTTTTCAGGAAAAAATTGATGATTGGTATTTTAGGTATTTAAAAATTAAAATTTTCAATTTTCTCTTGATAAAACCTTTTCTTAAATTATAATTTAATTTTCTGTCAATACATTAAACAAAAATCTACAATATTGAAAAAAAATACAAAACACATAATTTGGTAATATGTTTTTATTATATTCATAATAACTATAGAAATAATGGAAAATAAGACAAAATCCCTGAAATATAAATATTTGTGGTAATATTTCTTAACTGTTTTGAACCTTTTTTTCTCAAAAAGAAAAAGAAACATATTTTTGACAATACGAATATAATTTTGATAATACGAATTAATCAGCATCTTTGCTAAAACAGAAAAAAGTTTAAATATAACTTCGATTTAGAAATTTCGGTTTGATTTATTTATTATACTGAAAGAAATTACAGCTTTATATAAAATGAAGGAAATTGAATAACTGCAGATGTATTGTAAAATTAATATTGAGGAGTACTAAATTAACATAGTTAATTTACCCAATATACTTAATTTAATTGGCATTAACAAGCTTGATTTATAAGTAAATAAATTCAACGAAAAATAACAACAAGTATATAAAAAATTATCAACAATTTATTTTTTAATATTTATTTCAGATATGCATATGCATATGCTTTATCGTAAATATTATTATTTTAAGTAATATAATTTTACATATATAATTTCAATTAATATCAACGGTTGCGAATGGCATAATAAAAGCGGACTCGTGACTGAACCATATCCTACATTTTGTATAACGTTATCAACCAATTTATCCATCTAAAATAATTTTCTATGTTAAGAAATAATATTAAATTATTGAATAACTAACCTGGAATACAAATGCTTATTGAGAATATAAATCATAAAGACTCATCTTTAAAACTAAGATATAATTTTAGATATATAATTGCAATTAATACCAGTCTTAAGCAATATTTGGTGAAAGACAACATTCAGAATGCGTTTTAACGGTTTCGAATGGCACAATACAAGTGGACTCGTGACTAACTACATTCTACATTTTGTAAAACATTACGAAACAATTTATCTATCTAAAATAATTTTCTAAGTTAAGAAATATTATTAAATTATTGAATAACTAACCTGGAATGCAAATGCTTATCGAGAATATAAATCATAAAGGCGTCCAGACTCATCTTTAAAATTACTGATTTTAACCCATTACTCACCCAGAAATATGAGATTCGATATATACCATGTCTCATAATTATGATATTCATTCCGCTTCAAAATTATCGTATTCATGCAACGGACGTTATTGCAGGCATGCAATGCCATAAAACTGACATTTTATTCAAATTAAACTTTACAGAAAAAGACACGAAGTTGGAATGCTTTTCCGTTGGAATACAGAATCGTGTCGTTCGGGCAATAAGAGGTCAACTTTCATCTGGAAGGCGTTATTTGACTTCTGCGAAAAGGTCGAACTTTCGAAACTCTTTCCTGAGTTTAAAATGAGTCGAGGAAGGTATTGCAAAAAAAAGTAATACACTATGTGAGCATGTGTTCAATCTGAGTTTTTTTTTCCGCGTTCGATCTTGTGGTCTGGTATGTTCGCCAGGCATTTTTTGAATACCAGTTCAAAGTGTGCCTGTTCAGATTGACCCATTTTACTGGGAGAGCAGCACATGTGCTTTTCAAACGTAAACACTTGCGCTTGATTTTGTATAATGTAGAGGGTTACTTTAGTACTGAGAGACATTTAGAATTATTAACATTACTGCAAAAATTATTCGTTGCTTTCAATGCAGCTATGAATTAGAAAGCAATCAATAATGGATTAGAAAGCAATTATTAATGAATTAAAAAGTAATCGTTAATGAATTAGAAGTATAATAAATAATAATATGACTTGTATAACTTTTTTATCACTGAAATTTCCAAAATATTTGGTTGTGTTGATGCGCAAAGTATATCCAAATAAAAAGAAACTTATAAAACAAAATAAAAAGATTTTATTTATAAATACTCGTGTCTAGCATTCAATAATCTGCTATGGATCAATGTTTTAAAAACATAAGATATAATTTATTCGATTAATTGGCATTTAATATAATAATGTTTTGGTCGTCCATCTTAATCCTTCCTGTTGAAAAGTGAAGCTTTATTATCCTTTAACTAATAGAAATTCAAAATGATTCAGTGGCTTAACAGATCAATTCGTTATCTCACAGTTTGCTAACAAGAACTGTTACTATTATTTAAAGAATTGGTTTTGAAATTTATCATAAACTGCTTTATTTATGCTCTACATTATATTTTGTGTGAAAAATACAAATTTTCTGATATGATAAATTTAATATAACGCAAAAAAATTTAAAAAATTGAACTTTGGGAAGCTTAATGTTTTATAAAAATACAAATAACACCTTATTCAGGATTTAGTTTAATGTTAAAATAAAACACTTTTTATTTTTTAAAATAAGATTTAAAAACTTAAATTTTTCCTTCATTGGCGCAACAGCCGCATAGTGCGCCAAGTCTTCATGTATTTCCTTTATTAAAACTATCGATTGAACTCCCATTATCGATTGAACCTAATAAAATTATTGCAGTTTTATCCTTTATACAACTATAATTGTCTTAATAAACTTTTTTCAGAAGTTATATTATTCTCTTCTTCTATTAATTTTTTTCCAAAAATGTTAAATTTCGATTCATCATGAAGTATTGCATATCTTGAGCATAAAATATATTTGCCAATCATGAATTAACCATTATATGACATAAATATTCGTCTTTTTTTCCTTTTTTTAATTATTTTTTGTAACCAGGCATTTCAATAACAAATAATGGTTTCCTCTTTGAAACGAGAAAAACAATTTTTTAACCTTAAAATTTTTTTAAAAACCTTAAAAATCCTTTAAACCTTTTAAAAAACTTATTTAATCAGCAACAGATAATGAACTTTTGAATTATTATTAAAATAAACGATAATTAAAAAAAAACTTCAAAAATAAGCTACTCTATTAACGATTGCAATGATTCTAATCGTGATAGATAATTTTTAATAAAAACAACAAGTTTTTTTAAATTATTCTAATTAAAGTTGTTGATATTAAATGTTTTAACGATGTCAAATAAGTAAACTCATACCCATTTTCTATTTAAAAAACCGTATAGCAATACAAAAATTCAACAATGATATTTACTTCTCTCAGATTGCATTTTGAAGGAAACAGAACATCTACTGAAGAGAATTGTTAGTTTTAATTTAATTTTTTAAAAGAGAATCCTATTCCACATAATAAAAAAATAACGTTACGATGAATGCTAAATGTTTACAAAAGCAAAAATTGATCTAGTT
This sequence comes from Caerostris darwini, assembly GCA_021605075.1. NCBI lineage: Eukaryota > Metazoa > Arthropoda > Arachnida > Araneae > Araneidae > Caerostris > Caerostris darwini. The sequence goes on from BPLQ01008260.1 coordinate 203,286, forward strand.
TAATTTCAATGCATTCTGAATAAAACAACAACTTCACAGTTCAAGAACGAATTTTTGTATTCTTCAAAATAATTAAATATTTTTTCCCTTCATTTTGAATAGATTTCTTGAAATGCAATTCTTTTTCCACTCCACTTCTTACAAAGATTAATTACTTAAGAGCACTTTTTATAGGGTATTTAGGGATTATCTTTTAAATAAACTCACTATCAGCTGCAGTTGATTTTAAATCCGAAATTATTTAATATTAAAAACGCATAAAAAAAACCCTCTATTCTCTCTAACAACATTTTTAAATGCAATTTTTATTTTCAATTGTAAAGAAACCATGTTAAATCATTATTACATTTAAAAACATTGAATTCTTATTTATTTATTTATTTTTTTTTTTGCTATAATAAAATTTCACAATAATCTTTTCATTTGCTAATTATATAGCAAAAAATGGAGTAAATTAAAGTTATAACGATGTAAATCTCATAATTCCCAATCATGAAAAGCAAATTAAAACAATAACATCCCAAGGGCAGCGCGTTTATCTCCGATTACGATCTTAATTTACCTAAAGTTCCCAATCTAATTTTCACTGCAGCGATTTTTACCATAAAGTATTGAACCGACTTAATATTTCACCATTGCGAAATTCCGACACGTCTGATAAGGCAAATTTACGATGCTGCTTATTAGACAATATTCTTGACCCTCTTATGCGTTTTGCTTCTGGCTAAACAAGAGCACAGCGGGTGAATAAAAAACCACCATAAATCAGTCTGTGAATTTGTTTTACGATGTCCAATACTACACATTTTAGAAATTCTGTAGCAATAGTAATGATGGCCAACTTGAAAAATGTCAAAAACGTGCAACTGTAAAAGCCAGTACACGTGTTATAATGGAGGTTTTTATCCCATAAATTAGTTTTTAGTACCAATAATGCATGATGGTAAGTGAAGCATTTATTATACGAAGCTGGTGGAAGAAATTTAATTTATTTTTTACTTCATCCACGGAATAATTAAAAAAAAAAAGTCATTTTAAATATTAATCCTTCAAGTAATCAATAAAATTACATATTTAAATGTACAATTTTTTTTTATTTAAAATAAAAATATGTTTTATAAAAAAATATTCATTGAATATGATGCAATCTACATGTGGCGAAATAAAAATTGCTCAATACAAATTGAACAGTGTCACTCACTATAAAGTTTAATAATAAGCTAGTACAGGTTAATAATGATTTGTAGTTTAATAGATGTTATCCATTAATTCATAAATGTGAATTGATTTTTTTTCTTTATAAACTAATTCAAAGACAACTATGTATATTTAGTGGAAATTGCTGCCGAAACTTGTTTTGCCAATATTGAAATATTTTGCTCTTAATTTTCGATCCCACTCCTGGCGGCTTATTTTTCTAAATACTAAAATGAACACGAAGATGCCTAAAAATTTTAAATAGTTACTTCAAAAGTGAAAAAAGAAGAAAAAAAAGAAATGAACACAGAACCAAAATCTTAGTTTGATAGTTTATTTCTCTGCAAACTACCCAAATTGCGTTGAGGCATTGACGGTCAGACTGCTTATGGTAAGATAAATAAATAAAAAACGTGTGAATTCTCATTGGGGAATATTTTCCTCGAATCTCAATGGGTTAATACAACAATTTAGGTTCAGGACAGCATGATAGTCTGCGCCTCAGTCAGGCCGTTGAACGAGTCGAATATAAAATTATTCATGAAAAATGTAAAAAAAACAAAAAACAAGAACAATAGCATAGAATGGAGATACCTACATCTTTTTTTTAAATGAACATAATGCGCACACCCAGTAAAAGATAACACGCTGTTCAAACCATAGGTCGTTGGGGTTTATATGTCTTCTACGAAGTTCTGTAGTTTTCCAATTTTAGTTTTATATTCATTGTTATTGTTTGATGATCTTCCACGAAAAAAAAGTCGGTCGATCACCTCAAACTTTGACACTTCATACCATAACATAACTCGTCATGAATACAGTGGATTTTTAGAAAGTGGGTTCGGATTTGTCTCGGATCAATTCCTAAAATTTTGCTTATTGACATACTCCTCCAGATGAAAATGAGCTATGCTATTCAACATTTCGACCGTGACTTTCAACATTCTCTTTGCAAAAGGTTGGCTTTGTTTCCAATCGCTAGAATTTTACTTAATTTCAAAATATTTTAAACTTTCAAAAATACTTTCATTTTTCATTGTTGACTTTTAAACTGGATCGAACTCAACGCTTACTTTTCCTAACAGACAAATCAATTCTTCTACCGATGACCAGAACTACCTTAACATTGCATTGGGATGGCGGGCAATATTATGACAAAGGGATCCTCTTTTAACTTAAAAATGAATTATTATTTTATACCATTACATAATATTTTCTTATATCAAAACATTTATATAAATAATAAATTATTATAATTAATATTAGTTCAACAAAATTTAATATTAAAAATCTTTAAAATTTAAAACTGAAAAATAAAGTAAGTAAACGCATAACAATATTTAGTTTATGTTATAGGGCCTGATGGCCGAGTGACGGTTTGGAGTGGTAGTGATTGGGAATCCACTTTAAGACTTAGGTCCCTGACTAATACGATTGTAGAACGTTGTGCGTAAATATATTAACCCTACCCCGTAAAAAGGAATAATTATTCTATCATTATCAATATCTTATTCTTATCAAATCCCACGTAAAAATCTTTCTGAGGGCTGACAACCCTACCCAGTAAAAAGTCAGCGTCACGGAGGCAAGTGAGATTTCTACCTAAGGGTGATCCATCACAACAGAAACTCCCACCCCCATTTCCCTCCTTTCATGAGACCACACGGATTCATGGACTTGGTCTTGAAGTTGCTGTCTATCAAGTGGGATAAGAAAACAAAAACAGTTTATTTTATTCGATAATGCAATACGTTAAAAACTCAAATATCTTATTTTTGAAATTAAAAATAAAAATACCAAATGATTTGATTAGTGCAATTTATACTTTATAGATAGATTTTATTACGGAATTTAAATTCTATTTAGAGTGGACCCTTTATTTTAACGGGCCGTTTACGAGTGCTCAGGTGCCTATTGCGTAAGGTGACATTATCGCCCATCTGTAACATTGAATAATATGAGTTTCAAGGTCCAGACACTTTCGCTAAATCCTGAAAGATCACCGAATATATATATATTTGAACATCCATAATGTTAAAAAATATAAGTATAATGAGGGATAATCTTCCAATGTATTGATTATTCAACAGTTCAACACAGTAATTATTATTCAATTAAGGTTAAATAACACCAAATTATAAACATCACGAGATGACAGCTGCGACATTCAATTCCGACGTCTGCCACTTAGTATTCCATTCAGACATCAGACCATTCCGCCCTCTAGCGTTCAAGATGTTGCCATTTGCCAGAAGCTGACATTTTTTCTTGTCAACCAAAAATAACATAGCAGAAAGTGAAAAATGTTTTGTCCTTGTACTATCAGAGTCGGCGAGGAAGTAAAACGGAATTTTCTTTCTTTTAAGCTTTTTTTTTTTCCAACTTGGAGATGAACATCTGAACAAAAACAATGAATTTAAACGGCTAAAATATCAGTTTGAAGTAAAGGGAAAAGAGAGAAAAAGAGTATGTCGCAAGATTTAAAAAGTAAATGCATGACCGTGAAGCTTTGAAATCGATTTGTTACTACTTAAGCCGCCAGACTAATTTATTCTTTTTTAAGCACGTGTTGTCTTATCAAAACATTTTAGAGATAAATCAAACTGATTTGTATGAGACACCAACATTAACTTATTTTGGACATTGTTTTATGACTTTTAATGTGCCTGAATTTATTTTAAAACCATTTTATGAGTTAAAAATATTGTATACTTTTCAATTCTTTAGCATGGTTTGCGTGAAATGGTTAAGCAATTAAATAATGTTCCATCATATAAATGAAATTTTTAAGTTGCAAAATACTACTTAAACTTTATCACATTATTTTTTAGATAATATATACAAGACACGGCAATTTGTAGAAAAAAATAAATGCACTTTTGGAATTTTTAAAATAAAAACAATTTTTTATTATTAATCAAAACGATCAGTTACAAATGCATGGAGAGTCAACAAAAATTTTGTTTCCATTATAAAATCACTGTCAAAAATTAAATACATCAAAATAATTCAAAATGTGTAACTCTCAATATTCATTCGAGCGGTGTATTTATTAAATTTTGATATATTTTATTAAAAATAGTATATATAAATCTTTGACAGTAAATGAGTATGTTGGAAAATACAAATTTAAAAAGGTAAAACGAATCAAAAATATTTGAAAATCAAGTCAGGAAAAAGTCAGGAAATAGTGGAACTAATGTAACCCTTTTTTACAAACAATAAACTATAATTTTATCATAAAAACAAGCTACTATTTTTTATATAGAATGAAAAAAATAACGATAAATGTTATTTTAACATGATTTATCAGTTTTATATTATTAATCAACAACCAGATTTGAGCAATATCATATTACAACAACAAAAAGCAATAAAATAAAACCGAAGATTTGCATAAAAATAGCAGCCAGATATCAGTTAATGTTGACAGAATTGAAATTGTCAGTTTTACAGAACTAACTTACAGTATTTTTCAGACAAAAAAATGCAACAGCAAAATACTTTTAAGTTAAACTTAATTATTGTCCAAAGATACTTTTAAGCATGTGTTGTCTAATCAAAATATTTTAGAGATAAATTAAACTGATTTGTATGTGACACCAAAATTAACTTATTTTGGACATTATTTTGTGTCTTTCAGCGTATCTAAATTTATTTTAAAACCATTTTATGAGTTAAAAATATTGTATACTTTTCAATTTTTTAACATGGTTTACTTGAAATGATTATGCAATTAAATGATGTTCCATCATAAAATTTAAATTTTTAAGTTGCAAATTACTACACAAACTTTATCACATTATTTTTTCGATAATGTATACAAATTTGTAGAAAAAATAAATGCATGTTTGGAATCTTTAAAATGTAAACAATTGACTATTATTAATCAAAACTATCTGTTATAAATATAATTGCATGGAGATTCAATGAAAATTTTGTTTAGATTATAAAATCACTTTCAAAATTAAATACATCAGAATAATTCAAAACGTGTAGCTCTCAATAATCATTCGAGCGGTGTATTTATTAAATTTCATTAAAAACAGAATATATAAATCTTTGACAGTAAATTAACATGTTTGGAAAATACAAATTTAAAAAGATAAAATTGAATAAAAAATGTTAGGAAATAGCGGAACTAATGTAGTCCTTTATTAAAAACAATAAATCATAATTTTATCGTGAAAACAAACTATTATTTTTATATAGAATGAAAAATGATTTATCAGTTTTATATTATTAAGCATAAACCAGATTTTGCCAATATCACATTACAACAACAAAAAACAAAAATAAAAAATAAAACTGAAGAATTGCATGAAAACAGCAACCAGTTAATTTTAACGGAATTGGAGCTTTCAGTTTTACAGAACTCACCTTACGGCATGTTTCAGACAAACAAAATGCAACAACAATATACATTTTAAGTTAAACTTAATTATTGTCCAAAGATATTTATCAAGATTCTGCACATTGAAGTTTTGCCGCAGATGTCAAAATAAATGCCGCGAGGTATTTCAAATTGAAAGTTCAGTCTTTCGCAAAAAGGTAAAACTCTATCCTGTGACTTCCTATTCTATAGAATGGAACCAAAACAATGAAAACAACATAATTTGGCCATTAATTAATAACCATTGTCAGAAAACAGAGCAGACGCGATTGGAATCTCCAATGAAGGAACCTTTGACATCAATGGTTTCGAAGTCAGTCGATAGTCATTGAGTTTGGTGAAATCTTTATTGTGGGTGGGGCTCCTTGATTCAAAGAAAGATTTATTGCTACAAGAGTAAAAGTAACAGCTATACTAATCTATAGACGGCACGTATATTGGACTAATAATAGGGTATTATATGCTAAATAGGTTGGCGTATGTTATTTTGGTAAAAAAAATGCGGATAATTGTGCGAAAGAGAGGCGTGATAAAATTAGGAAAGTGAGTGGTCTTATGCACAAATTAATGGACTGCTTAATTTTGAAATTATTAGATAAAAACGTGATATTAAAAGTCATTTAACTTTATGGAAAACTGACAAAGCATGTAATGTAATCTCTATAATAATGTAATCGTATAATTTGTAATATATAATTTGAACTAATAATGAACTAAAATATAATTTTGGTAATCACATAATTTGAACTAATGATCAATTTTTCAAAAAAAAAAAAGGATAATTTTGAAACATTTCAGATTATATCACTTTGAAAAAAAGATTTTTTTCCAATAGATGAAACTCTTTTCTGGGTATATGCTTCTTTATTAGTCAAAAAATGATAACATTTATTTCATGAAATGATCGTTCTGCCAGAGAAATTATGATGACAAAATTCTCTTTGAAATATATATAATAAAAAAATAAATAAATCTTTCAAATATATATCATAAAAAATCTCCTTTCTAAGAACTTTATCTTATATTCAATTAAACTACAAATTATTATTTTTTGCATAAGGAAAGAAAATATTTATTTCAAAATAAAAAATTATTTATTATTAAATATATTCCATCTTGATTAATATGAACGTTTAATTTCTATAAATAAATTGTAAAAATGAAATAAACTCTGTTTGAAAGATAATTAATTTACTTCAAGCGTGGTAAAAGAAAGCATTAGATGTTTACGAAAAGAGAAATTTTCCTTAGTAAGTCATTTTAAGAAATATATTTTAAGCAAAAAATAATATAAATATATTCGGCGTCATATATAATAATTAAAATCACAATATATAAAACACAAAAATTATTTTAAAATTACACATATTGTTCTTGCGTTTCACAATAATACACATACAAAAACCCTACAATGCCACGCAACAAATTAGATGCCTAAATTAAACTAAAAATACATCACAATCAAAATTTAGATTGCTTATCAAAGGAAAACACATTCTTATGTAAATGATATGAGTAATTAAATAAAATATATTAGTGGGAAAGTTTCTTGTGAGAAAAATTTGAAAATATTTAGCAGAACAGGAAATAGTTTCACATGATAAACTTAATTAATTCAGTTTAATTATGTCTATCTTTACCAGTACAGTCAATAACGTTTCAAGAGAGCGGAGAAAAATTAATTTTATTCAGAAAAATTAAAATAAAAAGGAAATGTTTACTTTATATTTTTCCTTCTTGTGATCGTCTGGCAGAAATATAAGATGACATAGACAACAATTGGCTGAATTTGAGGATGATTGTGTATCTGATAGGTTAATTTCGATACGATTGATTGCTATGATAGTAAATATATTTGATGTTTTATGTGATTACCATATTAAGGAATGCTATTAGTCAAGCATTATCAGACTAATTCTTGAAGGTCTGAATCACACGTTCCTCTAACGGAAACTGTTATGATTATTTTTTAGATAATTAAAACAAGAATCTTTATTGGAATATGAATGTCTATTATTTTAGACAACAAATACATTTCAGAACCTTTCCAAAAAGTTTGGTAAATTTAGTGTACAGTGGCTATTTTATTAAGCGAAAATCGTTACATAAATTTCAAAATGATTGTATATCTGATAGGTTAATTTTAATACGATTGATTGAGATGATAGTAAATATATCTGATGTCACAAGCGATTTCCTTACTTAGTGATGTTCTCAGTCAAGCATTATGAGACCTAATTCCTGAATCACAAATTACTTTAACGGAAACTGTTATGATTATTTCTGTACAAGAATCTTCGTTGGGATATGAATGTCTATTATTTTAGACAACAAATACATTTCCTAATCTTTCCAAAAATGTATGGTAAATTTGATGCATGAAAATGGCTGTTTTATTAAGCTAAAAGCGTAACATAAATTTTAACAAACTCTTGAAAATATGCAGAAATAAATTTAAAACAATTTACATTCAAGTTTTGAGTAACTTGTTTTGTAATGAACTACGCATTAAATATCTATTTAAAAAAATTGTTTATAACGCAAAATTAATTCTGCCCCCAAAAGCGTGAACTGTTTACAAATCAAGTTCTTTTAAGTTCTACAATGTTATGTGACGGATGAAATTTTTGACGAGGTTTATTGACATTCAACGTAAGGATATTTCTACGGAAAACCAAGGTCCAGTGCTAGACATTGAAAAATATATATAATGTTTATAAAAGTAACATCTAAATTTACATCGCGTTTCAAAGTAAATTATATAAGGGATAAAAATTTATATTTACATAAAACTAGCTTTTCTTAAAATACAACGCAGGAATGAAATTTGAAATTTTATATGTAATTTTTCATTGCTTTAAATTTTTGACATATTTTATTACTAACAATAAGTATTACGTAGTATACACGAATCATATATAGATATCAAACCATTATGTTTAATGTACATTCGTAAAATACTTCCTAAAACCGGTACTTCTAAAAAATATACAATCGTTGTCAAAGTTAAAATGATGTAATTTTATTGATCTTTAGAATTTAATATTTTTTGCTAAAGATATTATTCCATTTTATAAAATCATTTTTATCAAAAATATTTTCAGGATAGATGTACATTACTTTCATAATGAGTAGCAATATTTATACACTTGTAAAATGAAGTTTAAAATATGAAAAAGTGAAAATATGTTTTAAAGAGAAAAATAAATTTCATATTATTTGAATAAACGTAATTATAAAGAAAATTATAATTTACTTGTTTGATATAACAATTATATTATAATATATAATACATAGTAATATAATATATATATAAATATATATATAGTATAATATTATAATATATAAATATAAAAAAATTATAATAAATATTTGATAGAACAATTATGTTTGTTGGAGCAATATATTTCGTATTGCAGATCATAATTGTAGATGAATTTTACTGTCAGAAATCAATCTAATGTTTAGAGTAGAGAATTAGTAAATGCTAGAGTTTTTAGTAAACTTTTTGTAATCTATTCTTTTTCTTTATCCATTCTTTTATAAATATTCTTTTTCATTCTTAAATAAATATATTTCTTTTTCTTTATCCATTCTTAACTTAATTGATAAGCTCTATATTTTTGAGTTTATTCCAAGTATACAACTATTATAATACAGCAGGTTCCCTTCAACAAACACAAATTTTTAAATTTTGTTAGAAATTTGGGAAATTAAAATCTCTGATTATATTGTTAAGGCCTCCATATTTTAAATTTTGTAAACTAAAAAAGATAATAATTTATGCTTTAGGATGACAAAGTAATACAAGATAATTTAAGCAAGTACTTCATATGTCTACTTTACATTGCACCCTGACATCCATATTAATGATAGATATACCCAAGCAGACATTTGTCAAAAAAGATAGTTGTTAGAGTCTCACATCAGATTACTGAACCTTGTTTTTATTCTTATCTGTACCCCGAGCATTAAGATAGCAATACTAGATCCAGCAACTTGAAAATCAAGATCTCAACAACTGCCAGGTTCATTAGTTATATCTTTTAAGATGGAATTTCGGATAAAATTTCTGCTTTGAAATTATGAAACATGATCCTGACGGATGCACATAAAGTTGTTCTTCTTCCAGCTAGTATACGAGTACAGTATTCAGTAAGAGGTGTTTTAAAAGCACTTAAGGATCACGAGATGCCGAGGCCAACAAGTATAAAGCATTATATTAAAATTTTTTTGCAACCTTGAATCTCAAGATAATATCATCTATTCGAATAGGAGAATTTGTATGGGAGTGGATTGATGAATAGTAATTCACGAGACGGGAATCGAGTGTTATCTAGTATATTATACAGATATCAAGTATTTTGCTGTTGTAATTCATCATTTTGTGTTTTGTTTTTTTGCTTAAACTATTTGATAGCCTTGGTGTAACTCATTTCTATATTGTTAGTATTTGCTTATTTCTGATGTAAATTGCTGGTTAGATCAATTTAACCATTTCGTATATAAGAAATCAGTAGTTAAAACATGCTGCTATCTGATAAACTGTCATTTGTTTTTCAACTTAACAAATGGAGTTTTAAAACGTTGTTTGTTTATGTTTTATGAAAGACGTATCAAGGTGATCTTGAACATGTAATAAAATTACAAAATAAATTTATATTAAAAATACAAGGTTTAAATAATATGATTAAAAATAATCGAAATGAATTCACGCAAATTTTCATATGCGTCTCTATCTTTGTTAGTTATTTTTAAACTAAAATGTTAATCTGTAATTATTTTTCAGTAAAAGACTTTAATCTATTTATGGAATTATTATTATCACATAAATAATAATAAGTTCTTCTAATTTAAATTTTAAAATTAAACAAAGAGCCTGATGGCCGAATGATCAGTGTTTTGGCGATCGGTGAAACAGGTTTAGGGTTCGAGTCCCGGCGGTGACATGAATGTTTGTAACGGTTCGGAATTCACTTTAAACAGTAGGTCCTGGTCTAATATGATTGCAGAACGTTGGGCGTACGACTGACTCTCCTACCCTGTTAAAAGGAAAAACATCACAAAATCTGCCGGTGTAGATGTCATTGGTTCACCATGGGGCTGCTGTGCCAAAGAAGAAGAAATTGCGTCAATTAAAAAGGCGAAAATTTACAAAATTTAGAATTAAAGGAATAATTATTCTATCATTATTAATATTCTATTCTCATCATGCCCTACGTAAGAATCTTTCTGAGGGTTGACACCCTACCCAGTAAAAAGTCAGCGTCCCGGAGCCAAGTCAGTCTATGGGCGCTCCATTCCATCAGAAACTGCCCTGCCCTTTCCCTCCTTCCAATCTTGGACTTGGGTCTAAATGTTGTTGTCTACCACGTGGGAGTGGGAAACAAACAAAGAAAAACTACAAAATTTATGCATATAATGATGTTCTACAGAAATATGATATTCTATTGTAGCTTTCAAACTGCCAACAAGCAAAATCATCTGCTTAAGTAGAATTATATTAAAAACGTTGTAACTTTGAATGGAGATAGATTTATTTTATTCCCTGAAATTTTTATAAAAAATTTTCTATCAATTTCAAATATAATTATTTTTCCAGCGATCTACGAACTGAATTATGGAAATAGTTATATAAGTTCGGTGCTTAGTAACCTTATACTTATTTTATTTGCTATTATAATTGTTAATGAACAGGAATCATAAATGCCAGATAAAATTTTTTTATTATATATTTCAAAATACAATTTTAAATTCATAGCACTCCAATTATGTTTGATACATTAAAATTTGATTTATTGACAGAAATAAAAATGATCAGAATTTACTACAAGATAAATTTAGATATTTTCCCACAATAAAAAACATTCTATAATGTGCATTTTCCCCCTACAAATAAGTCCTTATCAACTTTCACACACTAATAACAAATGTTATCTACCATGGGAACAACATACAACCACCTCAAAAATCGCCAAACAACCATAATTGGAATGTTTTCTTTACATCTTTCCTCTACAGTCCTATAAGCAAATAATAAGAACTTAAAACTGAATCTTGACTTACTATAGACAAGCAAAGAAAGTGAAACACCTAAATCCTCTTATAAAATGCAAACAAGAAATCCCTCAAAACAGTGGAAATAATCCCTCCACTTGAGGATAAACATTACCCTTTTCTCTTCCTCACAAATCCGACAGAATAATCGACAAAACAACATCAGGGAAAGTCAAATTCTTTCTCAACTGATAATAACCACTATTTCTTTTTCCCTTTCGCATTACTTTCCACCGAGAAGATCTCAATTTTACACTTGGGTGAGCATATTCATTTTCTTCATTCTTCTTTTCAACTGCATCGTGTTTTTTTTTCGCCCACATAAATTGTTCGTCTTTGGATCACCTTGATAAAGTTCCCACGAAGCTGGGAAGAGCATACTGTTTTGTAATGATAGTATCATCTCATCGGCCCTTGGAATAACCGGATATAAAAATTATTTAATTCTACCGAGGAGAATTTCATTGTTTGAATACTATCTCGCAGTGTGATACTTCCGTGAACACTGCACGAAAATCTGCAACTTTCACATAATATAGAATTATATACCGTGATCAGTTATAATATTCTTGCCTTATAAAAGATTTAATTTAGGTCAAAGATTATGATATTGTTCGAGACTAGTTTCCGTAAAACTAGTATTGTTTGGGAAAATCCATGGTTTACATACTCATTATATTTTAAAAAATCATATTCTGAATCTAAAATGTGTCTAATAATCTTAAAATGCATGTAAAAAACATTCAAATGTTTTGTTTCAAATAATATATTATTTGACACAGATATATATCAAATAATATATAATATATAAATAAAAATCATTATTTGAAGTATGCAAACTCAAGTGTACTAATTAAATGAATAAATTTATTAAAAACAATTAAATTAAAAATTTATAAATTTAATAGCTCTAAGCTTTATTATAAACGATTCCAAATTATTTATAATGCTATTATTATTAAATAGAGAGTTTAAAAAATTAAATTTTTTGTAAATCTTGAAATATCAGAAACCTGAATGTCATTATTTTAAACTATGCATTTACTATTTCAGATACTTTTTATTCTTTCATAAATAAAAAAGCATATCTATTTGTAGCATACAAACTCAAGTGTACTAATTATATGAATAAATTTATTTAAGAACATTAAATTAAATAAAAATAAAATTAATCAAATAAATTAATAAAACAAAATAAAATTTAAAACATTTTAACAGTAAAATTGATTGCCTATTTAAAATTAATTCTTTATATTTAACAAAAAATATAATGATGTAATTTTTAAATCAAATTTAAACATGAAAGGAATGAATAAATTAGCATGAAAAAGAAATTTAGCGAATAAAAAAGAATATCAAATAATCAATCATTTTGTTAAAATTGATAACTGTAAAAACAGAGACATGAAACCTGAACAGAATTAGCAATTAAGCAACAAACAAACAAACAAAAAATAAATGAATTAAAAAAAAAAAGAAATCCAAATAATAATAAATACGAACATGTATAATTTAGTCTATCATGTCTTCAACTTGATTGTATTTAAAGAAATATAATGAAATGATATAATGAATTATATAAAAAATGTTGCATATAAAAACTTGTAAGCTTCCAAGAAAAAATATTGCTTATGAATATTTTTTATTTTGTTTTCGGATTGAAATATAAATAAAGTATTTTATTATATTTTTATTAAATATATTTATAAAAAACTACTGCAATGATCGATGTCTATGGAATTATTTCAAAGAATACTTATTTCAAAAACGAATTTCCTTTTCAAATTTTTTATAAACGTTTCTAAACCATAGAACACAATAAATTCTAGCAATTCATAATATTTTGAGTTAAAACAATCAGTTAACATAAAATGAAAAAGGTAGAACCTGTTTGATGCAGAATTGTTAAAAATTACCCAGCAATAAAATAATAATAATAATATAAGTAATTAAAATAAAAAAACTTTTATACTTTTTTATTTATAACAGTTCCAAACAACATATCTGCGGTAGTATTTTTAGATCATTGACCTAATGAAAAATAAAATGATAATAACTGCTAACCTGAACATCAGTGCTATATAAACCGTTAAAGATTTTTTTGTTTACATTTTTTTCACATGAGGAGAAGTGTGAAGCCGATAATAACCGAATCGCAGTCGTCGCAGTCCGAGTACACAAAAGAATGGTAGATTCAGGTTCGTTAAAAATGACTCGAGGCGTTTCTTCTAGCAGAAATGAAATCAGGGTCAATAGGAAGTCTAGAATCGACACAGGTCTGAAATACAATCCTGCTTAAGGCCTTAAAAAATAAAAAAATAAAAATAAGGATACCTACAGGTCACAGAAAAAAAAAAAAAAAAAAAAAAAAAAAAAATTCTGACCTTATCTAAAATATAAATAAGCGTTAAAACAAATCGAAATCTTAAATGAATGATTTTTTTCTCAGGGTAATTCTCAGAAAATAATAGAAATGAAAACGAATAAACATTAACTGTCGTCTAAATAGAATACCATAAAAAAAATAGGTTGAGTTCAAGAAAAATTGCTTCAAAATTGGTTACAAAACTTTTATAGCAGCATAGGACACTACAATGAACAACTGGCTAGTACTCTGCCCTTTGGTACCACAAGCATCAGGGTTGAATCCTGGTGGTAGCATAGATGTTTGTTAGTGGTTCGTAATCCACGTTAAACTGTAGGTTGCCGTTTAATTAGTCTGAAGTGTACAATAAATTACCATAGAGCGACAAACCAACTCAAACTGTAATTGTATATGATAAGATTTTTAAGTTGTACGTATTTTTTTAAAATTATATTATTTTTAATTATCATTAAATTATTTAAAAAAGTATTCTGTGATAAATTTTATAGTCAATTATTTCACCATTTTTTTTGCAGAATTATTTTTATAAGCAAATATTTAAAAATTAATCATTTTTTAGTAAAGTTCTTTAATCAAGTTTTTTAATCAAGATAAAACTTTTATTTTTAAAAAACTAAAATATTAACATTTGTTTTAAAAATGAAAGAATGGTTTCAATAGTACATGATTTGAAAAATATCTACATTTTTAATAATATTAGATTAAAAAATGAAGTAATTTGAAACTTAACAAGGAAAAAATCCTCCCTGAAAAAAAAAAGGAAAATAATAAACTAATTATACATATCAAGTTTCTTAAAATATTAAAAAAGAAAAAAAAAAAGAAATGAAATGCTGTTGAATGTTTTAAATGTTTGCTTTAAATTATAATGATTTACTGAATGTTGAATGTTTTATATTAGATTGATTTAATTATTGATTGAACAAATGTTATGTAATTTTATTAAACATTAATACATTTAAACATTTGATTAATACAATAAAAATTGCTGTCTTTTATAAAGAAAAGAAAACGAATATAAATATAAATTATAAAGTGACAAATATGACTCAGAAAACTTTTATTTATTTATAAAAAACAAGGAGTTCAAGTTTATTAAATGAAACAAGGCACATATTATTTGTTAAAAATGTTTTATGACATTATGTTTATATTAATTATTAGACATGGCATATTTCAGTGTTTGAAATTGATTTATATGGTTAAAAAAATACAGTTTGTCGTAGTATTTTAAAACTTTAAAGAATAATATAAAAAATAAAATTGAATAAAATTAAAATTTCAAAATTTATTTTACTTGTATTAAAATTTTATTTAATTGGGACTGATATTTTTTAAAGAAAATTATGTATAAAGAAAATAAAATAAAACAAGTTTTTAATGAAATAATTTATTTGAAAAACTTACGCTGTGAAATAAAAACCGCATGTAATATATTTTGTTTGTTGTTGTTTCTTATCCCACTTGGTAGACAGCAACATCTAGACCAACTCCAAGAACCCGTGTTCTTGGAACTTCTTTAATTGGAACCCGCTTCTGTTGTGAAGGAGTACCCGTAGGTAGAAGTCTGAATTGCCTCTGTGAAACTGAAGAATGAGGGCAGTGTCATCGGGAAGATTTTGTAGGTGGAACTACCCCTCATTTGTGTGACGAATATGAGAAAACCCCGGAAAACTCCCACCAGGTAGTCCGACTAATGAGGCAAGATGCTGAACATCCCAAACGCCACCAAGTCTGCTCGTTCTTTGAAACAGTGAAACAGCAAAGCACCCAGCGCTAATGCTCACCAGCGGCACGCGTTGCCACTGAGTTACTGCTCGGGCTTAAAATAAGTAAAGCATTGAAATAAAATAGCATTTATCTATTTTTAAAAGTTTTTTTAAATAAATTTTTACAGCAATCCTTTCGAGCATAAGCAAATAAGTTTTATAAATGTTTTATTAATATTTAAATTGCTTGCGATCCCTATAATTTTCATAAAAAAATAGACAACTTAATCTATCACACAAATGATCCCTTTGATGTTAGACGAAATCCTTGATCGATTGATTGATAGTGGATGCTTTAAAAAAAAAAAAATTCGTTATCAAAAATAATCATTCACAATCTGTGAGAATAGAGGATTTTAACACTATTTTTAAAAGATATATGATGCGCAAAAAAAAAAAAAAAAGAAGAAAAAAAGCATCGCTTAAAACGACGAAAAAAGGATATACACTAGCTAATCCTTATAATATTCTATTGAATTGAAAAATGAAGAGAAAAACCTTGAACTATAATTCCATAATTGTGAAAAACAAGGAAACGCAACCTTTTTTTGTTATCGAAACATTCATCATAAGATATACGTTTGCACCATCACTTTTTTTGAGTTGTTACAGTGTGTTAAGCTCAGCAGTGGCTGGATTAGTTCAAGAAATAGAGCAATTAGAATAGTTAAGTATATTACAAAAAGAATCAAACTTAAACAGAAAAAAAAAAAAAGCAGAAAGGTAATAAATTTTTGAAAATTTTGACAGTCGTAGCATTTTAAAAGAATGTTTTTAAAGATTTAACATTTATGTATATATATATATATATTCGAATTTATAGTATCAAGTCTAAATGTTTAGAGTTAACTTAATCAGTCGCCATTTTAACTCAGTTAAAAAAAAATTATATTCATTCACTAAAATTATATTACATTCTAACAAATAAAAAATATATTTATAGAAGATTTGGCTATCATGCCATAAAAACATTCATTCTAAAAAAATTTGAAAATTGTCATTTGCCATAAAGACCTTTTTGAATTGTCATTTGATATCATTTATGGCTTTGTGGTTATTAAATTGTATTTGAAAATATTCATTAATTTTGAAAGAAGGATATTATTTCATAAAATAAGATGCAATTTCATATTGCAAATAAGATGTATTTATTTTACGCCTTCCATTCGTATTATTATCTAAAATATTTTTGTTTTTGTTTTCAAGAAAGGATTATTTTAATTAATAATTAATCTTGTGATGAACTATTTTATTGAAAAATGTTACAAACTTGATTTAAGACCCTATTTTTATTAAAATAATCGAAGCATGCATTGCTTTAACTGTAATAATCAAAATTTAAACAAATACTATAATACTAGCCTAATACAGCATAAATTCCATCAATAGACAAACATAGTTAAAGATTCTTAAAGTTAGTAATTTAGTTATATTCAATTAACTATTCGAATTACTAGCACATCAATAAAATCAGAGTTATAATTCTACAAATTTAATTTTTTTAGAACTTATCTGCATTTATTTATTAACTGTAACCTAAAATAAAAATAATTGTTTATTTAATGCTACACTCATTTTAATGCAACAGAATGCATAATGAATGAACTATAATAGCAGCAATTATTAATGCGCTTGTGGCATTTAGCCCAAGAGACAGTAAACAATTGTCACATGATTACAAGTAATTATTATCATTGGAATATTTGTTTTTTCCTAACATGATATCCGTATTTAAATGAATAAACAAAACATATTTAATTGATTAGGAAATGAAACACAATACGATATTATAAGTTTTTGGCTTGAAACAATCTTCAATTCACAGTAATAGTAATAATGTTGTCACTATAAACAGCATAAATTTCATCAATAAACAAGCATAGTTAAAGATTCCAGCAATTATTAATGTAAACAAAGTTAAAGATATTAATGTAAACACAGTAACACAGTTAACGATACCATCAATTATTAATTTGTTTGTGGCATTAAAGCTCAAGAGACAGTAAACAATTGCCACATAATTACAAATAATTGTTAACATTGGAATGTTTGTTTTTCTAACTTGATATCCGTATTTAAATGAAGAAATAAAATATTTTTAATTCATTAGGAAATGAAAACACAATACGAAATTATAAGTGTTTGGCTTGAAATAATCTTGAATTCGTAGTAATCAAAATGCAATTTAGAGATGAATCTTCATGGTGAATTAAATTTTGTTTCTTTAAGGAAAATTTATTATCTACATAAAAAAAATTTCTTGTTATACAAGAAAAACAAATTACTTTCGTAGTTGTTATTAAAACTAATTACATATTCATAACGAATTTTTTAAAAATATAACCAAACTAAAATACTTTGTAATGACTAAATAACTTGAATGCGATATTTTTTAATACAATAAATTCCAATTTTCTTTTAATTTAAAATTTAATTATCTTTCCTGTGGCCTACAAGTCATCACAATCACAAAAATTTATAAAAAATTATTCAAAATTCCTTTGGTTTCTTATATTTAAAAACAATAGTTTTTTTTTTGCTGGTGTTAATATTTTAATACTTATGGCAATTGTTAATCATTCACTATTTATCAGGAGGTAATATATAGCGCACTTTGGTTTAAAAGGCATCAACAGTTAAAATGCAATTATTATTTAAAAATTTAATTTCTTTTAATAAATTGTGAAATGTGTAAATAATTGGCAATCATCAAAGCAATTACTTTTTAATTTAAAAATATATCGAATAAAATAAAATTTATATGATGCTGCAAAATGTGAAAAAAAAGTCACATAAAACTATAAAATAAGAGTAACATATTTATATACAGCCTGAGTAAAAACTTTAAGGCCAGTAAAATTTTTTGAGAAAATGTAAAATGAAATAAAAGGGATTCAAATAATATTAATTATTAAAGTTCATTGATAAGAAATAAATGCTATAAACATAATTTGTAAATACATAATTATGAGAAACATGTGGTTATTTACAAAGTTAGTATTTCTGCCTGAGTAAAAACTTGAAGGCCACCAGTCATTTTTTAAAAATAAATATAATATAATCGTGTAATTACCATTGCAACTACTAGCTTGTGACAACACTGCAATTTTAATATTCGTCATACGTTTCTTCGAAGTATTGGTGATCTTTGTAAAGATGGCGAAGAGTAAGAAATTAACTGATCGTGTAAGAGGACAGATCGAAGCTTTGTCTTCAACAGGAATGAGTAGTCGTGCTATTGCGATAAAGATAGGAAGATCAAAGACTGTAGTCAACAGTTTTTTTAAAATTGAAAGACAATTATGGTAAAAAGAATACCAGAGGAAGACCTAAAGCTTTGTCCTCGAGTGATGAAGGAAGAGTTTGCCAACTTGCATCTACTGGAAAGTACTCAACCAGGAAACTCATTCCGACGACAGGTTTAAAAGTTTGTCAAAAAACGATTTATAACACAATTAGAAGGTCTGTAAAGTACACTTATACAGCAAAATTGACTAAGCCTCAGTTACGCAGAGACACAAAATAGAGGGTTTGAACTTTGGCCAGAAAGTCATGACCTGGGACAACCAACTGATAGAAATTATTTTTTAGAACTAGACGGAAAAAAAATGGAATTTGGATGGACCAGATGGCTGGAATTTAACTGGCGTGATATAAGAAATGGAAAAGAAATATTCTCCGAGCGCCAATTAGGTGGAGGGTCTGTCATGACTTGGGGCTGTTTTTCTTACAATGGTGTGGGCTCAATTGCATTCGTTTCAGGTAGAATGAATTCACAAGGTTACCAAAATGTCCTAACAAATCATCTTTTGCCAAATGCTGAATGTCTTGCTGGAGAAAATTGGAAATATCAATACAATGCACCAATCCATTTGAAACAGCACAAAAATTGGTTCCAAGTCAACAATGTTGAAACTGTGAAATGGCCAGCTAGATCACCAGACTTCAACCCAATCGATTTGGGCTGACTTAGCAAGAAGAGTTTATGCAAATGGGGAGACATTTTTACATCAACAACAGAGCTGAAATCTACTATCGAAGATGAATGGTATAAAACCGACCCCACCCTTTGTCAAAAACTCGTTTCATCCATGAAAACAAGAATATTTGAAGAAATTTGAAAATGGCTCCTACACAACCTTCTAAGAATTTGTAATTTTTTTTCTTATATGTTATTTTCTATGTTGGCCTTAAAGTTTTTACTCAGGCTGAAATATTCATCTGTGTGTTCTGTAATATTTTCTAATAATAAAATATTTGCAAATTAATTTTTCTACTTTTTTTACTTTTATTTAAGCTCAATAATTATTAATCAAATGGTATTTTAATTCCTCAGTTTAAATGTTTTCATTTTCTCAAAAATATCTACTGGCCTTAAAGTTTTTACTCAGACTGTATTTATATATATATTTTGTAAATAGTAATAATATTATTTAAATATTATTACTAATTACAAAAAAATTGATGATATAATCTTAACAGTATGAAATAAATCAAACAATCAACCCTACAAAATGTTTTAAATTATTAATATAAATATTTTAATTAAAAAAATATAACTTATAAATTATTATTATTCTAATATTCTAATATTAACAACTATATCTTCACATATGCCATTAATATTAATTTTTGTAAAATAAAATCAAGAAGAAAACATAATAACTGTGATGCAATATATATATTTTACTAGTATATGTGGCCCACAAGAATTTATTTAAATCTGAAATTTGTTTATTCTTCGAAGTAATTATAAATTCAAATTGTCAAACAATGAAAAATATTAAAATATTTTCAAAATACTTTTAATTTCTTTAAAGTATGAATTTCTACTTTTAGTACTAGTATTTATATTCTATTATGTATAATAATTCTTAATTATCCATTTTTTTTTATGAAATAATATTTATCACTTTGATGTAAAAGACAACAAAATGACCTCCAAGTACAATTTCATCTTAATATAAATAAATTTTTGTAATTAAACTACAAAACTATTTATTTTAATTTGAAAATGTAGTTATCAAAACCGAATTTGAATAATAATGCAGGATTACACCAACAATTTCAAAACATAGATAATGCGTAGTGTTATTACTAATTTGTGAAAAGGTTAATTATATAACCTCATCATGTTTTAACAAATGCATAAATCAAACTTATAAACATCCTAAATTATTAAGATAATTATTTTAATTCAAAGGGCACAACTAAAAATTTATCATTATCCCAAGAATGGCAATTTCGAAATTATCGTTAATGTTCCATGTGATATTCAATGCAAACCAAAAATCCTTGAACAAAAAAAAAGATTGGGGAATTTGCCATGAAATCATGTCTTACGTAGACGATCACCGTTATTTTCAATCACAATGCCTCGAGGCTATTTGATTGAGGCAAATTTACTGTTAGAACTTAATTTTAATTCCATTGTCAAGGACAAATCTTCAACGATGTTATATACCATTTGCATTAATCACTTTCTTCCGATACACCTCCAATTATCTACAATTTCAAGTTACAACCTTAACCATCACTGCAATACACCGGATGCCCCTGACCTGTGATCTTTAATTAATATGCGTAGCTTTTTTATATATGTTAAACATCAAATTGTGATGATAAGTATTGTTTTTTATTGAGCATGGAATGCATTAAATATGTGGGTTTTTGAAAGATTCCACCTGATGTTTTTCGCCTTGGACAGGGATAAAGTGCTTTGAATGAAGGTCAAATTATCACGCCCCTATACCTTGAATTAAATTCTGTGAGAGTGTAAAAAAGTAATAAATGTTTAGAATGTAAAGAACACGTGTGGATTGAGACACGAGACTTAGATGGTAAAAATTACAAAAGGAATTTCGTAACGTGTTTTCCTCAAAAGGAAGTTTAGTTTATAATGAGATATTAGTTAGTAGTTTATAATGAGATATTAGTTAGTAGTTTATAATGAGATAAATTTATGAATCAAGAAAGTTTAAATACCATTTTAACTCGGACATAAAATAGTAATTAGTTATTTTTAATTACAAAAATTATTATAATAATAAATAGTTATAACAGAAATGTCAATAAAAAAACTACAGTAAAATTTAAAGTGTTTGATGAATAAAAAGTTTTTATTAGATGGATCTAACAAACTAAAACATTTAGCGTAGAAAATTTTTATCCATCTTAAACTCTAGTAAGAAAATTACAAATTATTTATTTATTTATTTTAGGTTAATTACCAAAAAAATAATATATATTTTAGATTTAGTTTGGATTTCCGCTCTACGATCATTTTTTTGCACATGTTGGGCTAATTAGAACAGAACTTATAGTTTAACATGCATTCCGAATCACTAACAAACATCCAAACCACCGCCAAAATTCGAACTTAAGTCTGTGTGGTACCAAAAGCTAGAGCGCTAGCCAACAGGCTGCACCTTCACTTTAAAAGACCTGTGCCAAAACAACTATGGAGTAAAAACAATCGCTGTTACGGAAATGACATATGCAAAAAGGCTGATATAGAATATGTTTTATGTTTTATTGACACATTTTTAAATGAAAATGACAATGCTATAGCAAAAACTAATTATAATTAGTGTAATTTTCATCTACTTTAATTTATATCAAAACTACTGCTTTCACAAACAAATTCGCATAAAAACTACATTAAATACATAAAAATAGTTCAAATGCTTAATCATATTAATAAACTAAATTCAGATAATTAATTTCTAAAAATAATAGTTTTTTAAAATCGTTTATTGTTAAAATTAAATCAATTATAAATAAAATAAGTGAAAATAAATTTTAAAAATAAACCTTGTTGATTTTATATGGTATGACATTTAATAAAGAAACATGATTAAATTCTGTCTGGGTTTTGAGGTTACATATTTTGTCAGTTAAAATCTATCTAAAGTAATAATATGTTAAAACAACACAACTTAATATTAACATAAAAAGAAAAGAAATCCATAATTCTTATATGCACGTTTAGATTTGTATATATATTTTTTGGTTAGTGTAATTATGAAATGATTATGATAAGAATTCATAAAACAATGTTTTAAACAACGTACAATACTTAAAATTTCATATTGTTTTTATTAACATGATATTTTATTGTTCAATATCATTAATACTTTGTTTTCTGGATTAAAAAAGAGCTTTTGGTGAAGTATGTGCTTTTCAATTTTCAACATGTGTTTTTCTTTAAATAATCCTCTTATGCTGTGATAACATGTTTATCTAAAGAAATTTTAAATTCACTTTAATTTATTCCAATATTTTTTTCTTTTCTAAAGCATTTTCTTAAAATATTATACAAAATAGATTATAAACAAATTATTTTATAATTTCAATGAATATGTTGTCAGAGCAAAATGCATTGTTTTGAATTAATGTAGTGAATAATTTAATTTACATGATGTATAAAAATTTCACTTTCACAACCAAAAACTAAATAATTAATTATGACTTCTTATTTAATAATTTTAATGATTATTCATTTATTTATTTTAAAAATTAGTAAAAAAAAAATCCAATATGTTAAATTACAACATACATAATTATTTTCAATATAATAAATCTTAAGAAGTTTAAAAGGTTAATTAAAAATAATTATATTTGAATATATTCTGGGATAATTTTCATTTATATTTCAAAATAATCTATTATGACTTTATGTTTAAAACTTGATAAAATGCACTTTTTAATGCGGTATTTTTTGTATTTGTATATAAACCATAATTGGTATTTTTAACAATAATTGGAATTTTATTATTTGTATATAAACCCTAATTGGTATTTTAAATAATAATTGGAATTTTGATATTTGTGTTTTAACCATAGACTGAAAATAATGTTGTGTAAACGCGTATGAAACCAGTTTACGCAATATCAGAAAAGTATGCAGATCTACAAAGGACAACTGGTGTTGCATGTTTATAGCATGCATTGGAATTAGAAAACTGAATTCATGTTTAGTTTAGAAAATGACACAGAGTTATTAAAATAATATATCACAGAAAAATAATATATCACAGATAAATATATTATCACAGAAACAAATTAAATTACCTGTTATTACGCCAATAAATTTTTATTATTTCTCGAATATTTATAAACTATAAATATAAACAGTATAGGAAATTTGTGAAAAATAATTGTTTGAGTAATTATTATAATTTTAAAATTAAAAATGGAGGAATAAATTTTTAAAGGATTAATTTTTATAAATTGAAAAATAAATAAATTTAAAATATGTTACACGACGATATATATATATATATATATTTCTTGAACTTAGATGCACTAATAATTAACTGAGTAAGTGTAGATGTTAATAATTTTATTTATTATTTCTGAAGATAAATGTGGAGTTATGAAAGTGCTAGAATTAGTTATAAATAATACACATAGTTTTTTTAACAGAGGTTAGAATATATTAATATACACTACATGAATTTTTTTATATTATTTATATGTATATATATATATATATATATATAGTATATTAATATAAATGTTTCTTTCGATAGATTAATATAATACGGTAAAAAAAATTCTTTACTGATGTATACTTAACATTAATAAATAATTTATTCTTCCCTTTTTTTTTCGGTCATGATAAAGGATAAATAACTAAACGAATTTTTTTTACTACTACTTTTGAACGTACTCATATTCCATAACTAAATTGAGATTCTACTCTATATTTTGTAGAACATAATATTTTATGGTCCAATAATTTTTGTTTATTTTTCGAAAGATAATTCACTTTATTCCATGAGATAGATTTGTTGGCCTCTCTGATCTTGATTAACTATTTATTTTACTATACGTTTTATGACAATTTATGATAGAAAAAATATTCTGAACACTTGGACTAATCTTTTGATTAATTGTTTTCATAGCATAATTCTTTATTTATTTGTTATTAACAATTAAATATAAATAGTGCAAATTAATATAAACATTAGATAAAAAAATTAAATATTGCAAACAAACAATTTTATTTAATACGGCAAGCTTTACTTGGAAAAATATTTCTTTATTATGGTCGAAAATTAATGCAAACCAAACGAATCCAAATAGTATGCAAAAATTTTAGTAAAACTTTTTAGGCTTTAAACTATTTCTTAATTTTTTTCAAAATTTTCAAAATCTTGTATTTAATAAATATTTTTGTATTAAGTGGAATAACTTGAATTTCCTTCATGTTGAAATATTTTATATTTTTAATTTCTTTTCTTGAAATTATCACAAGAATTACACATATAGGAATTCTTTTATGAGGTTTTGTATATAAATAAATACTACACAAAAACAACTACATAATTTAAGCAGATAAATAGCAAGATGCGTGAAAAAAGTTATGATGAAGAAAATATAGTTATGATCGAAAATTAATGAGAAGTAGAAATTTTTTTAGACTTAACAATATTCTTTACATTTGTTCAATATGTGAAAAATATTACAATGTAAAAAACTATACTATTACACCCTTTTATTTCTAATAAATCCTAAACTTTACAGATAAATGTTACAATCATTTGAAAATTTTAATTAATGTTTTTTTATTTTCTTGTAGTTACAATTTTATTTAAATATGTATATAAATAATCATTCGAAGATAGAAATAATAATCACAACCAGAATCTTTTTTTACAGTTCAAATCTAATTAACATATCATTAAATAATTCAATGAACTTTCATAAATATTTAAGCAAATCGTGTTAATCAAAAATTTTTAAGTTAAAAATAATAATCGAACTTCCTGATATTTTACCTTTTACTCTCGAATCGATTACTCGGCCATATCTGATGCCATATAATAATTAGCAGATAAATAAAAGACAAGAGCATATGAAAAATGAAGTATTTTTCAATTTATTCTTATTTAACCTAACCTCTATTTGACATTTCAGTCTCAACTTTCTCTACCAGTAGGTCGAAATGATATCTCATCCCATTAGAAAATGCAAATTTCTAGCATGGAGAAAATGAGTAGTTTTATTTATTATTTCAGTTCAGTAAATTATGCAAAATTCCAGCATCGGTTTCATCCGCAAAACTTTCCTCGTGAATTTTCTCATTTCCTTGTTATCGCCTATCGCCAAACTTTTCACTGATATACCAGAAGCACGGTGAAGCGAGGTGAAGCGCGAATTGTTTTTAACTCATTAGGGTTTTTTTCTTTCAGGAGAATGTAAAGAATTAGGGTAAGGAAGTTAAACAAACTGAGGAATGAAATGTTTCCTTTTTGATTTGCAAAAAAAAAAAAAAAAAAAAAAAAAAAGAGAGAGAGAAGAATTTATTTCAATTAATGAAATTTGATGAATTTTTTTTTTTTTTGCTTACACAGTTCACACACAGGTTTCAACAGGTTTAAAAGTTTCCGTTCTCAAATACCAACCTCTTTTATCTAAACCGGAGGTCTCTAAATACTTAGCCTAAGGGTCACACGGACTCCCAAATGTTAATTACCTAAATAAATCACCATACCAACATATTATAAGACCCAAGTCACTGGCCAACAAACATCAAGACCAACAATATTAGGATCATAAGCAAAATCAAGACCAACAATATTAAGATCATCATCAGCATCAAGATCAACATACTGTAAGTCCCAAAAGTCAAGATCTACTTAGCTCACCATACCAATATACTGTTAGTTTGGAATTATACGTAAATTTTCGTTTCGAAAATAGCTTGCGACTGAATATCTATGACGAAGAGATTGGAATCAGCTCCGTTCCCAATTTCGGTTGGTATTTACGAGCAAAAGTCAAGGACAAGCCATTGCGGCGGTGATACCATCTTATACATTAAGGCAGAGATGCCATCTATTTTAGAAATTCATGTATATTTACAACAGCACCATATTCTGAGAGTGGCGAAATTTCGCAAAACCGTCATTTATGCTTGGCTAGTCTAAGTATACCATGCCATTTTGTAGTGAGTAGGAATGTTCTGAAAAAGCTCTGCTTCGTGATTGCTTGCCTAGAAGATTTAATACTTTCGAATGTGTTCTGAGAACGCGTGATATAAATAAAGGAAACAACAGTGTGTTGGAGAGATGCAAATTTTGATTTTGGAGGGACAAGCGCATTATTTTGATTTGGAGTTATATACCTTTTGTATGGACTTTTACGAATAAATGAAAAGAAATAAAAGACATAGAGTGAATGCAGAGCATTTAAAGAAAAATGGGGATATCAATATTTTGTAATGAGCATGTGTATAAACAACAGCATTTCTCATTTCTCATTTCTCATTCTTAAATACAATATAAAACGTCATCAAGAAACTAATCTTTTGCAAAATTACTCTGAACTTACAGATAGTATGCGGTTAAAAAAAAAAACTTTGACATCGTAAATTTTACAATATAATCAATATAACCGTATACAATATTTGTATAGTAATTCGATTTCTTAGACAAAATTCGATTTTATAAAACAAAAAAATATTTATAAATTCAGTATTTTGTACTAATTCCCATTCATTGCATAAATGACAAAGTCGATATAAAATCCCCTGAAAGAAATCTAAATCTCACTTTGGTGGAAAACAATTCCATAAATGCAAATACCACACGCCTTTGCAGCCAATAAATCATCCTTTATATATAATTTACAAAAATATAATTATTACTTTCAGTGGGCTTTATTTGATTTACCAAACCAGTGATATCCTGGTGTTGCCAAAGCGGCATGACCGCCCTTGGCATTCTACTTTTGTTATGAGAAGAAAAGAAAGTATTCACAATGCGCGTAGGAACATGCACACGTCGAACTTCATTTCTTTTAAATTCTTCTACTGACTCATCGCGGAGATGATAATAACAATTAAATAAATAAATTAGAAGCCCGAAAAATTATTATTCCACCCACGCACGTCCATAACACCTACCGCTTCATACCTACTGACCTAGAATCATATGAGCTTATGAAAGGGTGCAATTTGGCGGATTTCACAGATGGCAAGTTTGGCGAGGAATCGCCGTGAAACATGGCAATAGCATTTTAACAGTGGTAGATTATGGATATTATTAACAAAAGTGGATTATGAATTTAGTTAAAAAGTAAAATTAACAACTTACAGAAATAAAATAACTGTTGTTATTGTTAATGTATAATGTTAATTTATAGTAAAACTACCTTGGAAAATAGCATAAAATATTGTTTTACATTGATAACAAGCAAATCAAATTAACATTTTTTTTTATATTAAATATATAAGGTGGTCAAGTTAGCTTTAGGAAACATAGCTAATACACTAATTGAGTATTTTGACAACAAATACGAATCTTTACGATAATAACCAACAGGCTTTTGTAGTAGATTACTACAAAAGCCTGCTGGATTATTATCGATTGAACAAACATGAAAAAAATTTTCTTCTCTAATTCTGTTATGAAAAACGATAATGTCTACAGCCTTCTAATAAACAAAATGTTAACTTTTTGGGGGTATTTTGACAATAAATATGAATCTTTATACTAATAACCGGCAGCCTTCTGCAGCAGATTGCTCTGACTAGGCATCGACCTCTCTTCTAACTGTATCCATTAATACATTTACATGCATTCTAAACCAAAATAAGTATATATATATTAGCAAAATACACGGCATTAATTTTATATTAAATATATTATCACAGTCTATTATCTATTAACGATTGAACAAACATGAGTAAATTTTTCTTCCCTAATTTCCCTGCATTCTAAACCACAGTAAACATATATATATATATATATACATAATTTTTTTGATATTGAATTTTTATTTTATCCAATTTTAAACTGAAAAACATACAATTTGAATTTAAACATTTTATATAAAAAATATAAATAGGTATAGTGTTTCTTCATAAATCTTCTCTTTCTATGGCAATCCTTGACTCACAGATCAATGTATTACAGTTGATAATATGCTTTGATATATAACAAGTTTTGAGGTTAAGTTGTTATTTAAAGTCTTAAATACTTTACAGATGGATATGTAATAAACAGCAAAACGGAATTAATTTGCAATGAATTGTTTTAACTTTATATTTAAGATGCTTAAATTAGAGCTAAACGAACAATACATCCTGATCGAAAAATAAAAGATTATAGTTCGTTGTAATTTAGCGAAATATACTAATTTTAATAATCAATACGCTTATTATAATCCCAATGCCTTCAGCAAAATTTATTTATGGAAATAAACAAAATGTTCTTATTATACATTCTACATAATAATTTTTTATCGCCTCAAGATTCGCATTATGTAAATAAAAAAAACGAATCCCCCAGATAACAACAAAGTTCAAAACAGTCACGAAATAGCAGCTAGGGATAAGAAAAAAAGTCTAATTATGGGTATATCATTACACTCCGAATTGATTTGAATTGGAAACCTATGCTTTTGGAGTACAATTCATTCAAAAGAAAATGAATTGAGGAAATCTAAATCTGTAGTAAATTGCTGGTTTCTTTTCACAGTTCTCATTTCTGATGGTATAGAGAATGAATAAAGGCCAAGAAATAGAAGGATGGCAATTTTAAGGTGTTGGTAGCAACCCTAGCAGAAAAAAAAAAAAGAACAGGTTCTTAACAATGCTTTCAGCGATGAATTGGCAGATTGATTTATTAAAATTCTCAATAGTCAATGTTTTTGTTTTAAAATAAAATAACTCATTCACTAGGTGTTGTTTTGAACAGTTTTTATTCATGACAGAAACTGTACTTCATAGGTTGTTGGCTTTTTTTTTCTTTCTTGTAGATTAAAAAGTTTTTCTCAATCCTTTGATGCTCATTTCTATCTGAGAGAAACAATCGGAAAATATCAACAATTAATATCATTTTTATAAAATGTTTTATTGAAGAAAATTTAATAGTCCTATTTTTTGTTAAAGAAAAAAATCAACTAATGTAAGCCATTCAATGCTTAAATAAAGAATGCCTACCATCAAATTCATGTATTGAATTCATCTGTATTGGTTTCAATCATTTCATAACAAATTTTAAAAATATTTATTTCTTAATAAATTATATTCTGATAAGAGATAGCGGGTTCTGGGGGAAGAGAAACTATTCCCAGTTTTCCAAGAAAGATAGCGGTGGCTCTTTTTAGACGTTCGACTGGTCCTAGCTGTTTACTAACAATATAGAATTGGAATGGTGGATTCCCCAAGCTGTCTTATGTGACTCTAGTGGGCCTATGACTTTTAAACATTTAAATAATTGTAATGCACTTTCTCGGTATGAGGACATGGTCAAAAAAGTACTGGAGAGCCAGTGAATTAATGGCTTTGGAGCCATTGTTCAGCATTTATAAAATTAATTATATTATCCTAATAATATATTTCAACAGAAATGTAATCATTTATATGTCATTTGCATGTAATTTATATGTAAAGTATAAATGTATTACCTTTTTACACTCCCAGCCATGAATAAACCTAGAAGTTATCACTACCTGAGCGTAAGTGGTGTATAAGAAACAGGAGGAACCATACCTCGGCACTACATACTATTTACAATAATCGAGAAACATTTGGATAATTTTAAACTCATAAATACCATTTTTTTTTTGTATTTCAAGCAGACCTAAATTCATCAATCAGGTATTGTTGAGCAATTCAAAAATGCATAAAGCAAGCTCATTAACTACATAGATGGCAATGGAAAATCCAACTTCTTAGATAAAGAAGGTATTGTACATGTGATTCCTGATTTCAACGACCATTCAACTTTCACTCGGCTTTGAACCTACCAGTTTTTTCGAAGGTCTCTTTGCAACTCTGCAAAAGGAGGATGATAAAAAGTTTGCATTTGTAATGCAAATATTTCTTTCAAATAAATTCAAGGGAAGCTGTTTTTTATTCTCGAATTCGCTTCGAATCTAGGTTTTGAAGCCACACGAAAAGTAAAAGATAAAACTTATTCAAATTGAAAATTTTTCACTTGAGATGATAGTAAAGCCTGCGTTTTGGAATAAAAAAGTTATCATAACTTCATATTTTTTTCTTAAAATTTGATTGTTCTTATACAATTAAAAAAGAGACAAAAATTAATATTTTAATTGTTATATATATATATATATATATATATAGTAATTGTTAATATGTTATCTGTGTAAAAATTTGTAACTTTTTATCAATTCTTTTACCCAATATATCACAGAAAAAAACAAATTATATGTAAAAATATATGGGGTTATTGCATATATATATATGTAAATATACTGGGTTGATAATGGCGGAAAAGATAGGCACACGAATTTATATAAGTTCCACTTCATGGTTATAATGTGGGCTTACAGTCAATGTTGGAAAAAAAGAAAAGACAATATGGAGATTATAGCAGCATAAATAGATACTCTGCACTTGCCTAATAGAGGTTTACGGGGTTTTCTACATTAAACCAGCAATTGTGGAGTAATTATTCTGAGTTGGTAACGGCGAAAGCCAGGCTCACGAATGGATATTCCATATATTTATGGCAGAAATAAAAAGACTATATGGCGATTAGGACAGCATGAATAGATATTCTGCATTTGTCCAATAGAGGTTTTCAGGGGTTTCTAGAATATAACACGCAATAGTGGAATAATTATTCTTAGTTGGTAATAATTACCCCTTCTACCAGTCAGTGAATAAATAATGTGAAAAACGTGGTTTTTCATATGAGAAAACATACATATTTCTCTAAAGAAAAGGTGATTCCATCTATGGACTGCGTGTTGCACTTATACATAGTTCAATACTACCAATAGTTCACTGAAGAAAATATATGGGGAGGATATTGTTTCTGGTAAGACTTTAATGGAAAACTCAACTTCCATTTGCGTGTCGTATGATATAAAATCTAGAAAACATCCATAGGAGAGTTGATTAGTAATACAATATATTCTATGTATACCGTCACTACCATTTATGATACTCTCTTGTTTTTGAAAGCAGTGACTACAACAAACGCCAGCAGCAGATCTGTTCCTGAGAAATCTTGCAACGTTATCTGAGTACATCAGACATATAAGAAATTATAACATTAAGTATTGTAAAATTTGTAATAATTAATATTTATCAATCTAGATTATTTTAACGAAATAATACGAGATCACCCAAGTAAATTTAATTGCTATCGATCTTTTTTTTTTTTTTCTTCTGTAAGTTGGATTTGAAAAAAAGCAGATACTTGTGTTAACCTATTTTTAAATTTTTTTATAGATTGGCTTGACTTGTAATCGGAAGTGACAACCATGTAAGGGTTGAGGAAATCCCGTTCCAAATGTTTCCATGCGACTGATTTCAGGGGATTTGAATTTTTCCGTCGTTAGGAGATGTAAACAAACCATGGCTTTTTATTTGAGACTTATAGTCAATACATGCATCTCTTTTTCCTTTATCGCTATTAAAAAAACTCTAATATTTACAAAACATTCTGATAATTTATACATACAATCATTCGATTAATCTTGTTCCTTTTTTTTTCCCCCTTAAGATATCTGCATATATGTTTGCGATTGTAATGTTTTCAAATATGAAATATAAAAAGAAAATATATTTCCAGTATTAAACTTACATATTATTTCATTTAGAAAATTTTTTATACTTTTGTTGTAATTATAAGTGTTGTTATTTCTTATCCCACTTGACCGATAACAACGTCTAAACAAACTCCATGAACCCGTGTGTTCTCAAACTATGAAAAGCAGCTCCAGGACTTCAGCTCAACTGGCTCTTACGGCAACCAACGCAAGTCAAGATATGGACAGGAGTGGCTTGAGTCAAGTTACATTTCGGGCAAAGGGATAAACCTTAAGACCTGACACATGATGTTGAACACGCATATGACCACTGCGGAGTCTAGCGGAGCCGTCTATTCGGATCTACAGCCCGCCCCAATTAAAGCAGCACCAGGAAGGTTACAATCATACCACTCATGTACGGGGGCCTTTCTCGAAGTGGAGTTGATAACTAATTTGACGCTAGAGTTCCGAGAAAGAGAGACACCTTCAATAAAACTTTTAAGGCTACTTTCCTTAGCCGACTCATCTGTAACCTCGTTGCCGTAAATACCTACATATGACGGAATTATAATTATTAGTAAATATTTTAATTGGATTCAGCTAATAGTTTCTCTAAAAATATTTATTACGTAAGTAACTAGAAAAGTACTATTTATGAAAATTAACTCTTTTACTCAATACATTGCAATTTAATGATGAAGAAGTTAGATGAAAATGAAGTTAGATGTAAAAATATACATGTTTATTGCAATTTAATGATGAAGAATGATAAATGTAATTTTAGGAATGTTTATTTTGTAAAAGCAATCTTTTAAACATATTGCTTGGCCTACTTACACATGCACATCAGACACGCATAATATAATGCACTGTCAAATAAACATATATGATCGTGACACAATGAAAAATTAGAAATATAAAAACACCATTTGTAATTATTACGTTATATCAATGTTATAATAAATTTTATTTCATAATTGTTAAATTATTACCAGTAATTTGTATTACACGAAAAGTATTATATTACATCTGCCATTGATTCCATCAGATAAAAATACTAGGATATAGTTTGTCATATATAAATAAATTTATCTAATAATAATAAGCTTAATTTAGGTAATTCCATTTATGTATAATTTTTTAAAAATAATAGTTTAAACTCTTAATATTATTTCATTTCTACAAATTTGTATGTTCTTTTAAAGATTTAGATAACATTTCTTGTCGTACATATTGATAATCTATTAACTATTGTTAATCTCTACATGCATGAATAGATAATGTACTAATGATTATTTTGAGCATCTTCAGTAAAATGTGCGAATATACAGAGAAATGAATTTTTTTCCATTTATTAATACTTTTTAAAATTGGGAGTACATTTAATGAGCATTTTTTCCCCGTTAAACATTTTATTTAATAAAAAAAACATTTTCCGGGGTATATTTACCCCATAGCTACACCGGAACATATACGTCCGTTTTCGTTTCCTATAAGAATAGAAGATAGAAAATCCTCCAGTTGCAGGCTCTGGCCTTTGGTACCACAGGCTTCAGGTTTGAATCCTGGCGCTGGCGTGGATGTGTGTTAGTGGCTCTGAATCAACGGTAAATTGTAGGACCTGAAGTGTGCACAAAATGACTGTACTGCGACAAATCAAACCAAACCTCCAGTTGCCAAGGTGTCGTTTCTCAACAGGAACAGTCTGCTTCTAAATCTGCTGCATATCCGACAGGTACAGTCTGATCAAAATGCTGGACATTGGAAAATAACAGGTTGTCGAATTTGATCTGTGAGAAATAAAATGATTTTCCAGGTAAAGTTTCAGGGATGAAATTTTACAAATGGTAACAAGTATGCTTAGGTTCTTTTGAATTCCCTGCTCGATTCTTTAACGATATTTCAAAGTAATCATGTCTCATTACTCGGGCAAAATTACTTGGCGAATGACGTCATTTCCTTCCAGTGCTCAAGAAACATCCAGTCAGTGAAGAAAATAATGATAAAAAAATAGTGTAGAAATCTCTAAAGTTTTTAAAAAGTACAGTAGCAGCATATGTCTGGATTATTTCTAGATACTTAAGATAATAAATTATAATGATGAACCTATTTCTACGTGTGAGGAATGCGAATCATTTTTTTATTGCTTAATGAGTGAGATAACGTTATTTTATCATCTATTCAAGAATCCATTTGATGAAATAGGTTGTAATCAGAGATTGGTATGGTTGTTTCAAACAAAATGTCTAACAAAGTTAACTATGCTTTAACAAAATTTATTAAAAAAAAATCAAATTAGTTCTTTCCATACATGTATTTTAAAATTTGCCATTTATTTTTGTTAGTTTTAACTAAGTCTTTAACCTTCAAAGAAATGCAAGGGACCTGATGGTCAATTGGCTAGCGCTCTGGCCTCTGATGCTTCAGGTTCGAATTCCTAACAGTGTCATTGATGTTCGTTAGTAGTTCGCAATCCGCGTTAAACTGTAGGTCCAGGTCTAATTAATCAAAATTGTGTTCAAAATGATCGTAGAGTGACGAACTAAAGAAATGAGCTACGTTTCTGAATTTCTTTAGAGATTCGCGTCTGAATAAGGATTGAACCCTTGTTCTTTTTTGAATACGCGTTTTACCCCAACGAATATTTTTCAAATGTTTCAGATGATTATCAAACACATTTTCATAATTTTCAAAAAAAAAAAATCAATTAAGTTTTCAATATTCTGTATTTAAATATATAATTCTGCATTTAAATATAATCACTACTTTCAATACTCATATTAATTCGTTAATTTCATATTATGACGTCTTCAATATATAAGAATGAAAGAAAGCCTGTACGATATACCAAGCGCAAACTGTAGAATATACCAAGCGAGTTAAAATTATTTTTATTATGGTTAAATCGAAAATTAAAACTCTTTATTTGCTGGCTTAAAATATAAATCGCTGCATTATACAAACCTAAATACAAATAATTTTAATATTTATTTGGTTTCGCAATTCTAATCAAAACATTTTTATTTTAGTAAAAAAAAAAAATCCTAAATAAATAATAGAAAAAATTTCTTTTAAAACTGTTTTTATTTTATCATGAATTTTTTCCCAAAGGACACATTTTTAAGCTGAATACTTTCAACCATTTCATAAATACAAAAATGTCTCACATAAAAAGCAAAAGCGTAATTTGAGCTAATAAATTCATAAGCATACTGTAATTCATTGTCAAGTAATAATAAAAAGCATCGGATTCCGGGTTGTTTGAATGAAGGCAATTTACCGAAGAAGCTGAAAGCGATACCTGTTATAAAAGCATTGAGTGCGGACTTGTATTTCCCCCATTCAAAAGTATAACGACTGTTGATCTAGTTATCGCAAATAGAGCGAATCTACCGACACACCTCTACCGTTCGAGCCTGACCTTAAATCTTCAAGCCAGTTTTTAAGGTCGCAATAAAATATTTTCAGTTCCTTTAACTCTTATGATATAGTATATCTTTTTTTGAGTTTGAACTAGTGTTTTCTTTTTTAAAAAAATGCATCGTTATTTAGTAAAATTCGACTCTTTTTTTTTTTTTTTTTCAGGGTCATTAACTTTTTTGAAATTCTCAAATGTTTGCCTGATAAAATTAAAAACCAATAAAAATTTAGAAGTCATGGAATATAAGTTATTTTTGGGTGTTTTAAAATACGATTTTGCCAATTTTAAAATTCTGAAAAATCCATAACTATTTTCATAGTTAATTGTAAATGTTTTATTTTCATTATTTGCATTATATGCATCTATTTAAATATTTCTAAATGTTTCAAAATCATAAAAGATTATTTTTAAAGGCTAAAACCATTTCATTTAAATATTTAATAACAACAGTAGTTAATAAGTAGTAAAATTATAATTCTTAATTGGATGTATCTAAATTCCGAAAGATATTATATTAATTGTTTTTTAGAATGGAAAGTTAAAATTATATGTTATTTCTATTTTAAACAAAATATGACCGTTAAAATACAAACACAACAAAAGTGGTAGAAAATTCTCAAAGAACTATCGTGCATTTTTTCGACGATTTAAAGGCGCATTCAGTTAAAGAAGCTCAGTTTGAAACCCGACAAGTAATACAGGATCGACAGATTCTGTGTGTATGCCAAGTATGGAAACAATAAATTCATATACCAGAAAGTCCCGCTGGATACGCTCGAGGAAAAGGTCCCAAACCAACTCATTTAAGTAGAAAATTTCGGTAATGTGAAAATGCTGAATGGGCTACATTCCTTCTGTATGTTGTTGTATGTTTCTTATCCCACTTTGTCGACAGTAACATCTAGACCAAGTCCATGAACCTTCTGTTATAATAGACCATCCTTTAATTAATATTTTATTTAGGTGAAATGTCCTTCAGAATATACAATAACTATAAAATTAAGAACTAAAGATTTTAAGCAACTCTTTGAAATCCTATAATGATATTATGAAATGCAGCAATCCTCATGAGCCTTATTATCTTTTAAAATGCGAAACTATTATCTTGAATAAACTCACTTGAACAACAAAAAAAATAAATAAAAAATAATTTAAACAACATTCCAAAAATTATTAAGTCATGGTTTTAAATAAAAATCTATTATTTTTACCTCCGACTAATAGATGAAGACAATCGGTCAAGGTAATTGACCTGAAACGTATGAAACGCACTCGAAATGCATACAGCGGAATTATGGTATCAAAGGAAGGTTTCGCAAATAAAAAGTTTTATGTTGTCACTAAAGTACGTGCAAGGAGATAGCGATTGTTGTCAGATTTAATTCGGAATAGCTAAAATGCTTTCGGGCACTTCCTTGAAAATGTCAGTGGCAGACAAAAACAATAACATGAATAACAAGAGTAAGAATTCATATATGAAGCATGAAGAGGGTGTTCGTTTACGCTCGACTTATGTTTGTTTCCTTGTACCAAGATCAACATACATTATCTACTTGCTTAAAATGTGTCGTTTATGTCGGTGCATATGCATGCAGGATAATTAGTGCAGTCTGCATACATGAATTAATTTGCAAAATGGGAAAGTCACAATGAGAACAATTGGTAATTGTATTTTAATGCTATCCGCTAAATAATGCTGTTGTGTTATTTTTTTAACATGAAGCATTATTGAAAGATAAATAGTAACACAGGCCTGATGGTCAAATGACTAATGCTGTGGCTCTCGGTGCCCCAGGTTTGGATTCGAGTCACGGTGGTGTCATGGATGTTTGTAGTGGTTCGGAATCCACTTTAAACAGTAAGTAAGTCTAATATGACTGTAGAGCATTGGTATAGGCCTGAAAATTTTACCTCGTAAAAAAAGAACCAAATGGCAGTCAGCCTTGGTCTACCATGGGGTCCCTCATGTTGGCCATTGGAGAAGAAATGGTGACATAATTCTCTAAATATTAACTATTATATACTATTCTGTAAGGCTGTTTTGAAAAAAATTAACCTGGAAAATATTTTAAATCTTTTTTTAAAAAAAAGAATGTACTCTTTTATGAATAAATAAAATTAATCACTTTTTTTAATAGCTTAAATATCACTGATATAAATTAATACAATACTGTTTTACCGCGGTTCACCGTTCTTAACTAGAAACCCACTAGTTACGCTTTATTTCTATAATAAAGAGTCATAGGTTAAAGAAATGTGTTTTAATTATGCATCATTTGAAATTAAATTGATGAAAGACTGATTTTGAGACTGATGAGAAATGAAAACATAGAACATGATTTCCTCTTGTTAAATAAAAAATAAATATGCAATATTTTTAAATTTATTAAACATTATGAGATCATTTTTGTAAATAATGGGCTAACCTATAGTGCAAAAAATTGTTTTACCTATTTTTTAATTATTAGTATTTTTTTTATCTCCATAAAAGAATATTATTTCCATTGATCATGACATTTGAATCGCCAGTAAATATTTTTTGGAAGGATTTATAAAAATTTCATGCGGTGTCTAAATCATGTCTTATTACAAAATTGTGCCCAGCAGACATTTTCAGTCTTGAACATTAACATATAGAAAAATAGAAATCATTGTACCAAATATTTTTACTTGTGAGTATTACAAAATTACCAACCAAGTATTTTTGAGAATTTAATGTGAAACATGAAATTCTACACAAATTTTTATGTGTTACTTTTATATAACAATTGATATATAACTCTCGATAGATCTATAACAATTTTTAACATTTCTGCACTGTCACTTGTGATGTTTAACACATAGGTTTGTTTACATTGCCATCAACTTTCAAAACATTTAATAAAAATAGAATTACAAAAAACAATAAAAATACGATTCTGCTTTAAAATTAATAAATATCATTTGTTGACTTTGTCAAATAATATGAGTTGCGGAGAAATCTAAGCTTCGAAATACATAAATTATATTTTATTGCAACTATATAATATTTCGAAAATAACTATTTTATAAATAATTTTAGAACTTTTATAAAGTAAATTTTGATGATCGTTACTCAAACTCCAAAATAAAACCTAGTATGAGCACATTTATAAAATATTATATCTTTCAAAAATTTCTGCAGAACGAAAAACATATGATTTTTCTATTTACAAAATAAATTTATTTCAAAATCTAAAAGTAAAATTTAAAAACACAAAATCAGAATATTCTTAAAACTATCAATGCTTTATTCATTAAAGTATAAATATGCAATACATTGAGACGCGACTCGATGGCGTTCATTTTTTTTATTGGAAAAAAAAAAGATGGAAATTCTTATAATTATTTAAATCAACAAGAATGTAAGATTGATAATTATTTT
Source organism: Caerostris darwini (assembly GCA_021605075.1). NCBI lineage: Eukaryota > Metazoa > Arthropoda > Arachnida > Araneae > Araneidae > Caerostris > Caerostris darwini. The sequence continues at coordinate 242,433 of BPLQ01008260.1, forward strand.
TTTAGTCAATTTCCACGTTTCAAGGCTTATTTTAAGTGTAGAATTTTAATGCCTAAATATATTCACAGCTAATGGATTAAATGTCACTCGCAAAGTGTAAACATTTATTACAATAACGAAGTACTTGACACTGACAATTATATTTAGCCTTACGTTTATACATTCAAGGTTAGGTAATAAATTAATACATCCAGTATGCGTAATTACAAAAATTTTCTGTTTACATTAACAATCTACAATTAATATCAATACTTGAACAAGAAGTGAAAACATATTTACCATTATGTCAATTTCATTAATGTTCTTATTAATATAAATAGATAGAATAATAAAAAAAAATCTATGCCTTTCATCTAAAAAGCATATTATTCTATTTCTGAAGGTTTATTAAAATTTCAAAAGTCCTATAATCTTAAATGCGATAGAATAGGATCGCTTTTTTATTAAATCCATTTTGACATTTATATAATTGGAAATTTTATAAATTTTTTTGCTTCATTAAAATATAAATATTTATTTTAAACATGATGGATTATAATTACTTGTAATCTTTATTCTTCGTCTTAGTTAACTAAATTTTGGAGTTAATATGTTTTGTTTGGCCTTAAAAGCTTTATTTATGTAAAAATTACCAAAAAAGTAAAATAATCTATCATTTTGCATTTAAGTCATACACAATAGACTAAATAAACGAAATATAAAACAAAATTTACAGTCATTTTAAAGATTTTTTAAATTTATTATTTTAAACGACGCAATTATTATTATAAACTCTGCAAATTAAGTTATTAAAGAACACACATTGTTTTTGAGTCATTTAAAATAATCGATTACAGTTTAGATAGTTTAAAAACGTACAAAAAATATTGGGTAGGCAAAAAAGTAATTGCGTTTTTTACCATTTAAGTACATGGGATATACCGAAAGTACTTCCTTGCCAATCTACTGTTTGATAAATATATTAATAAATTAATATTCTGATATGAAATTGAATTATTTTTATATAAAATAATTCCATTTTATCAAAATAACTCCAAGATAAAGTATAATATAATTTGAAAAAATATTATGGCTATGGTTTAAACTTAAAATTGATTTTAAACTTTACATATTTTTAATCAGAAACAATAGGTTTTAAGAAAGCAGATGTATATTAAAAAAAACAGCAAGGGCAGATAGCAATTTGTTAAGTTTTTAAGCACAATAAATATTGGATAGACAATAAAGTCATTTTGTTTTTCACCATTTAACTACACGATAAAAACCGAGCATACTTTCTTGCCAATCCCATATTTATTATTACAGTTTAATTTATTATAATATAATTTTGATTTTTACCATTTAAATACACGATAAAAACTGAACATATTTTCTTGACAATCCCATATTTATTATCACTGTTTAATTTATTATACTGTTTCTATTGCTTTTAAATTAATTTTTCATTGTTCATAACATTCTTTCTCTATAGCAAAGGATATTTGATTTATAAATTAATTACATTATTTTCAAGAATGCTTTTACCTTCAAACTAAATGAGATATATAAAATGGAACAATAGAACAAAAATACTTCTTGTGTAAATAAACGTTGTATTTTAAGCGTAAAATAAATAATTAAGTCGTAAATAGATTCAATTAATCTGATTCCAATTAAACAGACAGATTTCTTTTACTTAACATCAAGGCATTTCACTTTCAAAAATAATTCCGAGTTATTTTTACTTTTCGTTTCTTCACAGTCTATTTGTCTTCTAAGGAAGCGTAAAATCAAAATCATTTGAAAGAGCGTAATTAATTTAACGAATAGATAAAGACTTATTATAAAATTCTAAAGTAGTCAATTTTAAAATACATACAAGTTGAGAATCATAATATGTCATCCTTGAATTAACGTTGTTGAATGCAAGACGAGAAAAAAAACCACACACCCTTACTTTTCAAGGATTACTTCCATGGTATATTAGACTTCTTTATAAAAGAAAAATATTTTTAAAATAGTAGAAGTTAAATGTATAAAAGATTGCTAAATAATTACCAACGATATTTCAAAAAAATGCATTTGTTTAAAGATTTGTTATTTTGAATAACATTTAATCATTTTTCAAGTGATGTTTTCAAAGTCGTTTCAAGTCATTCGCTACTATATACGGAGAATTTTAAGTAAATAGAACTTATTTCAAATTATTGTTCGTCATTTAACAGCATTGTGAATATTAGTCAAATTTTAATTAAAATTTTTTGAAGCACTTAAATTTGAAAGCATCTCAGATAATAATCATCTCATCATAAATAATCAAAAATTAATTTTTTTTAAATCTATTTGTACAGAAATAGAATTTCTACGTGAATTAAATAATTATAGCTTTATTACTAAAAATGAATCCATTCTATAGGACAGTGCCTGAAAACACCATAATAGTCCTTGATCTTATTGAACATTTCTCGAAGAGAGACACAAAGGAGAAACTAAAGGAAATAGGGATCAAAACAATAAATTCTCTTTCATCACACAATCACGTCACTGACTACACTAATGTATCATCCGGATTTGGAATTTAATGAAATTGCAGATTCTTTGGCGAAGAATGCCGGAAGTCTGAATCAGACTGCCATTCCTACTTCCCTTGCAGCTGCAAACGCCTTGGCAAATCTAAACTTATGATTCCTTCTAAGATCGAAACTAAATACCAAATTACAGAACTAAATATCGATAGAAATGCAGCTACTACTCTCACAAGATTAAGAAGAAGTACGACAAAAGTATGAAAATTTCTGCTGATGGCGTTAAAAAAATACCAAAAATGTGGCAACTGCCCTGATGTCGAGCTTACTCTGCATCATGCCTTTGATTGCCCAGCTGTTGCAGCCGCCATGGATTATCTGGACCATCCCTCGGAAGAGGATTTATACTCCGAGCTGGCAATTAACACAGCCAATATATTCCGGTGCACCACGATATTTGATTTTTGTGTACTCTTCTGGGGATATGACAACAAAACAACAACTAACATCAACAACAATATTTTTTCTAAAAAGTAATATTCTTCTGGCCTTTTGCTCAATAGAAAATCTCTATTAATTCTAATGTGTAATAGATTTAATGTGTAACACTATTATGTTTCTAAATTATTAGCGATAAAAATGTTTGAAATTTTACTATTTATAAATTCTTAATTATCATTTTAAAATATTTCTGTAGAATCTATTTAATCTATATTTTACTTTTTTTATTAAATTTAAAAACAACTGACATGAAACTGAAATACATTGCAATATTTACTCAAACCTCAACAATATATTATTCTTATTGAAGTTATGTACAGTTCAAATGGTTTAAAATATAATTAAATAAGTTCTTATTAAAAGTTGATATACGATTAAGTAGTTTATTACGTTTACAGAGACATCGCCATAAAAATCATTATATATTTATTATTATTATTCATAGTACTACATATTAATGTAGATATTTATACACTTAATTTATAATATTACAGCTAGTTTATAGCATTTTATACTTGGAAATCCATTGAAGTTGCATTAGTAAACTGTAATAAATGTGCAACATTTTTTTAAAAGAAAAATGAATATATTTTATAAATTTTTCGAAATGGAAACACATTTATGTGTAATGTTTGTTATTTGTGCTTGTTATACACATTATAGATCTAACATTTTTGACTGGCAATACCTTTGAAAATAAAATTAAGGTTGAAAAAAAAAAGGCTTAATGATTGTTATCTGAGTTTCCTCCATTCCCTTATGAACATAATTCGCGAGAATAATATTTTCCAAGTATTTTCGAGAAAAAAAAAAGACGACAACAATAAAATTTCAGATCACTGCTGCACAAGATTATACGAAAACAAGAATTAATAGAGCAATTTTTTAAAATTGAAGAGCAAACATAGTTTTAAAGGTTTCAAAATAAGAGTAATTTTCTTTTTTATTTCTTCTGCGTTCGTCATTTCAGATATAAACCTTTTTTTTTTTTTTTTTTTTTTTTTTTTTTTTTTTTTTTTTTTTGACAATGAATATTACAATTGCCAACTTGTAATGTTTTTTTTTTCTCCTTTGTGTTATCATTAGTTTCATTGTTCTCAAGTAGGAAATCCATTCTTTTTTTTTCTCAAATGGTGAAAGTTCGATGCGTTTTGCATCGTTTGATCAGAAATCATAATATGGCCATGACGAAATGATAAAAATAATGTCTATTATTAAAAAATATTTATACTGTAATCTCTTATTGCTCTATTTCATTAAATAACTAAAGAGCCAATCACTTTCTTTTAAAAAAAATCAAACCAAGTCCTATTAGTGTCTATGACCATCTGTTAGTGGCCTAACTTAATAGTAAGTTGGCTGCATTCCAATATTATAAATTAACGTGCAACACAAGTGCAGATCAAAATTATGTCAAGTTGATTAAATGATTCTTGACAGTGAAAACTTAAAAATTTTGAAATTTGCAATAATTGACGATTATATAAAAAATAAATTGATCTTAATATTAATCAGAAGATATCTGTCATTAAGAATAGTTTCCGGTTTAATACCCAGTTCATCACTATAATTAATTAATTTTTTTTTACATCGGTTGACTTCATGTGTTTTTAATATACGTTCTGGATAATCCAAAAACTAATGGTGATGGTAAAAGCAACAAAATGGCTTACCATCAACACTTGAATGAGAATATGACCCGTATTTGCATGGCATATGACAGAAAACTCGGGGAACTCTCATCAGGCAACCTGATAATCGATGCAAGATGTTTTACTCAATTGCTATTGAATTTCAATATTTCTTAAAGAACTAACTACAGCGGACACCACAAGCGGATTCGAACCACAGCCTTCCCGCTCGTTACTTGCAATCGAGTCGGCAAAGCTTATTCATATCATTAATTATAGAAATTGCAGCAGAAAGCTACGATGAGATATAAAAAAATTAATTATATTTCAGCAAATAAATATTAAAATTCTTTATTTAATTCATATTTTCTGAAATTTGCGATTATAAGAAAATAATTAAGAATAAGAAAAAATTAATTTTCTTAAAAATAATTTTAGTAATTTAAAAACATTTACTAATAATATTTTTGTTGATACTGTTCTTTTTCTTGATTGTTTTTTATATTGTTATTTTAAAGTCTTATTATTTTCTTATTGTATGCCTATGATTATTGCATTATTGTATGATATCACACAAAACTAAAATTTTATTTACTTTTAATTTAGTATCTTGGACGATGTAGGGTATTTGATTAGGAAGTTTGATGTAGGAAGTTGGATTATAATATATTCTATCGTAAATTAAACTAAACGGACTCTTTGATTAAATTTGCTTTTAATTTAGTATCTTGGACGTTTTAGGATGCTTTTGCTTGATTGTAATATATTCTCTCGCAAATTAAATTAAAAGAACGAGTATCTTCAGAAATAGATAATTATAAAAAATAAATTTTTAAATAATTATTTTTTTACGAAATTGCACCATTAAAAGCGATATCTTAAGCAGCATTTATATCATCCATTATCCTTATTTACTTCTTTGTTTTGTATATTATTATTTTAAGGCTCCGTATTATATGTCTATGATATCATAGAAAATAAAAAATTATTTACTTTTAATTTTATACCTTGGACGTTTTACGATGAGTTTGCTTGATTATAATATATTCTATCGCAAAATAAATTAAAAAGAATGAATATCCTCAAAAACAAATAATTATAAAAAAAAATATAAATTTAAATAATTATTTTTTACGGAATTACACCATTAAGAGATATCTTAAGCAGCATTTATATAATTTATTATCCTTATTTGTTTCTTCTATGTCAATTTTTGAAAAGTAACGGAAGTTTTCACTATAAAAAAAAGCACATTAATAACATGTGTGAATGATTGTGACAATATATTATTTACCTTCAATTTAACTGTCAAACAGACATATGTAAAAAAATATTTTCAATTTCCTGATATACGATCTATTTTGTATCACACAGAAAGTTTATTGAACGCTTTAAAATGAGAAGAAGAAAATGAATCATTTTTATAATGGAGTTATTTGACAGGTGTTATACGCCATTTAATGAATATCTATTTTATTAGGTCACACATACAACAAGTAACCTTTGAATATTAACTTTTAACAGAAATTTCAAACCATATCTAAATTTCACTGTTCTTTTACTTCTGCTTTTTGTTCTGGTATTGTTTTTTTTTATATTTTTTTTATATTTCCTTTAAAATTTAAAGATTATTTTATATGCAACTATGACTCATGTTCTAGAATTAAAGATGGTTGAACAATGTGAAATACTAAATATAATAAAGATTAAATAAACTTTAATCTTATACAACTAACTCCCTAGCACTACAGTCCATGTTGGACCATGACAATCTGCCTGCTGTTTTTTTTTCTCTCTCTTTTTACGGGATAAGGTTGTCAACTCTATGCTCAATGCTTTGTCGTCATATTAGACCAGGACCTACGGTTTAAAGTGGTTTCTGAACCCACTACAAGCATTAATGAGACAGCCAGGACTCGAAAACGAAACCTGTGGCACTGAGTGCCAGAGCGCTAATCACTCGACCATCAGGCAGGCCCCTAATCTTATACAACACTTTGTAAATATTAAGAAATAAATATAAAATTTGGTTATTAATTTAAAATTCTGCATTTTCTTAGTTTAACATGAGATTTATCTTGCTTTATATATTTCGGAAAATGTTGTCAGTACCATTTTTTTAACTATTTATATAATAATAATAGTTAGTTTATGTAAATGTATTATTTAAATATTTTTATAAATTCAGTTTGATTCTCAAAAAAGTAAGAAATAATTATAGTATAATAATTATGTAAAGAAAGTACTATATAGAATACTACTACTGTGTCCAAAAAGTAAGACCAATTTTCAATTTAAAATTACCGGGGCGTATGGAATTTCAATTTTTTTTCTTTTTTAGGTTGCTGGCACTGTCCTTGACATCTGTGTGACACTTGACGTCAAAATATCCATTAGTGTTTGAGTTACGTTTGGTTTTGTGAGACGCTAAAACTGATTCCGGCGATGTTTGAAATGTCCGAATTAATTGAGCAAAGAACGTTGCGTTATTTGTGAAAAGTATAGAATGTTGCAGAAGGCATTCGGTGAGCATTCCTATATCGGAAAGAAACGCTTAGAAGTGGTATAAACAGTTCAAAGAAGGCAGAGAACGCGTTGAAGACGAAGAGCCCTCCGGTCGATCTATGAACCTCAACCGACGAATCTCACGTCCAGAAAATTGATCCTTGCAAACCGCCGATTTACAATTAGAGACCTGGCGGATGATGTTGGAATTTCAAAAGGATCGGTCATTCCATTTCGCGGTCAATTTTCGATTGGTACCAAAACACTGAATGACCATTGCCTGCTCACACTGTATTGATTCTTTGAGACTTTTTCGCCAAAAATATAGTAAAAATATTCGCAAAAAATAACTTTTTCGCCATATCATTCCACAACAATCGTATTCACACCGTGCGATATCTGGCCTATTTCCAAAACTCAAAAGACCACTCCGGGGACAGTCCGTTTTGAGTCGATTGAAGAGATTCAACGTGAATCGCCACGCGTTTTGAAGGCCATCCCTGCCGATGACTTTTTAGCATGCAGTGAGGATTGGAAAAAAAGTTGGCGAAGTGCATTGTGTCCGGAGGGGATTACTTTGAAGGCGATTTGGAAGAATAAATAAAGAGTTTTTGAAAAAAATTGCCTTACTTTTTGTGCACAGTAGTAGAATACTATGTAGTCAGAAAATACAATAGTACAATTCACATTTCAGCAATATTTATAAACACGTGTTTCTCCAATAAAAACAAACAGCAATAAAATTTCAAGAATTTTCAGCTGCATTTGTGTGACCTTAAATTTATTCGCGGTCAGGAATAACAGAAACTCGATGCTGCAGCCATCAACAAGGAAATTCGAAAGATAAAATGGCTTCAAAAAGAATTAAATAAAAAAAAGCGACAAGCATTCATAAAAAAGGCATTCTCACGCAAACAGAACCTGTTGCTTCGCGTGATACTTTCCATTTAAAGAAATGGGGTTTGATTTTGTTTATTAATTTTTAATATTTTCAGGATTGCCAAATTCAAAACCAGACAGGTGTCATTGCCTAACCTCTAACCATTCATTCGAATTCTGACGCTCTGAATAACAAAAAAGAAACTGAGAAGTCTTGTATTCAATGATTTTTTGTTTGTTTGTTTATTTCTGTGAGATATCGGTCACACATTATGCGAAGTTGCTATTCATAGGTTGGCTTTCATTTTTAAATTTATTTATAAAACAAGTATAATATTTCTTTTTTAATTTCAAAATTTGAACAAAAAAATTTATGTTTTTTAAATTTGCGACTTTTTTTCCCTAACTAACTACAGAGGAATGAAAGTTCCGTTTAAAAATATATTTTGAAATATTTATTGAACAATAAAAATATATTTTATGATATTTATCAAACAGTAAAAATAATTTGATAATATTTTTTAAATCATAAAATTTTTTTGAAATATTCATAGTTAAACATTATTTTAAAATTTATTTAAAGAGTATTTAAAAATTAATCTTCTTTTTAATTTTAAAACTAAAATAAAGGCTGTTTTTTAACTAATGCTTTCTTTTTCTGACAGAAAAAAAAGCATTCTAAAAATATATTATTTGGTAATATAATTAATTACATATATATATATATATTATTCGATAATATAATAAATGATATAATATATACTACATAATTATAGATAATATATTATATCAATAATTATATTACCTTATTATTAATTGTAAGCATACAACTCAAATACTAATATTTTTGTAAGATTTTTCTGAATTAAAATTTGTATTCTTATTCATAAAAAATTATAAATTAAAAATTTTTATGTAAAATATAAAGTATATCTATCAAAATTTAAAATCCAACATTAAAACATCGGAATTCCATAAAACAAAAAATACTTTTATTTTAAAAAAATTAAGGGATTTTAACTCAGTTAAATGTTTATTGAAGCAAATGAAAAGCATTATTCATTTTCAAACATATTTTCACATTTCTCTCCTTACAATAGGTTTCGCAATAATGATAAGATATTTTTAATGGACTTTCACTGCGTAAAAGAATTTTTTCCCAGGCGAATTAAAACACCATTCGTTCTCGATAAAGATTAAAACGTTTCTTAACCATTAAGCTAGTGATTCTGCTACAATCAGTGAAGAAATGATACACTTGCCTTTCACAATATGGCATTACTCTTTGCATAGATGCACATAGAACTATTCCGAAATGAAAAGAAAGTAACGATCGTTGCATCTTAATAAGTAGGCATTGAATGAATGCATATTCAACCTTTTTCAAATGCATGCTCCATTTCACTTTGTATTTGATTTTTAGGTAAAATACATCAAAAACAATCACACCTATAAAAAATTTTAGAAATCTAATTATTGAATCTAAAAATTCAAAAATATAAATATTAGATTTATTTTGGACTTTTGTACATTATTCATATTCATAAAACTACAAAATAGTCTACCAATTTAAGCATTATGTTCTGCAACAAATTATAAAATATGAAAAATTCTACACTATCTATAAAACTAAGAAGAGATTTGTTGCTTGTATTGGTAAAATTATTTCATAATATTAAATTTGCTAGTATTTTGCAATTTATGAAATTTTTTTAATAAATTTTCATTCTGTCCAATTATAAAAAAATCAGAGAGTTGCTGTAGTTGTTTTTGTCGTATCCCCTGAAAAGTACTAGAAAATCTAATATCGTGTTGCTAACGAATAACATTGACTATGCTGATTGCCAGCTCGGAGTATAAATCCTCTTCTGAGGGATGGTCCAGACAATGTATGGCTGCTGCAACAGCTGGACAATTAAAAACATGGTGAGGAGTAAGCTCGACATCAGGGCAATTGCCCTATGTTTGGTAATTTTTAACGCCATCAGTAGAAATTTTCATATTTTTGTGGTACTTAATCTTTTCTAATGGCATTTAGTTCTGTAATTTGGTATCTAGTTTTAATTTTAGAAGAAATTATAAGTTTAGATTTTGCCAAGACATTTGTATCTGCAAGAGAAATCTGAGAATTTCTTAATTATTCATAATGTGTACATAAAAATGGTGTTTTCAAATAATTAATTTTTAATTGTCAAGCTGAGGAAATATAAGCATAATTTTAATTCACATTTCATCATTTAGAAAGTTAAAAAAAAATAATGAATTCATACCATTTATGTAAATTAGAATATATAAATAAATTGAAACATCGGATTACTTATGAATAAAAGAATTTTCCACTTCACTTTATGTAGATAAAGTATAGAAAATTCCCCAAATAAAATTATAGATTTTCGAAAGTATACTTACTTACCTTGAATTAAGCTAACTTGTTAAATTTCCGAATTTTTGAATAATTACACAGAATATCCGTTCATGTCAACAAATATTCATGCATATCTTGCTTCAGCTAATAATACCTAATTACAGTCTTCTATATGACAGTAGCTTAAATCCTTGACATCGGAACAAGGTTCAGTAAATGTGATGAAAGAAAGAAAAAAAAATAACAATAGCCGTCCGATTGATAAATACGATGAAAACGATCTTGAGGTAAACATCTTACACCGGTTAATTGATTCAGATATAAATGTTTCATTAAAATAAATTCATATGTCACCTGTTGAATTGTCAATTAGACATTGGATTTTCTTTTTTTAATACACATTTATGCTTATAATTGCATAGTTCAAGTTCATACTAACATTGTGTTAGGCAAGACAGGAAGTAATTTAACTTACATTGTCGACATTGATTATAAGTATACGGGAAGGTGTATTTTGAAACAGAATATATTAAATATCACACAAAAGTTATTTAGTAAAAATTAATATTTACTTATACATGATCTTTTTTATTAATTATATGCCACTAAATTTCAAAAAATATTTTCTCTATATTTAGCTAAATTTCAAGATATCCAAAGATATATATATATATATATATATATTTAAATAAGCTGTACGATAGCATTATTCTAATTAAATATGTTATTTATTTGGTGCTCGGTAATACAGGTTTCAGGTTCGAGTCATTCGGTGCCATGAATGTTTGTAATGGTTCGGAATCTACTTTAAACCGTAGGTCCCGGTCTAACATGATTTAAGGCTTTGGGCTGACAATCTTATACCGTAAAAAGAAAATATCTCATGTCTCGAAATCTGCCAGTAGGCAAACTACCATGGCCCATCATGCGGTCCACCATGTTGCGCAATTGAAGAAGAAATCGTAACATACTGCCCTATAGCTATTAATTATATACTATTATGTGATACTGTTTTGAAAAAATTAACCTGGAAAGTATTTTACATTATTTAAAAAAAGGAATATGTCACTACCATGGGACTATTGCGCTAATGAAGAAGAAGAAGAAAATTATGTTTTTTATGAATCAATAATTGGGGATTTGTTTTATTAGGTTTGGATTACAACTAAAAAAAAATAATGATTTGTTCATTTATTTTGAATTTCAAGGATATATGCATAAATAACTTAGACTTAAAAGCACCACAATGACTCTTTGCCATAAAAAGATTGAAATCGATAGCAGTTTACATTTTTAATAACAATACCGTGTCAAATTAAATATGGTATGTTTATTTTACGTTCTTCTAAATAATTATCTTAAAAATAAAGAACAACAAAATAAAAGAGTAATGAGACTCCAATAATTAACTATACAAAGGCATCTGTTAGAAAAGAACCTCAAAATGAAAATAGTAGGTGTTATTAACAAACCCAATGATTAAAACTTAAATGAATATTTATTGAATTGTTTGAAAAGAAGTCAAATTCCATTTCTATCATGCAAAATATCTGTTGAATTGAAGTTATAATTATAATTCCTTTTCTTAAAAAGTAAATTCTTAGTTTAGATTTATTATATGAATTTTTATTTTGCTATGTGAATTTTTTTTTTAAAAATATGAATATTTTCCATTAAAATTAATTTTCTAAAGCGTAGCTTGGAACATAATTTGTATTTGAACGTATAAACTAGTTGAAAACATGGAGCAGTATGGAGCAGTTGAAAACATTTGGTAAAAAGAGAAATCTTCAGTTCGAAGGAAAAATAAAAAGAGAGCATAATTCAAACGATCTCATTTAAAATAAAATTTTAGAATTTCTTAATTAAAATTTTAAAATTTGCATTTGAGTTTCGTAGGCTATTTACCGAGACATCCATTTTATGAGACAATAATATTTCTAAGATATCTTAATATTCAGCTGAGGTCGCCGTAATAAAGAGAAACTCGTCTAGAATAGAAGTAATAACTACATACGACATAAATGGCTCATTATATAAAAAAGTTATTTAATTTAAAAGCTGACTGCAATTAGACGAAGTGGCATACAAATAAAAATAAAAAGTTTTATTGCTTTTAGAATTATATAAGGCTATTTCATAAAAAGGAGATTCTCCATTGAGATATATTTCAAACATTAGAATTCTCTCTTAAAATAACTATGAATAAGTTTAATTAAAATTATTTTCAGAAAATGGAAATATATAATTGAGTTTCCAGTTGAGGACAAAAAGGAATTTTAAATACTTCGTAAAAAAGAAATTCATAGTTTATTAAAAAAAAAAGCTTAAGAGCATATTTACTAAGAGAAAAATAATTAAATATAAAAACCATCTGAAACGTACGTGTTAAAATTAAATTAAAATTTCAAAATTTTATGAGACATTAAAAAAACTGCTTTTCTGAAATCGATTTAAAAAGGTAAACTGGAGTGGGATATCAACATTCCACCAATAATTCCAAAGAAATATAAACAAAGGTATTCATTGACTTTAAAATTATCACTTTTATGATAAAAGAACAGATTCTTAATTAAGACATTCTTAATTTTAATCCTCTTTTAAAAATTTACAATTATGATTAAGTTTACTTTAAATTAATTTTCATAAGCAGGAAGCATGTAACAGAATTTGTTTTTGGCGTTATGAATTACATTCCGTATAATTAGATTTGCCATAACGCTAGACGTATAGTGCATTATGTAAAAATAATTAAATTTAAAAACTGCAAAATTTTAATTATTTTTTTTTGTATTGGTTTTAATAATGTTAAAGAGACCACACAATTTTTTGATGGGAAAATGAATGCTCTATAAAGTAAGCGAAAACTGGTCTAGAATAAAAGCAATATCTGCATTCCAGTGTGAAGACATTAACGCCGCAAATTAATGTCTTCTCGCTTCGGATATGTAATGTTAATTTCTTGACCCAATTTTGAAATGACTTCGGAAAATAAATTAAAGCTGGTCTTTTCACGTAAATACTACCCAGAAAGTGAAAAGCTGTCTTAAAATGATTTCTTGTTGTTTATTTTGCCAGAAAGTCTAGAAGAAAATAAATAAAAAGGCCAATATTTTCACTTTCTAATGTTTTAAAAGCGTGTGTGAGAAGAAAAATCTTTGAAAAGGCTTTATATTTAATCGTGAATACTATGAAAGATAATATTATGGTAAAAAAAAAATTTCTTTAAATCGATGGTTTCAATAAACGATCCATTTAATTGTAGTATTTTTCACTGCTGTTGACTTAAAATCGTGATTCTAAAGAGAAGTTTATAAAAGACTGATCTTTGACAGTTTGCATTTAAAAAAGGTCTTATGAAAGAGTAAATAGACTGGAAATAACATTTCAACGTGAAAAACATTTTTGAACTCTATTTTTAGAGATAGTAACACAATTCATGCGTGAAGTAATTGCAATTCATTGCAATTCAATACTAAATAATGATAATGTAAAACGTTTAAAGAATAAAAATAAAATAAAAAAAATATATTATTTGTCACTTTTATAAATAAAAATTGCAGACTACTCGTGATAAAAGCACAAAGCTCAAAAGCAAATACTTTATTGTGATGAAAAGTTCATGTTTGTTAAGTTGCTCACGTTTAAAAATCATTGTATTGTTGTGACACGAACTCGCTTTAAATTATAGGGATGACATAATAAAAAAATTTTTTCTTAACATAAAAAATATAAAATGCAAAATGTTTTAAATACATTAATAAACCTTCGATTCAGGAACAACTATTTTGCAATATAAGTTATTTAATTTAACATGTTTTAATTTGAAAACCCTTGTGTATTAAAATTATTTACGATATAGAAGACTAAAAATATGTATATTGTATTTTACAATAAATAAAATTTCAAGCGGAGAATATTTTATTACTGTAAAATTTTAAATAAGCGTCAATTAAAAAATTTAATTTTAAATCCATAATTTTATAAGAAGTTAATTATTTAAAATTAATTTAAATAAATAAAAATTAATTCATTTAAATTTAAATAAATAATTTTTTGAAAAATAATATGAAAGGCAAATTTATTTAAATAACAATTTTATTTTTTTAAACTTCATTTTTTTATTATTTACCATATTTAAGCTGTAATAAAATGTCCTTTTTTTTAACCTTATTAAAATAAGATTAACTTGAAATACCATTATAAGACTTTTAAAAATACTTTAAAGTTCTGTAAAAAAATATTTATTTTTAATGAAACTGAAATAAAAATCATAACATCTTTATTTAAAATTCAAAGAAGCATCTTTTATTCGTGTGAATGGGCAGAAAAATAAATTATTAAGAATAATATGATCATACTATTTTCACTTAACCTCTTTAATAATAAGATGCATTAAATTTACTATTAAATTTTAAATTACATATAATTTCACAACATGGATGTTCTAATTACGAAATAAAATTTACAAAAGAATTGGTAGTGAAATAAAATTTTTAGGCATCTACAAAGAACTGGAATTAAATAATTTTGAAATAACATTCATTAAAAAAAATCTGTATCGAAGCAAAACTCTTAATTAAACACCCACAAAGAACTAAAATTTAATTTTAAAATTTCAAATAAATTACATTATAACATTATAAATAAACATTATTAATCACGATCTTAAAAGAATCTCTACAAATTATTATCAACTCTGAATTAATAGAACTTTCGTAAATATAAATAATGTGAAAAAAAATACATAAATAAGATGTGCATGGACTAGAGAACTATTGCATTGACTTAATAAGTACTTGGTAAATAAGTACTTGGTAACTTAAATAGACTTTTGCAAAAAAAGACCTAAAAGTTATTACTCAAATGACTTCTATCAATGCCTGTCCACAGATATATGTGGATCCAAAGAGGTTTACGTATAATAATGAATTATCTTACAATGATCATAGACAAGTTACTCACATAACAGAATGGAGCAAGTTTTGGGCAATCTCTTCAAACACATAATTAATTAATGTAAAAACATTTTTCGATGCTTAAAGTCTTGACAGCCATTATAATTGAAACTTCACAAGGAGAAAAAGAAAATAAACAGTAAATATGAAGTAGTTAGGAAACCTACATTTAAGTTAGTGCATTATAGAAAAGTTCGTGTATTCTAGTTTGCAATAAATCAGAAAACAATAAATATATATTTATCTAATATATAAGTGTTTACTTTTCATTAAGTAGAACAGAACTTAATTTCATTTTCAATTTTCATTAAAATCTGTAAGTCTTTTGAAAGAATTACATATGGTATGTCAATTTGTAGGATGATAACTTACTGCGAAAAATAAATAACGGTACGCGGTCTGTTCATATCTGATATAATTTGTTAATCACATACTTTAAAAAAAAATTATTTTCGTTCATCTTCATCCTTTTTTACCAAGAAAAGTTTCTGTCGCGCCTACAACGATTTATCACCATTAAATAACATAGTATATAGTTTACTGATAAATCAACGTATATAGTTTACTGATCAATCTAATCCTCAGTGACCTGTAGTACGGGACGGACATCCAATGAGTAATCTACTCATGGCCGGATGGAAAGTGGCAGCTTCTGTTTTGATGGAGCACTTGTAGGTAGAAGTCTGACTTGGCTACTTGTCACTGATGAAGGAGGGCAATGCCTTCCGGAAGGACTTTTAGGGAAAACTGCCTAGCATTTGCTTATCGTATCGGAGAAAGCCCATAAAACTCCGACTAATAGTCCGATTAACGAGGCAAGATGCTGAACATCCGAAACGTCCTCGAGTCTCCTTTTTTTTTTAAAATAGTGTCTACAACAAGCCGCCAGAGGAATGAACGTCAGCCTAACGCTCATCAGAGGCGCACGTTACCACTGAGCCACAAGTCGGGCATTAATTTGTTATTGATTTATGTATGTGTATTTCAGCATGTTCGAACGTTATCAAACAGATAATGAATTTTGAAGATTATTTTTAAATCAAATTTCCGTAACTGGCGATATAAAATTTTTATAGCAAGACTTCAAACTAAGAGAATATTGGCCGAGTGACTAGCGCTCTGTCGTTCGATGCCACAAGCTTCGGGTTCGAACCGGGGATGCTTCTAGTGGCTAGGAATCCACTTTAAACCTTAGCTCCTGCTCTAATTTCCTGACTGTAGAACGTTGGGCATAGGACTGACAACTCCACCCCGTAAAAGAAAACTTTTCTACAAAACACATCTTGAAATCTGCCAGATCGTCTTGGCCCACCATGGGGCTGCGGCACCAATGAAGAAGATTTTTGATTGTAATTTACTTTTTTATTTGTAGAAAATGCGTCATGTCATTCCTTTTCCGTTACATTGTACAATTTGAGTGTAAATGATTTATTCAGGAAAGATTCATACGTAAAATATATCTCTAATTATTAAAACTAAGCATTCCCCCTGATTATGACAATTGTTATATAGTTCTTATATGATAACAAGTAGTATTTAATCAATGCTTATATTAATATAAGTGCCCCAAATCAACTAAGAAAAAACATTATAAGAATTAGTTTTATAAAGGAGAAAAAATACATGGAATGGATGTTTAAAAATGGAGAATAAATTGCATCTATTGTTAATATTTGTCTCTCTCTTATTATAGTAATTTTTAAATCTTCCAGCCATAATAGTTTTGACCATCGTGAATTTAATTATGATTCAAAAGATAATATTATTTAATTTTCTTGAAGGGAGACACATTAATCATTAAATCATTTATTACAAAATCATTATCAATAACATTACCAAAAATATCAATCATAAAATCATTTATTAAAATATTTATGCAAAAATTTAGTAATTTTAAATAAATACAAATTGATATTTGTGCATTCGTTTGAACAATTTAGAAGTTTATGGTTTGTAGTAATGACTTATAAAAATTTAGAATAAAAAATGCTGAATTTTTTTGAAAGGGTAGCAGTGGTCTTTTGGCATGTAACGTTGAACCGTAAATTTCTATGTCTACGCCAGGAATGGATATTATAAATTAATAGGTCTGAATATCCTTCCATTGGGCGCAAAGAAAAAGTGAAAAAGGATGAGAAATCCCAATTAACTTGATGGCGTTAATTCCAAACGGTGATAACAAAATGGAAGTGTAATGAAACATACTCCTCTTGGTTAATCTTGGATAACACTGAATCTGCTACGAATCGGCCAATATAGTGTCAAATGATTTCTGGTTAAAATGTTCAACATTCATTAAATGTCAACATTGCAAAATAATATTTTTTCATTTCTTAGTAGGAAAATTGGATTATAAATTTCTTCTAATAAGTAAATTTATTTTCCTACAGAATATCAAATAATTAACAAAAATTTATTTAAATCATACGATTTTATTTGAGTATATTTTTATTAACTTCGGTCATTTTTGAATTCGAACGAAATCATTGAAACATATATATATATATATATATATATATATATACTACCATAAGTTGTTGTTTTAAAATCAATAACATGCAGTAATATGTATATGTATATATATATATATACACTGAAGTGACAAAAGTCATGGGATACCTCTTAATATCGTGTCGGCCCTCCTTTCGCCCGGCGAAGTGCAGCAACTCGACGTGGCATGGACTCAACAAGTCGTTGGAAGTCTTCTGCAGGAATATTGAGCCATGCTGTCTCGATAGACGTCCATAATTGTGAAAGCGTTGATGGTGCAGGATTTTGTTCACGAACAGACCTCTCGATGATGTCCCATAAATGCTCGATGGGATTCATGTCGGGCGATCTAGGTGGCCAGATCATTCGTTGGAATTGTCCAGAATGTTCTTCAAACCAATCGCGAACAGTTGTGGCCCGGTGACATGGCGCATTGTCATCCATAAAAATTCCATCGTTGTTTGGGTACATGAAGTCCATGAAAGGCTGCAAGTGATCTCCAAGTACCTGAACATAAGCATTTCCAGTCAATGTTCGGTCTAGTCGCACCAGAGGACCAAGTCCATGCCATGAAAAAACAGCCCACACCATTACGGAGCCACCACCAGCTTGAACAGTGCCTTGCTGACAGTTTGGGTCCATGGCTTCGTGGGGTCTGCGCCACACTCGAACCCTACCATCAGCTCTTACCAACTGAAATCGTGACGCATCGGACCAGGCCACGGTTTTCCATTCATCTAGGGACCAACCGATATGCTCACGTGCCCACGAGAGTCGCTGCAAGCGATGTCGTTCTGTCAGTAAAGGCACTCGAATCGGTCTTCTGCTGGAATAGCCCAAGAAAGCCAAATTTCTCCGCACAGTTCTAACAGACAAGTCCCTTGTACGTCCCACATTGATTTCTGCGGTTATTCGACGCAGTGTTGCTTGTCTGTTAGAATTTACGACTCTTTGCAGACGTCGCCGGTCTCGGTCGTTAAGTGCAGGCGGTCGACCACTGCGCTGTCAATGGTGGGATGTTATGCCTGAAATTTCATACTGTCGGCACACTCTTGACACAGTGGATCTGGGAATGTTGAATTCCCTAACGATTTCCGAAATGGCATGACCCATGCGTCTAGCTCCAACTAACATTCCGCGTTCAAAGTCTGTTAATTCCCATCGTGCGGTTATCATCACGTCAAAACCTCTTCACATGAATAACTTGAACAGAAATGAAAGCACTGCGCATTTATACCTGTTCTACGCGATGCTACTGCCATCTGAAAATTTGCATATTGCTATCCCATAACTTTTGTCACTTCAGTGTATATATATATATATATATATATATATATATATATATATATATATATATATATTACTGCATGTTATTGGTTTTAAAACAACAACTTATGGTAGCTGAATGTAATTTTCTACTTCATTGGCGTAACAGCTCCACGGAAGGGCAAAGGCCGTCTGCCTACTGGCAGATTTCGAGACAGGAGATCCCCAGTTGAATGTAATCAATTGCTTAAAATTGCCGACCATTAAATGTCATATTGAGATAATTCTTATAATACTGCTATTCAATACTTGTCCTAATTGTGAAGAATTTCAAAAAACTGTCATTTGCATTAACTTTAAAAGAAAGTAATGTTTCTATTTCTGGTTACGTAAATAAAAGTAAGTAATTACATATCTGAAACATTAGGAAAAAAACATCACTTCCTTTAATTAAAAAAAATATATATTTCCTTCTCACAGTTCTTTCATTGTCTTCAGTTGACATAAGAGCTATAATTAAAAGCTATTTCGATCAACAAAATGCTCTTTTGTTTGTCATCCGATTTAACATATTGCATAATATTAACAAACACAAAGTTAGAATTGGATCAGTAATCATTTATTTTTTTTACGAAGCACCGGCGGCAACGTAAGGATGATGGCGGATGGCACAAAATGGTTAGCATTGGACTTTCAATCCTTCGCAAACGTCCATCAAGTCCCTCTGCGTGAGGATCCGCTCCACTGAAGATAAATAATGGGTTTGCATTAATTGGATAATGCATGTCGAGCACGAATTAAACATTTGGAACAAAACCGGTTGACCACACTCTGTGACAGTGGCCAATACTGATCGGAATCTGCATGTAATCCTTTTCTAGATGTGCCAGGTTTTCCTGATTTAATTACTCGATTCCGCACTCTGCTTTTGATGACCTGGTTTGACTAACATAATTCTAGAATTTAATGCGAAAATTCCATACGTTAATTTCATTTCTGATTCTCGCAGAAGCAGGAAGTAAGGTGAGCAATATTATTAGTAACATTTTATAATATGTAATTATGTTCCGATAACTATACATATAAATCGCGTTGTTCGTACACACACACATAAATATATATATATATATATATATATCATCGTGAATGCTGCTAGATAAAGTATTAAAAGGCCTATCAATAAATATTGGTGAACAAATATTTTCAACGATGAATATCGAATTAAATACTAAAATACAAATTATTAAACATGTAGTAGATCATGAAAAGATAAAATAGGCAATTTTGAACTTGGTTAATTACGAAAAGAAATAACTGTAAAAGAAAGAAATTATAAGGTGCATGAAATAAAAACAATTCCTTAAAAGATTTGCTGATATGATAATTGAACAAATGGAAGATTTCAACTTTTCGAAAATATGTTACTATAACTTTGACAAGGTAAAAAAAGCAAATTCAAGAAGCAGCAGTAAAATGTTAAATTATAAAGTATTT
Source organism: Caerostris darwini (assembly GCA_021605075.1). Taxonomy (NCBI): domain Eukaryota; kingdom Metazoa; phylum Arthropoda; class Arachnida; order Araneae; family Araneidae; genus Caerostris; species Caerostris darwini. Next base: position 263,026 of record BPLQ01008260.1, read on the forward strand.
GTCCTTTTAACTGTTTAAATTAATTAGAAACTAAATTTGAAAATAATAAAACAAAAATCAAAGAGATCAGGAATAAAATCGTATATCACGGACTAACAAGTAAAATTGAAATTGCGAATGGCACTGCTTAATCTAATCAAATTATTTATAAAATATTTATTATAATATACGCTATTAAATTTCAGTGGTATTAATGATTTGTGATTTTTTTTTTATTTCGCTAGCAAAGAAGATTAGGATGTAAAAGATCAATAAAATTTAAGTAGATTTATTTATTTACACGATGCACATTTTAAGATTTATTAAACAAACATTTAAATTCAGAAACTGAATTTTTAACAAAACATGAGTATTAAATAAACATTATAATATAATTGATTTTTATTTTCAAATTTGTTTTTACTTTTAATTGACAATTATACTAATAAGCCATATGAACACAAAAACTGATAAATAAAAACAAATATTTGTAAAATAATGTATAAGAATATTACTTAAATTATATAAAAAAAATAAGAAAAAATGTATACTTTTGCTCTTATTAAATGAACTTTTGCTTTTTAAAATGTTTAAAATGTTTTTAGTTTCAGTTTTAAAAATAAAATGCATTAAAAATATTTTACAAACTAGACAGAATATAAGTCATTTACCTAGACGAAAGGAAAATAAAATAAAATAAAAACTATTGTGACAGCATGCAATAATAATGAAGAAAAGAAAAAAATTGTCGATCATAAATTGTTACGCCAGCTATCAACAAAATAGTAAAACATGTCAATTGATCCATCAAAAGGACAACTTCAAGCGTATCGCTACAATGAATACAGAAAAACAAAAATTTTATTTGAGTTGAGAAGTCAAAAAACCAGACGGGCGATTAATAATTGCTAATGTAATCGTCGATGAAGCATTAAGTGTGATTGCCGGAATGGAATAGTTTAATTTTTCTTTTTCAGTTGTTATACATTTCAAATGTCAGTTTTAGTCAAGCGTGCACACGCAATGAGCAGAATATGTAAAAATAAGAAATTAAAATCAGAGTTTTAATGTTTATTTTCAGTATGATTAGTTTTCTGTTCGTCGTATTTTAATTGGTATTGATCGAAACCGAAACATAACAAAAATTAATAAAACAATAAAAAAAAAGTTTAATTTACGGATAGCAAATATTTGAAAAGTCACAAAATTATTAACATGATCGATGAAATGCACGCAGGCATATAATACTTAGTTTAACAGGCACAGTAGAGTGTTAATATTTCTAATTAATCTTGGCAGTAATCAGTGGGCAATAACGAACAAATTAAACTTCCAGTCACAAAACAGATAGATCATGAAATATTTCGAAATACTTTATATATTAATTTATTTATACATTAAAATATATGTATATATATTAATTATGAAATTAATGTGTTATTAATGTATATTACATAATTAATACTTTATATATTAATATAAAAAATTTTACGAAAGAAAAAACAGAAAAATTGCTAAATTGAACGAGTACACTTATACTACAATTTAATTACAAAAAAAATGCATAATTTGTTATTGTGTAAAAATTCTCTTTCTTATGGTGTTTTCCACTTTTTCAAAAATTGAACATCCGTCAGTAAACCGTTTGCTCTATGTAGCAAAGGTTATTTAATATTACTATGACTTGACATGAGAAATATTTTCTTTTTAAATCTTCAGTTTCATCAATTTTCTTCATATTAATAATCTATAAATAAACAACTTTATTCATTTTTTCATTTGCCTGCTCATAAATTTATTGTCTTACTTCAATGAGTTCTAGAATGCACATTTGCTGGACAAATACGACACCTGTCAAGTCCCTAACCTCATAACTCAGAAGTAAACCAACTAATTCAGATCGTACTTCAAATGACTGAAATATATTGTTATTATGACTAGATTTCATAATTAATGATTTCAAATATTCACAAATAAATTAAATTATATAAATTTTAAAACTTCACTGCTTTTAATGAAAAAAAAAATTCCTTATGAAAGAATATAACATTCTCCTTGTAGAAATTTACATACTATTACAACAATTTTCTACATATAAATAAGACAGAAATGTTTAAGCTTTAACAAACATTATTATATTTTTATAACAGACAAATATACACAATTTTATTACATGATTACTTTTAATGAATGTTATTTTTGTATAATTTTCACTAAAAGAGCCATCATTAAGAAAAAAAGCACAAAATGCATTCTATGTTGGTTTTGTTTCATTATTAAATACATAATTAACACTTTATTATAAAATTCAATAATTTATAATAAATAATTCAATAATTTCATTAAAAAATTCAGCATTGAAAATATAGTTTCTTTGAGAATAGATTTGTTAAGCCTCTAAAACAGATTTGTTTAGTACAATAAAATTGCACTTAAAAAGGATGCAACAGTTTAATTCGATATGGATATTTGAGTATTAACAGTTTAAAACGAAATAATTTGAGAAACACACAACTTATTTTATGTCTGTTTCGTTTTAACGTTGAAATCTGTGATTGAATATTTTAATTATACTTGAATCCCCAAAAATATTGTCGAAATTCATCAGGTGATAACTACATTCTTATATCTTTACAAAAAATGCTACTCACCACAAAAAACTTGCATCCATCCACATATGTGAAACACTGTCGAAGAATGAAACACGAAGAATAGTACCATGCAGCAAATGCAGAGCAAAATGATGACCACAGAGAGTCCAATAAAAACAGTTGCTGCCCGGAAAGCGGGTGTTGGAATCGAATTAAAATCGGTAAGCTTCCCTTCACAAATGACATCTTGCCCGTCTTGTACCATCCGGCATGCCTGCCACAGTCCGAAATGTCCGGTACCTCGGCTTTCCTGCGTGTCGCCCAACCAATGTGGCTGGATAAACACCACCACTACAATAATGGCAAAGCATATGGTGAACACCCCCCATAAAACACCGATTGCCTTAGAATTTTTCATGTAATTCGCATGCTGCAGGCTGGATTCGGATGCGTATTCGTATTTTGGATCCACCGTCATCTTGCGTGTGATTTGAGAAACCGTGTGGTTCGTTTGTGAGTAGCGGGTGTATTGGGGTGAATGGAGAGACGGAGAGGGAGTAGTGGTTGCCGCAGTGAGTTTGTTTTCGGTTTGGTAGCAGGTGGATGGTTCTGGTTTTTGGTGTTTGGCGATGAGGTAAAAGCGGGAAGGAAAAGTCGCCAATGATTTTGGAGCCAGGGTCCCGTTTAGGAAGGAACGCGTGAGGTGTGCGCCAACACGTGAAAACCGTCTGCAGACTTCTTTGTTTGTGAAGAAAGCCTTCAGCCTCGATCTCTAATAAATTAATGGAAGATTTTCGATATTTTGATGGTGACTCTGTTAGTGGGAAATGATGTTTTATTAATTTTGGGTTTTTAAACACTTTAATAAATATAATCTTACAATTTTTGTATTAATAATATTATAAAAAATTCAGTATCAAAGGTTTAAATAACGGTATATAAGGTATAAGCACATAAGTATTTTTAAGGTATATAAATGTATATATTGACATTTGTTAGTCTAATGATTTATCAATAAGCAATATAATAATAATTTATCAATTCCGGAAGACACTGCCCTCCTTCTTCAGTGACAAGAAGCCAAGTCAGATTTCTACCTACAGGTGCTTTATCATAATAGAAAATGCCCTTTCCCTTTTCATGAGTACACGGATTCCTGGACTTGGCCTAGATCCGGGGTGTCCAACCCAAATGATCTTGCGGACCACTTTGGAAATACATCATAACTCCGCGGGCCGTATATAATATTATATATTCCCATATTAGATTTAGACCCCCAATCGATATTTTTTGGAGTGAAAAATTGAAACAAAATGAGTTTATTATTGTGTTTTCTATAATTCTTACATGTAAACGTAGATAATATAATAATAGTGATACTAAACGTATATTGTAAAGAAATATATAACACTAAAAGTGAAATATAAAAAATATATAATTATAAGCGAAATTAAAAAAAAATGAAATCATTAAAAAATATTTATTTGACTAGTGCGATACTTGTTCTCTACTCTTTCATTTAACTTTTGCAAATCTATCTCAATTTGGGTATTTGCACATCGTAATGGGTGTTGCAGGTTAGCGTCCATTATGTTTGAACTTGTTTCGTGTATGATCAATTTCATTTTCGAAAAAAACGATTCGTAGGTGTAAGTTGAACCAAAATCGCTAACAACTTGAACTGAGAGTCTGAATTGCTGTGTTATCAACAATCAACTATGCAAATCTAGGGATGATCACTGCTTTACTGAGGTCACTTAAAGTGAAACATAGAACCAGTTATATTAGATGTTCCAAGATGCCCGCGCATCATGAGCTCTCAAAATATAATTTAACTATTCTGCGAACTCATATCTACAAACTCATCAATAAAACAGGCAATATCTGTCATATTTTCGGAGGAATATTATTTTAAAATCAAAATTACTTTTTTCTCGTAATTTCGACAGTTCATTTTTGAATATATGGAGGCACGCATAATGTATTTTTTTAATACATTGGTTTTCACTACTTCGGCCGTTATAAATAAATAAATATATTTTGTAAAAGTGTGATAAATCTCACGGGCCGGAAAAATATTCGAGGCTAGCAGCCCGGGTTGGCCAACCCTGTTCTAGATGTTACTGTCTACCAAGTGGGATGAGAAAAAAAAATAATAATAATTATTATTATTATCTAAAAATACTATCGACTGAAGTCACTGAAATAATTTCATTTCCACATTGTTCTTTCCTCCGATAATAAAGTACTATGCAAAGAAAAATAATAATAATAACTTGAAGCAGCACCTTTTTAAGGATATAAATAACATTAATGTAATTATAAAAAATTCAGCTTCTAAAACAATGGTTCTGCAGTAAAACTTGATATTTATTGTTATCTATCCTCCTCAGAAATCTTTTTATTTATTTACCTATTTAAATAAAATTTTGAATACAATGTAAAATTCATTTTCTATTTTTTTATTTTTTTTTACTCTTTTCCTATTTCTACATTCTTTTCAATATTTAAGCACTTTTGGGTAGTTTGAACACAGAAAATATAAAAAAATAATTGAATAAATACTTTTTATTAATTACTCCAGATACATACATGAAGGAATTCATTGTTTTTCAGTGCCGAATCCCTTGGCCAATCCGATATGATTAATGGATAGGCATTACTATAATCTGTATAATAGAATTAGGATAAACTGATTTATGTTCCTAACACAGTCAAAACACAGCATTTGAAATTGATGACATGAAACATTCCATAACGCTCTGAAGTGTGTACAGCTGAGAAGTAGAGATTTTATCGACTACAAACCAATTTAAATTGTGGTGTGGGAGGCCCCACAACAAATTAATTGAAAATATTTGAAAATGCTGATAAAAATTCAGTCAGCATTTAATTTAGTGATGATATTTTAAGATCTGAATTATTTATATCAATATTTAAATCGTATATAAATGTCTTTTTAAAGAGACTACTACTAGAATGGATGAATCAGCATACTTTCCTGAGCAATATCCCATAGAACATATGTGGGATGCTTTGAAGCGTCTTTTTTCGCATGATTATATCTGCCCGAAGACATCCAACAACTAACAGAAATTATCATTGAGTATCACAAATCATATAATAAAACAAAAACACATAATGCATAATAATTTATCAATATTACCATAATCCATATAATATCTAATTATCCATATATTATCCGTTGATAAACAAGTGTTGGATAACATGAGTAGAAGAGACGAACGATGCCAAGCAACAATTGCAGTTAGAAGAGACATATTTCTCTTTTTCTCTACTAGGGCACGTTTCTCTTTCTCTCTCTTAGAAAGACAATCATTTGAACTAACGATATTCTTTCTATAAAGTTTTTTATTTGTTTCCATACAGTATGAGTTTTAATCATTTTGCGTTAGTACAGTTTCTTTCCAAAATATTGTCTCTATTTGCATTTCATGTTTGCAAGGCGATATCTTGCTGAGTTACAGAAATAATAATAATAGTAATAATAAATACTCACTGCTTATGTTTCGCATAGCATTCGTATTTTACGTTTGCAGTGTATGATGATGATGGGTTTTCATTGGACAGTAAGAATCCGTTAATATATAACTAACTAACTCCCCGTCACTACAGTTCATGTTGGACCACGACCGTTTGCCTGCTGGCAGATTCCGTAACAGTTGTTTCCTTTTCTTACTGGGTAGGGTTGTCAGCCCTATGCCCAACACTCTACAGTTATATTAGACAGGGGCCTACATCCATAGCACCGCAGGGATTCGAACCTGAAGCAGCGAACGCTAGTCACTCGGCCAACAGCCTCAATATATATATATATATATATATATACATATATATATCATTGTGTTTTTGGGGTATTATAAAGGGAATCTTTGTTTCATTATTAGTTTTTTAACCCAATAACTAGAAAATCAAATAATATTTTTGTATTTATTACAAAATTTATTCACTAAGCGAATGTATTTAAATTTTTTTGTGAGAATACGAAATTGAATTGGAAAATATTTCACCAGCGATGATTTTTTTATAATATAGAGATAAAATAGATAATAATAATTTTAATACATAATTATTTTTAATTACTCTGTATTGCGTTGAGTTTTGGGAACTATGTGAAATACGTTGTCTTCTGTACATTATTTGTTTGTTAGCTTTTGAATATTTAAATTTATTAATTAAGATTTACATTGAATTAAAAGAAAATATAATTGTTTATTTCATTATTTATCAATTTTTTAAATATTATTTGAAAAGTTTTTTTTTTTTTTATTATGTTTTTATTTATCTTTTAATTATTGTTATTGAGATCAGTTTTCTTAATTTATGGTTTACACAGCGGCCAAGTGGCTCTGGCCTTTGATGCTTCAGGCTCCAATCATGGTTGTTTGTTAGTGGTTCGGAATCCACTTTAAACTGCAGGTTCCGGTCTGTTTATTCCTGTTTTGCATAAGATGACCGTAGAGCGACAAACCAAGTTCACAGTTAGTTATAAGGTTTTCGTTTCAACCTTTAACTTCATCTTAGATAAATAATTTTAAATAAAGTGTTTATTTTAAGTGTTACTTGAATTAAATGCATCAACTAAAAAATGGATGTAGTTAAACTTGTGAAATATAATTAAAAACATTCAAAGCAATGAACCAAAATCACAGCTTGCAGCCAATTGGCGATAAAATCTTCATCAAGTACTGAAACCTATGAACTCCAAAAGCAGTCAAAGTGAACCACGGCAACCCTTTTACCTCTCTCGATCCGAGCATGCGCACGGGAGCCTCAGCCCAATGACACAGCGGCGGTCGTTTCAAAGTAACGGCAATTCCTGCCCAGAGGGGGTGACCGCCGATTTCCGGGAAGGTGTTTTTCTGATCAGACGATTGTCTTCCTCGTGTGCTCTTGGAGGTCAGTGGGTGCTGGCCGAGCGGCGGACTTTCTTCAGCTGGAATCCTGAGTTGCAGGTTTGGCTCCATTGCGAAACAAACATGCTGCCTGCTATTTATAGGAATTGTGATGCAGGTGGTTCTGGAAGACGACAGACTTGTGCGTTTTGAAATCGGTGAATTTCCTGGGTCAGTGTATTATGAGGATTTGTGTTTAGTGTCAATAAATTGCGGAGAACTGAAATAGCATTAAAAAAAGGGTTCTAAATTTAACATGTCGCTGAACTTTATATTTTTTTATAAAATATAAGATTGTGGATTATATATTTTTCCCTTGCAGAAATCTTCATAATTTTCGAGTATACGATTTTTAAAAATTCAAACTGAATTATAAAAATTATCTTCACAAATCAGACACTAAATAAAAAGTAAAAGCAAAGAATTAAGAACTTACGCGGCTTATACATGTAACATACAAGCTGCCATAATGTCTTTCCTTATATTTCTAATAAAAGTAAATATATTTATACAAATGTACTTAAAAAAAATAATTAAGTTGGAAGGAAGTGAAAATGTTAGTAACATCCGCAGATGCATTTGAACTAAAGTATATTTTCAAACAAAACGAACAAATATCTAATATCTAACCATTCTAGCAATGAATAGCGATAGCCTTCTTGAGATAATCTCAACCGAAAATAAACAGAAAACTTCATCAATTTAATTGAAATCCAGGCAATCTCCAAAATGCACCAGAGCTGAATTTGTAGTTCGACTTTCTGCTCGTAATATTTGAAGAATTTTTAATGTTCTTTGCCTCACTTGGCGGGGGAGTGATGTGGTATGTCGATCCTAACATATAGCGGTCAAGCGCTCAATCCATAACTTTCTGCACTGTTAGCTAAAAAAAAAACTTGTAATCATAGAACTTCGCTATTCAGTTCACGTATATACCTCTTGGATTGAAAGTTAACTCGTAGTATCTTATTTGTTGTATTTTTATTTCCTGCTATGATTTATTTTTTGCATAATTTCATTTATTTGTATATTATTTGAAAATAATAATTTCTTCTAATTAAATGTTGTGATGTGTTGTAATTTCATCGTGCAATCATTCTTCACATATGGTGTAGCTCAGGGATGGGCAAACTTTTTCGGTCGCGGGCCAAAAATTGAAAGAAAAAAGTTTGGCGGGCCAAGATAAATTTTTCTAAAATTTTAAAAACAATATACAAGTATTGCAACTTAAACATGTTAATGAGATGAATGAAATTCCGATTTCCTTTTTTAAAGTTCCTTATATTGAGGTTCAAAATGAGACGTACTGATTCTAAGGAACGAGGCTAAATGCTCCTCTGTCAGTCTACTTCTGAAATAATTATTTCTAAGGTTCACAGTTGAAAACACTTGTTCACATATATCAGATGAAGCAAACATAGCACTGATTTTCTGGACGTGAGGTATTAAATTTGGGAAACTTACTTTCAATAATGATTTGTAAAACTCTAACTTTGGCATATTTAGAAACAACTATTTGAGATGGTTGTTAGATTACAACTCAATTAATTCAACCTGCAAATCTGACCTCATTGCTTTATAATTTACGTTGAAAGGCATAGTAAAAATATCCAATTCTGTTTGAATAGCACTGAAATCTTGAAATCTGCGTTCGAACTCAAAATGCAGTTTTTTCAAGTCCTCTCCATAATTTTTAAGCTTCTGCTCATTTACTGAGGATATTGAATTTAACTTCGGGAAATGACGCACTCAATAATAGTAGAACTCGCACCAAACGAAAAAGGCTGCTGACTGGAGCTTAAAATGCGCAGTATGCCACATGTGAGGTCTAATTCACCTATATTGGATTGCCATATGTCTGCTCCCCGAGAAATATATAACGCCAGTCTACAGCTATAAATAACAAAGAACTTCCGCTTTCAACACTTTATTGATTGAAAGCTGTCTGTGCTGGCTATATCCATCGATTTATGTTTAGTAGAACAAAAATAGGGAAAGTAAAAAGATCATCAGTCCTTTGAAATAAAGAAGAAAAAAAAATAATATTTAATCAAAGTAGAAAAGGAGATGGATATATAATATATAAATATATATTTCCTTTAATTTGCTTCGGACCAGCAGATTAAAATTCTATCCACGGGCCGGATAGAATGTGCCGGAGTTGGCCCGCGGGCCATAGTTTTCCCATCCCTGGTGTAGCTAAACCAGTATAAATATCGCAACAGACGACTGCTCATACTCCAAAACTCATTAGGATGAGGATTGTTCTTTTATTGAAATAAAAATCTCAATAATATTTTGTTAGTTACTTCCGGACATATGACAGTATTAAATCACAAAGGATGAAAATTGTGTAAATTTTAATGATTTATTATTTTTAAGAAGTGTTTCCTGCTTTAACTGCATTTTTAACAGCATTTACTTCTGTAGACTTATTCCTACAGTGCGTTTTTTTAGACGTAAATGACTAATAAATTTATTTGTAAATTTTCTACTAGTCATCATGTCTCATAACGTTAAATATTATTAGGTTTCCTATCATGTGTTGAAAGATATAAAATTTTTTTGTACTATATGCACACCTCTTGGATTGAATTTATTTCCTATCGTGATTTATTGATATATAATTTATAGTGAAAAAGAGGGTGTTTTTTTTTTTTTTTTTTTTTTTTTTTTTTAAATTTAGAAGAAAATTTTCATTTCATTTACAATTACTTAACAATCATTAATGCTTAAAAAATAATTTAAACAAATATTTAACAATTTGTTTTATTTAAAAGTAATATTAAACAATGTCACTGAAATTTACTATAAAATTGTCCCATTTTAACCTTATAAAATGATGCAAGATTAACTAACATAAAGCAAATTGGATGAAGCAAGGTGTTGTAAATGAGTACATTGTTTATGAATACTACATAATTTGAAATAATTTCTTAATTCTTGAGAAATGGTTATAAAACAAATTATTTCACTCCCACACAAATGAAAGCTATCTAATATAATACTTATAAAATTGGCTTTTCTTATTAATTAATAGCAGATTTTTTAATAATTTTGTATATCGTTTGATAACAGCTCAAAAGATAGGAAGGAAACTAGTACTCCTAAGGAAGGAGCGAATGTTCGATTGGTACATGTACTTCCTCATTCGCTTCGAAAATAAGCTTCCGTTTCACAGGGTGGCAAGTTGAATGCGAGACACTAGTTTAATCATTACATTATCCCTTGGGCGTACTTGAAAAAATTCCATCTTCCTTTGAAACCAAGGTAAGAGGTTAATGAAAGTCCTTTTTCTGGTGGAAGTTTGACTCTTAAAATGCTGTATGTATGTCCGTTTTAATAATCTGACTTACATTTATTACAACGTTTTTGAAAATGCATCAAATTGTATTGCAAATTATTTTACACAATATAAAATCATTAATTATTGACTTATGAACATTTAGTGTTTGTAGAGTATAAAGTTAATATTTAATGAATAATCATAGAATACCATTAATTGATATACTATAATTGAACGTTGGAAAAGTTTTTTTTTTTTTTTTTTCCATTTCTAAAGCTAAAAAAGGCTAGAAATTAAGAAAAAAAGATATAAATTCGAAAAACTAGCGAACTAAAAGTCTTTATATTATCTTTGAATTATATTTTTTTCTACATATCATCAATATGCTGTTTCTAATCAATTTGATCTATTATTCCAAATCAAGAAATTGCATTACACGATTTAACTACCATGAGTACAAATTGCTAAATCTTGGTAGTTAACGGATTAATAGCTGGAGCTCCATGACAGTGAGGCTGGGCATACAAATAGATACAAAAAAGGGAAAATTTCCAATTGGAGACATAATGTGATTCCCTTTACTCACTTTTACTGTACCATTGTAGTTTGCACACGATATAAGCATATTTCACCACTCGAGAGAAATTGCGTGATTGGGCAAAAGAAGACAAAGTGAATAAATCGACAATTGGTTTCAACAATATTTTCATTCGACGTTGTTGTCAGGAATGTTTGAACTATGACAGAAAACGGCATTAGCAAAAAGTGTCGAACTAGAGTGACAGAATATTTTTAGAACACAACAATCATCAGTTCAGTTCTCACTATTCGACATTCAGTTACTGCGTCGAATATCACAACATTTGATTCGACGTTATCTATCACGCAACGTGTAACTGGAATGACAGAGATCGCATAGATAGTTGACTCAAAGAATGGCATCCATTATACCGATCACCACTAACAAATGCACTTCGACAAGTGCATTTAAAGTAGTCTATCTGACAAAAGTATAATTGTTTCCAGTGATGAGTCCCACTGCGAAATGAGCCGATGACTAGCGACAACAATGTTGGACACGTCTAGGATAGCGTTGAAATGTTAACCTGACTGCCGCCCGCCCTACAACCGGAAAATCGGGAATTGTAGTCTCCAGTGGCATTGCACTTGATAGCCGGGTTCCTTTGGTTGCCATATGTAACATTCTTGCTGTAAGCGATGAACAATGTATTCTTCGCCAAGTTGTTTCCCTACATTTGTGGCAACTCAGGCTTCTATTTCAACAGAATAATTCCTGGGAGTCATAATAGTCATTTCTACTGATTTTCTCTGTATTTGTCAAACATTTTATTGACCATTTATATTGTCAGATTTCTCCCTAATAGTACATACCTGCTTGTGTCTGATAAACAGGCGCCTCCAATCATTATTGAATGTCGTCAATCTAATATAACAATATGAAAGAGTTAGGCAAAAATTCCTTAGAGAAACATCTACTAACACTGCAACTTAATGAGGAGTCGAATAATAACTTAATTAAGAGCCAAAGATTGAGTAACTCACAATTGTTTATTTTGTTATATGTAAACTCTTGAATTAAGCAACTGATTTCTCTGAAATTTTATTCATTTCATTTTCTAATGATACACGGTACACCTATCTAGTTTTTTTTTTTTTTTTTTCAGATTATTATATAGTCAAAATTATTATTATTATTATTATTTAACTATTAATTATTTTAATAAACTTCTCAAATAAATTGGAATTTTCTTGAAAATGTATTTATACACATTAAACAGATGAGAAAATCATAATAATTCATCATAATTGATGTTTCATAGATGTAATTAATTATGTAAATCGTAAATTAATTATGCAATCGTATTTATTTTTTCTCATGAGCAAAAAATAAAATCATCGCATTAAACATTATACGAGAAGAAAATTATTCAAAATTTATGTATTTTCTTTAAAAGCATTTCATTTTTAATTGTTGCTTTCTATTTTCTTTCGATTAGAAAATATTTTTAAAATCATTTTTATAATAAATATTAATTTGAAATGAAAAAAAAAGTGAATTCTGAAACATAATACATTTATTTTAACTTAAAATTTTAAAATTTTAATTCAGCAAATGTCTAAAAAGCTAAATAAAAAGCGACATAATAAATTTTTGAATTAGCTAAAACCAACTGTTTAAATTATTCTCATTGATGAAAATTTAAAATTGTATTTCGAGAAATAATCTGTGACAAAAAAAAATATTACTCAATCCTATACAATAATGCAATACCATTAATACTCAGAAATGGAGACTTTCCATGAAGCTATAATTTTCTAACTTTTACTTAAATGTGTTAAATATTGTTTGTGTTTAATATCTGTATGCGTGTGGTGTTTGTGCGTGTGTAAATAAAATTGTGAGTTTTCAAACCTGTGCTTCAAATATCTCAACCAGCCACACCCATTTACAACATCTAAAAGTCCTTCCGGAAGGCACTGCCCTCCTTCATCAGCAACTCGGATCGATTTCTACTTACGGGTGCTCCATCACAACAGAAGCTGCCGCATTTCCATCAATCCATGAGGTAGACTCATGGGATGTCCGCCCCACGCTGCAGGATACTGAGGATTAGTCACAACAACAACACAATCTGCCTGCCCAATGTGGGACAAGCCTGTACCTTCATACTACAGTTACAAGTTTTATAACATTTCAGTTATATTCTAGGACTTTTACAATTAGGTTATTATTCTAGGTTTTATAGGTTTTATATTTATAGGTTTTATATTCTAGGTTTTAATATCCATGGCTCATAAACTTGCCTTGTTTGCATACTGATAAAGATAAAAGGAAACATTTTTAAACTCTTCTGCAAAGTACATGGTTAAAAAAATTGATGACAACATACATATGAGCAAATGAATTTCAAAGAAGTAAAATAAATCGCTCCAGTTTAAGACAGTTGACACGAGTTAAAAGTTTAATAATAATAATATTTATCGATAATTTCAAAAATATCGCTATAATTTTAAAGTTAGATGTTTCTGTGCTGCCATCTTTTTTTTTTTTTTTTTTTTTTTTTTCATAGTTTTATACTACACTTAGTATTTTCATATTTACTGGCTTTTTATTCTTGATTTTGCCTTTTTTAATTTAATTGTTTTTTTTTATTTTGTGTCTCTAAATATTCAGACATTAAATTAAAAAAATTTTAAAAATCTCAATCAGATCAATGGGGCCCAAACATTACAGTTTCCTTGGGTCACATTTGAGGAAGCAAAACTAACTGAGGTTGCTCATGAAAAATAGTAATACAACGATAGTTTTTATGCCAAAATGCAGTAAATTATGTACTGTATAAGATATCCATTATAGCAAATATGCACTAATGTAACATAATAATATTTGGTTTCTTTTTTCGTTCAAAATTGTTTTTAAACCATCAAATAAATCAAGAAATTTGACTGAAATAAGAAATACAATAAAAAAATAAATTTGAATTGAAATAAATTAATTTTCGTATTTTAATTGTATTATATTATTTTATTAATTGAATATTAATCTATTTCATATTATTATAATTATTAAATAAACTTTAATAATATTGAATCGGTGTAGGTGAACGGAGTACCTTGGTCGCGAAGCGACCAAACCTCCTAGTTGCAACATAAAAATATTGTCAGTCGGCTCAAGGCCCATAGTAAATGTAAAACACATTGCATAATTTTAAAGTAAAAATAAAAACTTAGAACTTGGAAACTTGGGTTGTTTGAGTTGCTAGGCCATTAATGAAGACCTGCAATTTATCTACCTTGTTATCCGCGTTTCTAATTTGTTGGAGAAGTTCTCCAGAGTTTTTTAATTCCGAGAAAATGGATACAAATTCTTTCATAAGTAGCAAAGCATTTTGGATAAAGGGGCTTGATCCGCGATGCTCCGTAAGTGAGTCAATTGATTTTGGGAGAAGTCATTGTTGATGGTGGCAGTAGTGGCTGGTTGTTGAGATGATGGTTGATTTTTCGTTGCCGAAGCATAGGAAAAGTTTGGTGTCACCTGTCTGGCTGATACGTGTTTTGGGTATGTGGCGTACTTGGTGGAGTTAACTTTTATTTTGGGAAACTTGGCGCAACCTCTCCAGGCGGCTGTGTGTCCCGACTGTCCGCAGTTAATGCAAGTTGGAATTTCAAGCTTATCAAATAGTTTACAGTCCTTATGTGAATGTTCCTCACCACACTTCAAACACCGGGCTTTAAAGCCACAGTTGTTTGAACTGTGGTGAAAAAAATTACACTTGAAACACTGAAGTGTAACAGGCTTTTTGTTGAATTTCTCAACTACAACAGCTAAATACAGGAGACGATTTACTTTAAAAATTTCTTGATTTTTATTCGATCGTGGCAATGTGATTTGAAAAATAGGGAGAGGCCTTTAATAATATTAAAAATTAATTAACTTCATTAATTTAAATATTTTTGTATAATAAGAAATTCAAAATAAAATATAATAAATAAATATTTGTGTTAAAATAAATACTTTAGACTATTTCATTCAACATTTTACCTCTTCATAATTTTACTTTTAAATTGAATTAAAAAATTAAAGGATACAATAAAAAGTCATTTACATATTTTCTTATTTAAATAAAATAATTATAATTAGAAAAGTAAATAAAATAACTGTATACATATCTCAATGGTTTAAAGAAACTTACGATTTCATATTTGCTGCGACGATTTGTACCCAATCTTGTTTAAGATAGATTTAGAAATAACCTTGTCAATTTTATTTGGAATTTTCGAAAGATGGTCATAAAAGACTATATCTAAAATCTACATGCAAAAGGTATGTTTTCAACATGAAACATAGTATTATTAACTCTCAAATCAGAATGATTATATTTTTATAAACTACTTTGTAATAATATAACAAACTAGCAGAATCCGGCATATCTTGTCACTACTATCTAGTATTTTTTAAATACTAGATAGTAGTGGCAACTATAACAAGTTATGATTTAATTTTGGTAAAATCGCAGAACAAAGGCAGTTGGAATTTGACGCAAAAAATTATTTTCGCCAAAGTTCACCAAGTAACGGGTTGCAATTTACAAGTGAAGAGGATTGCAAACAGTTCTAAAAACCTAGTTATCACATTTGGAAACTTCTCTCCCATTTGGCGCAAAAAATTATTTTCGCCAAAGTTCGCCAAGTAACGGGTTGCAATTTACAAGTGGAGAGGATTGCAAACAGTTATAAAAATCTGGTTATCACATTTAGAAATTTATCTCCCAGTTGGCGCCACAAAAAGTTGCCGAATTCCAACGACCACTATTTTGTGATTTGGCCTTAATTTTTAATTCTAGGTTATCAAACATATATTATTCTGAATTTTTAGAACCGTATAATGAAGAATACTGAAATCGTTCAGTTATCTAATATTATAGTTTAGAAAAAGATATGTTGATTATAAGTTTTCATTTCAATAAAAAATGGCAAAATCGCAGAACAGGGGCTCCTGGGATTTGGCGTCAAAAATTCGTTTCGTGCGTCAAAGTGCACCAAGAGGGTTGCGAGTGTAAGTGAAGTGAATTGTAAACAATACAAGAAATCCGGTAACTACGTTTGGCGACTTATCGCTCGGTTTGCGCAAAAAAAGTCACCAAATCCCAACGGGTCCCTATTTTGCGATTGGGCCTATAAATGTTAACGAGATATTAACTATGTTGCAAAGAAAAATCGTGTTTTGATTTTTCTGATAACGCGAATATAAAAATAGTGAATATTACATTTTGATTGCTACTAAATATTTCTTAATAATAAAGCTAGTACTATTTTTGATTTAAAAAGTTTATATAATTAATTAAAACTTAATCATAAAAGAACCAAATATTGAATAAATAGATGAAAATTTTCATTAGCAATCCTGCATACTAAATTGAAATGCCAAATCATCTATCAAAGTCGACTACTAGAAGCATATTAAACCAATGAGTTCATGCTTTCTTAAAAGCGAAACACCCGGCTTCTATTCAACTCTCACTAAATAGGGAACCACTGCTATGAAAATCCATTGCGCAAAGTAGTCAAAAGAACAGAAGTTCCTCTGAATGCAGAGGATGTTTGAACTAGCCCAAACGATACAATAGTAGGTGGAATAGAGATTAGGGAAGCTGACAATAAGATTCAGTAGGCTTTTTAAAAGAGAATCTTTTGAAGAATAAACGATGAATGGAACAATACAATTTTAATGAAATGTAGTTTTATAAAACTGGTGGCAAGTATGAAACGAGATTTTTAACTTTTCTGGAATTTGAAAAGAAAACTCACATACTATGTAAACTACATCTCATTATATTGAACTGCATTACATTTATGTAAATTAATATCTGCGAGAAAAAATTAATTAAAATTAATGCATTATTTAATAGATTTTAAAAAATTATTCGCATAAAGCGTTTAATGTACTTATTTAGTTTTTAGGTCGCATATTGAAACATTCCAGAAATGTTTAATGCAAGGAAAATATTTATGGTGTTTAAAATACTTCGATATTATCTAAAAATAACAAAAATTAATTTTAGTAGAGCACTTACTAACTTTCGGTAAACAACGCATATTAAAAAATATCTAATTTTAAACAGCTTTTCTTTAAAAATAGCTAATTCACTTTTGAATGCCAATTAAAGTTATATATAAAAAAATCATTTTCGTTTTTTTGTTTCTTATTTACATGAGTTATGATTTAAAAATCAATACAAAAATGTAATTGTATTGTATAAAAAAATTTGGGATCATTAAAGAAAAGGATGATTTATTATCATTCTTTTCTAGCCAGTTTTTAACATGAAAAAAAGTTTTATTTAAAAAGAAATGCCAGAACTAGTGAAAATAACATTTTTACCCATAAAATATATGGGTATTGTTTTCGGGAGCTAAGTTCTACGTGTCCTCGACCATTTTCAATTTTGGACATTGTTACTGAATTTGTACATTTTTAAAAGTTTAAAGTTAAATCACGAGCATTTTATACAATATTTATTACAAAATAATTTAATAATTAAATATTTTAGTAAAAGAATTAATCCAGAAGAAAAATTAATTTAAAGTTGTTTTCGAAGATCGTCTGAGGAAAGCAAAAACGATTTTATTTCAAAGTGAAAATGAGATTTTTCAAGGAAAAAAATTTTTTTGCAACTCTATAATTTGTTTTAATATTGCTGTTATGCTTTTTGTCCTTACATTAAATTGTAAGTTTTATGGGTGACCTGTATATCGATTCAACCAATTATAATTTTTTTTTTTTTTTTAATAGTATTTTGACAATTGTATGAAAATCAATTAAGCAGCCATAAGTAAATTAATTAAACTGTTCATAGGAAATAAAAATTGAACAAAGAGAGACTCCATTAAGTTAAGTTGATGTTGTATAATTTATTTAAAATTATATTTGAAATTTACAATTGAAAATATTGCACTAATTATTTATCAAGTATTAATTATACAAAACAAAACATCATTTAACCTACTTTAAAACAAATTTCTTTTAGGCAAAAAAACGGAAATTATTGAAGGGAAAATTTGTGTCTCACTCTAGAAAAATTTTGAAAAAGAAAAAAAAAATTTAAAGCATTATAGCATTCTACAACATCCCTTTAATTGAAAGTTGATTTTCCCAGAGTTAAACTACTTTACCAAATGAAATATATATAAAAAAAATAATTTTCCGGGTTCACCTACTGAGCTATCTACCTGAAAAGCCCAGAAAGCAAAATATGTTAAATGCGAGCAATTTCTTTTCTCAAACAAAAGTCTTCTGTTTTATTTGCAAAGCTAAGTGATTTAACCGGTCTGAATCCTCATGGAACAGAACATAAAATGAAACTGTGAATGAGGCTATGTATTACTTTTTAAAAGCTGCCATTAAAAAAAACGAGTAAAAAAATTTTTGAAGCGAATTATTGATTCATGAATCTTCTAACCGGAAGCAAACGATTTAAATAATTTAGAACGAAATTATTTTTTTTTCATCAAATGACACCAAATATATATTTTTTTCTCTCTTTCAAAACGTATCGTCTTTTAATGGAATAGATGGAGATTATATTTGAAAGAAAAATTCAGACAAAATGTGTATAATTATCTCAATTCGGCTCTTTAATTAAACTATATCATCTTCTTTCATTGTAATTCTTAGCCGAAGTCAGATGCAACAATTCAAGCTTCTGCATCAAAAGAATTACAATGTAGTTAAAAGATATATTTTCCAGAAAAAAAATTATTTCATTTCCTGATTTTTAATGCATTCGCCAATTTTTATTCCTGATAGATATTTAGAAAAAAAATTAGTGAAGCTTAAAAATAATATAACAAATTTATTTAATAACTAAATGAGGGCAAAAAATAGTTTGCTTTTTTACGCTAATATTGATAAAATAAATTAAGAAAGAAAATAAAAGAATAGCATTTTTAATTTTTTTTTTCAATTTATAATGCTAAAATTGTATTTCGCTGGCGCTCGGTGCCACAGGTTTTGGGTCTTGGCGGAGCCATGGATGTTTATAGTGATTCGGAATCCACTTTAAACCGTAGGTCCCAGTCTACTATGGCTGTATAGAGTTGGGGTAGGTCTGACAACCCTACTCCATAAAAAGAAAAAGAAAACATCTCCGATCTCATAATCTGCCTGTAGTCAGACGGCCTTGGACCACCATAGGGTTATTGCGCCGATGATAATGATGAAAATTGTATTTACTATAAAGTATCAATTATTAGTAAGACTAGATGAAATAAGTAAGAGATGAATAAATTAGTAATTAATAAATTAGTAAGAGATTAATAAATTAGTAAAAGATGATTTGTCCTCATTTCTTTGACCAAGCATGGTCGGAATAGTCGGTTTTGCTTGTGTGACTAGTCTGAATTCCTGATTGGTAGCATTGTCTAACGAGCATATTATTATAATCTAGATTTCTGAGAATAAGACGATATATTTGTGGCGAGGAAAGTTAGCTAAAAAAATGTCAATTTCTTAGATGATAAGATAATGGAAATTGAGGAATTTGGAGATTTAAACATTGAAAAAGGAATGATAATTTCACATGCAGAAAACATGGAAGCATACGAATTTCTCTTCGATACATGAATCTTTAACTCGATAAGGGCATGATGGCCGAGTGGCTATCACGTTGGTGCTTGGCACCACCGTTTTCGGGTTCGAGTCCCGGCGGTGCCATGGATTTTGTAGTGGTTGGATATCTGCTTTAAACTATAGGTTCCGGTCCGTTTATCCTAAAGTACAAGATGACCGTAGTGCGACAGACCAAATAAATCAACTAGATAATTTACTTTAGGTCTTTTTATATTTGATAATTGTCAAATATGTTTATCAACTATAGGCTAATTTTTTTTTTTTTTTTTTTTTTTTTTTGCTATTATATCCTGTAAGTGAGATGTTATTTGAAGTTAGTGTGATGCTGTTACATTTACAATTCTAAATACAAACTTGTTTTTTGTTTAAAACTAATTTTGTTTTGTATTTCGTTAATCTGTTGAATGTAGCAATGCGAAAATCCGCTGTCCAAGTTGAGCAATCGAAATTGGTGATGGTTTCCTAATAACTAACGTGGTTGGATCTCGTCTGTGTATTTCAAAGATACATTTTAGATTAACTATTAAAAAAAACAATTTTTTGATTTTAACTTTGCAGTTTTGGATATGTTTATTGAGTAATTTTAAAGGTTTCAGAATGTTTTAAAAAATGTTCAATTTTAAAGCAAATTTTTAAACTGAAATTAATGAAAAATTCTAAAAGTTTCTATGTAACGTTATACAGTTAAAATTATTTACTTGTATTATTACATTATACAATTAAAAATCATTTTTCACGGGTTTTCAATAAGTATTTCAATAGCTTAAAAGTTTTCTTAATGCAAACCCTGATAAAAAGCAATTATTAAAATTATATTTATCTGATATAGATTCAAATAAAATAGAATAAATTCAGTTTTCTAAGCGAAAATATCGTCGTGAAACATTTTCTAAATGAAAGTACCCCTAATTAAAAAAAAAAAAAAAACCTCTGAAAATACTCCTATACATTGCAAGTGATTTGTCATTTTTTTTTATTTATGTGTAGAAAAAAAAACTTTTCTAGTTTAAATTTCTATATATTAACATTTTAAAGCAATTGTATGCATTTTTTTAATAAAAGATTCTTAATAACTATTTTGTCTGTTTCATATTAAAAAATGGCAAATATCATATAACTATTCTACAATATGAAACATATAATTAAAATATGCATGAGCTAATACCAAATTGAATTTGTTAATACCAAATTTAATCGCTTGATAATAAAGATATAAATGTTATAGCCTTAAAATCTTCTAGAGCACCCGGGTTAGGAGTTTACGAACCGTTGACCTGTTACATAATGAACCCTATCAACAATTTTCTCTCCCAACAACATATGCAACAGCACTCTTAACTGTTCCATCACAATGAGTGATTTTAAATTCACGTGAACTTTCAATCATCAAGCCTACTCTGGGTGTCATGCATGCAAAGAACAAGTGTGGAATTCTCCATCACACTACAATGGCCATAGACGGCCACGTTGCACAACGTTCATTATATCAGACGGTGTGTGGATAGCCAGACACTTGAAATTTCGCTGAGCAAGTGAAGAATTCGGTGGAGATCGTGAGGTGCCGCCTACACCATCCCTTTTCCATTGAAAGGGAAAAAAAGGGGGTCACCTTCTCACACTCTCTTCTTCTTTTCTTCGTAACAGTCACGTGAGTGGCACCCTTCATTTCGGATGAGGCTGAGGGTCTCTCATCTTTTTTTTCAGTTTGCAAAGGCTCGCCGCTATGAAAGCAGTTCTAGTTCAACTGACCAGTTCGAAGTTGTTATTTTATGCATGGTTGACCCAATAGTTTAAAGCTCAGCTCTTCAGTTCTTTACGAGGCCTGAAGTATGCTGAATGAAAATACTGAAAGACACTTGTATTTTCCTGCCATCCATTCCAGAAATTATTTATTTATAAATGATACAACTATACGTGATAAATGCACAGTATGAATACACTTTTTAAAAACCTTTTTTCGAATTTAAGGTCATATTTTATCTTAATTTAAATGTACTAATTAACAAGACATAAAACTGAGCACATTTACCAATTTTTGAAACAAAAAAAAGTTGAGACAACTTCTCTTGTCATTTTCATACTAGAGTTGGTGCTGCATTGTTACTTGGCTTTTATTCTCATGCATTAACCTTAAAAAGATAATTATATATCTATATTACTATATCATGTTTGGGATTAATGTATTTATTAATTAAAAATATGCAGTTACACACAGACAAATACCTATAAATTCTATCTATATTTAGAAGCATTAAATTTACATTTCTCTAGAGTTTAAAAAAAAATGAAGCATTTGTTTTGAAAATTGTTGTAAGTTTAGGACATTTTTCCACCCTTCTCGCCGATAGTAAAGATGGTCGCAAAAAAGTCGTCAAGCATATAATTAGTTACAAAATCTTGAAATATATACATAAATCTAATTTTAAAATGTTTAATAAGATTCTGAATAGTAAATGAGTAAACTTTTGATGAATAGCTATTCATCAAAAATTTCTCTAACATGTAACATTATGATACAAGCTATTACACACACGCATACACACACACACACACATATATATATATATATATATATATATATATAAGATAGTGTATGTCTGCCTGTCCATGGCCTTAATTTACATCCAAATTTCTCCAAAATTGTCAGGGAGACTTCTAAGACATCTAGATCAAATGAAAAAAATAATAATAATTTCGAAATCGTTGAATATACTTCAAAAATGTATCCAATTTAGGATAAATAAGGATTTAAGCTAATTTGGTAACTTTTCATGGTTGGCAAAAATTTCATGGTTGACAATATTTTTCACGCTGTTGTATTATTCAGACAGTCTGACGTAAAATAAATTAATAAAGCATGTTGGCTAATGAATTGCAACCATCTAAAATTTTGTTAAATAAATAAGAAAAAAATTCCATTGCCATTTTACCAATGAAAATTTCCCAATTTAATCCTAGATTCATATTTAAAACATTATAGTGATTCTTTCAATATAATGATTCTTTTAATTCCATTTTCAGAAAAAAATTTATTATTTATATAAAGAAATAAAATAACAAATTTCCGTTAGTTTTTAATGATTATTTCACGAAAGATATCATTCATCGATTGTCGATGATCAATAAAGTATTGTCGATAAACGATTTATCGATCATCAATAAAGTACTGTCAGTTTTCAATCATTTCATCTGATTCTCATTCTGGAATTCCTCCGGAATTCTCGACTCTTTCGCCTCCGGATGTTCGAAATTTGAATCATTTGGATGAGGGTAGAAAAGGGGAAATATAGTACGAGGGAGAAGGAAAGTTACAGGAGAGTTGAAGAAGTTGAAATCGTTTTGTTGAATAAATTGTTTTTGTTAAATTTACAATGCCTTCTAAGAAAAGAAAATTATTCAATAAGACCAGAACTGACTCTAAACGAAAGGCAGCGAGTAGATATACAGAAAATGTGGAGATATATCTAATAGGTAAAGAATGGCCGGCCAATGATAGAGCTGAAGAAAACGTAGACGCTGTTTGAACAGACATGAATCTAAATAAAAGAGTTAATAAGTTTTATTTTTTGTAGGACAGTGCAACACCGTGTTATATGTGCTAGAATACAATAAAACTGCTCTTAAAACATTCTAAACTCGTGTTTGTGAAAATTGCAACACCATGAAGGAATCGTCATAATTGAATGAAATTTAATACACAGTTGAGTGGTAGTGGTACAAATAAATGATTAAATGTTCAAAGCAAACAAACAATAACAAGAGATCGGAATCAGTATTTTGTGTAGCCACCAAGCGCCGCAATAAGTGCTGCTACACGACGTGGCATGGAGTCAAACAAATTTTGAATGTCTGCCTGAGGAAGATCATTCCATATTGTTTGTATGCACACCCAAAGTTCGTCTGCAGAAGCAACAGGACGAGGATCGCGAGCGAGACGCCGACCAACGAAATCCCAAACATGTTCAATCGGCGACATATCCGGGAAATACGCAGGCCAAGGAAGAATCTGTACCTGCTTCGTTGCAAAAAAGGATTGAACAGTCCTAGCGATATGAGGGCGGGCATTGTCCTGTTGAAATGCAGCGCCTGGCAAGCTTTGAAGGAAGGAAACAGCTTGGGGCTGTAGAGCTTCACTGATGTAGCGGTTGCTGTTCAGATTGACCACAATTCTTAGCAATTGAGATCGCCCATGATACGCTATGGCACCCCAGACCATAACTCCGGGTGTCCGTTCACTGTGGCGTTCGATAATGCACTCCGGAAGGTGGCGTTCACCAGCATAGCGTCTGACAAGAATGCGGCCATCATGGTACCACAAATTAAAGCGGGATTCGTCAGAAAACACGACATGCTGCCAATCAGCACGCCAGTCTCTATGCTGAGCGGCCCATTGTAGCCGCAGGCGGCGATGGTTTAGCGTGAGAGAGATCCTGTATAAATGAGTCCTTGCGCGCAGTCCACGCTGCAGCAGACGTCTACGAATTGATGAAGCACACAATGTAACATCTGTAGCTATTGACCACTGTGCTGCCAATTGTCTAGAGGAAGCTGTACGGTCCGTCAGCGCCATACGGACCAGGTGTCTATCATCGCGAGCTGACGTCACATTTCCACGTCCATTTTTCAGGTCCACTCCCGGATTTCCGAGTTGTAAGACACTCGTCCGTCCACTGCTTCCAAAGAAGCATCATTGTGCTGCTGTTACGCTGCACACGAGCGGCTACTGCACGATAAGACAATCCAGCTTCACGAAGGCCGATGATTCTCCCCCTTTCAAACTGTGTAAGTTGTTCAAATCTCACCCTCTTTCGTCGAAGAGGCATAAGTAATGATTGAGCTAACGTTTACCACTAGCAGATAACCACCGATAACCATACACGCCTCGCTACAGCCGTCTATTTATTCGGATCCATCCGCCGTTCAGAGGACTCTGCTCAGCATACGCACGGGCTACGGATTTGAAATTCTAATTATTTGCATATCATGCGCTAATTTGCATTTCCTGAAAATTTTAGCTCACTCGCGTAAGTCCTTCATGGTGTTGCAATTTTCACAAACATGAGTTTATATTCATTCATTATAACAAATAAACCAATTCTGTTGCGGAATTATATCCTTAGCATATTTACGAAATTTCAGATTAATCAAGAAATATCTTCAGGTTCCACTTTATGTTCTAAATATGAGAAAAATATGTAAATTTTCACATTTCAATAACGTTTTTAATTTCAGATATTTTCTGTATGATATCTTCCAAAAGTTGTATTTTAACTATGCTTCCTCCTACGCATTGATAGAGCACTCCCTGTGGCGTTCATGAGGAAAAAGTCATTTGGCCTACAGATTCTCATCCGGAGAGGAAATATATTTCGCGCATCCCGTGCATACCTGATTATCGATTTTTTGGCTTAGAAGTGGAATCCTTGCACCGAATCAATTATGTCTTTAAATGTGTTAAAAAATTGTATTCGTATGATGTTTGTGCATGCGTAAATAAAGCTGTGAGTTCTCCAACCTTCGAAGTTAAGTTCAGGAACGGTGAACACAAAAACTCCTCTTCCTATTCCTTTCTTACTTTCAAAATACTGCGTAGGGCAAATTTTCGCAAAATCTGGTTTGGGTTAACAAGTATTGCAATGATTATTGTTTCAGGATATCCAAAGTAGCTATTTACTTGGATGGTGCGATATATAACTAACTTCAGATTGTATGTAAGAACGTGAAGTTTAATTGTTTTCCAAAGATTTCATTGTCCATCTGTATAATTCTAACGCAATTTTATTCTGAATCACGCAATTGCGTAAACTTTTATGATAAACTCAGCCAACTCTTGTAGTGATTGGAGAAATTCTGTGTATCAATATAAATATAATATTATATAATATCCATTAGAATGTGGAATTTTGTGGCATAAATGTTCAGGACACATACCACTTGTCACTGCAGTGAAGATATGTCGCTGTTTTCTCTGGTCTCACTGTTTTCTCAGATCAAGTTTGTCAGCAGACGGAATTGTGATCTCAATTTTCTGTAAGCCCATAATTAGTAAAAGTTCGTAATTTGGAAGCTTATTTGCATTTGGACATCAACAAGATTTACGGTATGCTGTATCATGATTCAAGTACAGCATTAGATACCTTAACAGAAACTCATTACCATGCAACTGGCACATAAGCCTATGCAAGGATTTCTTACAAATTGTTTATATACGACGGAAAACACCACACTTATGCCATGTATTTACTGCTGTCCCATCACCTCCTAATGCTATCAGTGTAGTGATATCAATATGATGTTCTTTGAAAATTTCATATTTTCGGTTATGACTTTTGCATAAGACGCTAATGTGAGCTGCATGTTTGTACATGACATTAACATGTGAGCTACATTTTTGTAATCATTCTTCTATTAATGCAACACGCTCTTCAAGCACTCTTTGTTGATGCAGAGATCCTTTCATGATTTTCTGATTTAAAGCTTAATCTTTTCAATCGCCAAAATAAGTCCTTTCAAGTTATTAATGACAATTAAATTGATATCTTGAATTTGGTGTTCCATGCGATATTTGTTTTTTTTACCATCTTCTCTCGTACCTTTCTATAACGTTGGGTATGTCATAAGGTGTCACAACTCTTAGGTTTTCAATAAGTGCTCTTGCTGCTCTTGTCACAGCTCAATCAGACATGCACTTCCAGCTCTAGTTGCATGCACTAGAGCTGGAAGGCGGATTGTTCTTGACATACTTTTAACACTTACTTTCGATTACAATAACGGAAAAAGTTTATCAGCAAGATGCTGACACAGTTGCTCATGAACAAGATAAGAAGGATAAGATAAATCTTCACACGAAACAGTTAAAGATGCATTTTCATTCTTCTCTTTTCAGAGACTTTCCTGTTACTTTTCAGACCTGCACATTCCTTTCATAGGTTTCTGTGTTATCGCCAGATCAACTAGATATATCACCATTTCCCTTAAAGTCCTCTGATCCTTAAGAAATACTCTTTGCAGTCTGGAACTTTTCTTCCACTAGAGCATTTACAACCATTGATAAATGCACACTTTCAAGAACAAATATCAAATAGACGTTATTTTGTTTTTGATTGGGAAATTTGCAATTTGTATTTCATCTTTTACATTTGTTTCATAGAGACAAATTCTTATTGTTCTTGTATTTATCATGATATGATCTCAACGTTTTAATTATTTTTCCCTACGCACTATTAGAATTGAGGTGGCTTGCCAAGTGTTTTAAAGCCCCATAAACAATTGTCTCCCAAACAGAAATAAATTGAAAAATAACACAAAAATCAGACCTACCTGATAGAGTAACAGGTCTGATTTTATATTATTTTTCAATTTATTCTTCACTGAAAAAAAATAAGTTCGTATTATCTTCGTATGTTGG
Organism: Caerostris darwini; assembly: GCA_021605075.1. Classification (NCBI taxonomy): domain Eukaryota; kingdom Metazoa; phylum Arthropoda; class Arachnida; order Araneae; family Araneidae; genus Caerostris; species Caerostris darwini. The sequence goes on from BPLQ01008260.1 coordinate 290,357, forward strand.
TAGAATGCAAGTTTTTAATTCTAATGGATACCCACAAAACGGGACATGAAACATAACCTCTGCTGTTTACTACTGGGGGGCCTTTTTTATGAGATTCTTATCGGTTTTCCTAAGATTAAGACATTATTTATCCGTTATATCATTTAATTAAGTATACTAGTCCAATATTAAAAAAAAGATAAATGCTTTCAAAGACTATTTTTCAATAAAATATAAGCGGTCTTACTACGATGAATGAACATGAATTAACTGAACTTACTAGGGAAATTTTCTGTAGACGGACGGCCTTGATTTTATATCGCGGTGCAATCGTTTAGTGACAGCTTTTGTCCATTTTAAGACTTAGAAATAGTACCGGACGATATTAATATATTACACTAAAATTTTGCTTTATTTCCACAATTTTTTTTCTAACTTTTCCGTTCTAGTCAGAATAAAAAATCGGAAATTAAAAATCACTAAAATGCACGAATTTGCAACACTTTCGGCTAATTTTGTATATTTAAACATCAAAGTGGTCAGAGACTGTATTGGTATTTATTAATTTCTCTAAAAGTTTTCGCTTAGGTTCTTCTACTTTTCTGTGCTAACGAGAAGAAAAAAAACTGAATGTATTAATCATCATCATCATGATTATCGCAACAGCCCCATGGTGGGTCAAGGCCGTCTGCCTACTGGCAGATTACGAAACAAGAGATGTCTTCTTTTTCCCGAGTAGGGTTGCCCCCCTACTCCCGAAGTTCCTGTTGGACAGGGACCTACAGTTTAAAGTGGATAGAATTTGTGACCACTGGAAATTGTAAGCTTACATCATTTTCAGCTAATTTTGCATAATTAGAACCCAAAGTTGGAACAGGAAAATATTTATTCTGAAATTATTTAATCTCAGTTTTTTTATTTATCTCTGAAACAGATACATAACTTTGAGATAGCGGGAAAAGAATTTCGAAAAATAAATTTTACACTCTGCCCTAGTAGACATGGCGAGTATGTTGACTTCAAATTACAATTCGTATGCGCACTATATCTTATTTCTAATCCACTTAACATGTTTAACCTAACATTCAAGTTTTTCAAGATAACAAGTCTTATAAAGTATTAACTAAATTCTCCGTTTTCAGTCATGAAAATGCAACATGTCTCATATAACTAAAACGATAATGGCAGAGGAAATGAAGATATGCTGGCAATACACTTTTCTTGTAATATTAAAATCGTGAGTTTTTCTTATGCGTATAAAATTGGGTTTTTTTTTACCACCGCACTAAAACTATTACTTATTATTTTATAATGAAGTTTTTTCTTTATAACATTCAAACAACTTTTAAACCCATTATCATAAAATTATTTTTATTTAAAATCGAAATATTATTAAACAACATATGCAATATATTATGACATTATTAAAGACTATCAAAAATTTTGTCATCTATCTTAGAGTTGATTGTAGTTTTCAATGTTAAATAAATATGGGTTTTTTCAAATGTATTATGGCAAATATATAACAGTTCTTGAAGATTACATTGTTCAGCAATGTAAAAAGTAGTTATATAAAACAGGTCTTTCACACCCAAATTGAAGTTATCCAACGTGATGCTGATTGCGGTAGAGGTTTAAAGTTCTTATATTTTTTTCTAATTGTTTCTTATTATGTGTTATGTAAGAAAAGCTCGTGATGAATTTCACCTAATGGCCACCAGTGAAAAGCATTCACGTTCAAACCAAAACGTGATATATGAAACATACAATACACAAACATAATTTGTTTTGAATGTGGTTCTACTTTCTGATTTAAAATTTGATCGTACGAAACTTGATACTTACTACTTAAGAATCCAAAGTATTATATTTTTGTACTGAATTTTTTTTAATTTAAAAAAATCTAGTGCAAAAAATATAATTCAAAGTATATAATCCAAAAAAATATATCCAAAAAATATAATCTAAAAAAATTCAAAGTATTATACTTTTTGCATTGAGTGTAACATAGTTCTGCAATGGAACCCAGGTGGTTTTTCCCAAAACAAGAAAGAAGGCTATGGCTGCTGACTCTCTCTGTCTCCTGTGTAGAAATGGATATGTCTTACCAGGCAGAAATGGATATGTCTTACCTTGCTTTCTGTTTCTTTATGGAAGCGTCATAGGATTATTAGACTGATGTCACTGGTTTCTATCTTGTTCTTTCTATTTTTTTATATCTTTGTCATGTAAATGTGCCATTGGAAATAATAATAAAAAAAAATTTTTTTGCACTGTAAGAATTGCTTAAACATCTTTGTATTTTACATTTGTTTCGTTAATAATCAATTAGATTTATATGTCAATTTTTTTTAAATCTAATATTTACTACGTATATATCTAATATTTTAACTTCACTTAATATTTATATATTTTTTTATAAAAATCTCAGATAATCTATGTTCTGAATTTCATTTACTATAAAATAATTTGAACCAAACAAAACACAGGAAATGATTACATGATAATATTAAAATATTTGATGATTAGGTTACTGAATAAATTTACAATTTACCGACAACCTCAAAGAAAAAAGTGAAATGAGTACATAATGAGAAAAGGTTTTAAGTTCAAAATGTCGAGTATCGTTCACGTTTTTAAGATATAAAATTATCTATGATTCTATAAAATATCGTTCATCTCTGTGACAGTTATTTCCGCCTACGCAGAAAAAATGATTAGTCAAAATCCTACACTATGCAATTACAATTCGTTGCAATCCAAATAAATAGCCAAAAATGAATTGCGTGAAGCAATTTTCCCTTTTAACTTTTTCACCCTAAAACTTTCTCTCTTGCCAGCTGCTTTCTCGAATTGTTTTTATTATTAATTTGCATACAGCTGCAATCAGAGAGAAAAAAAAATAGGGTAAAACACGACACTTGCGAAAGTTAGAAAAATTGATCGTTCTTCACAAATGCCCATTATGTCAAGGAAGTATTTTATATTCCGTTTCAAAACATGAGGCATAAAATTTCTGCACACACACACACAAATGCAATTAAAAAACAAAAATGATATTCACACATTTAGCGTGATTTTATTAAAAGGTATTCATTCTGTTTTGCCGAGGGTAATTTCACGATCTCAACCTTGGTCAGCTGTCATGCAACCTATGCACGTGCACCAAATTTGGTTATTTAACGCTTTTCCGTCTTTTATGACTGAACTTTATGAATGTGTCGGTAAGAGCTAATAAGGTAGAAAAGATCAGATGTCAATAAGCCTTTAATTTATGGCTTTGTTGCACAGCAACACTCTTTTCGGTCTTTTACGATTATTAATCGTAGGATTTTATTAACACCGTGTAGCCGTTTTCATAATGTTAACACATTTATTTCTGCCAAGCTTGTTTGGGTGCACGTTTATATTTAAATATTTTGACTTAACCGTGGAATGCAGTAGAGCGAGAAAGCACAGGCTATATTTCATCAAACATATTCCTAACTTTAAAAAGTCACACGATAAATAATATTTTAAAGATTACTATCAGTATAGTTACTTCCTTTTTTTTTTTGTTATTTATTCAATAACCCTTTCGGCTATTTTTCCGAAAACACATTGCAATCAGTGCAACTTTAAGCAATATGGCAAAAGATGAAATCTGAAAAATAAATTTAATAGAAAAAAAGAGTTCAGTTTTTATTATTTTCTGTAAAAAAATTTCTAGATAATTCATCAAAATGTGGTAGTTTTTTTAATCAATATATAACGATAAACAATCTTTTTTAAATCGACAAATAAAATTGCACAAAAAATTTAGCATCCGTTTTGCCACATGCCACTATAAAAATCGAACCAAATATGGAAATATTTCATAGCATTATATAAAATAAATATTTTATAGTTTTTGTTACACTTTATTTTATTTATACTACATAGTTAAATTTTTTATAGTCTTCTATAAGGATTAAAAAAAATCTATTCAGCCATTAATTTAAACAAATCAATTTCATGAGCTTTTAGTATAACCAGTTATATAAAGATGAAATTGTACATTTGCAAAATAAAAATTATTAATCTAAGCAAATCAATAATTCTATGAATTTAATAATACAAGCTTTTATATAAGATTTCATTTGAAAGAAATAATAAAATAAACTAGTAAAAAATAATAAAATGGAGCAATTTTGGAGCAATAAGAAACATTTTAGGAAGAAAACAAATTAAAAAAGAAGAAAACGAACAAAATGAAAAAAAAAAAAAAAAATTTCCAAAATAAACCCGATATGTAAAGAAAGTATATATCATGCTATTGTTATAAAAAAAACATCTCAAACCAAGACTAACAATTATATTTTTTATTAAATTATATTAATTATAATTTTAATATAAATAAATTAATATAATTATATTTTTCTCAAAAATTCAGTTTCATAAGTCTTTTTAAATAATCTACTTTAAAAAAAAAAAAACTTTAATAGTCAATTAATGATTTTCAATTTTCCTTATTTTTGTGTCAATAATCAAATAATCGATTAAAATTTCTTTAAGGGTTGGATTGATCATCAACTCTTAAAGCACATTCTGTTATTTTATTTTTGAAATAAAATAAAATAACAAAATAAAATAACAAAAGTATTCTATTAAAATTTATAATCTATAAAATATTTAATTACTATTACAGTATTTGATAAAATACTTTTATTCATTTTCATTAAAATGAAAAGAGGGAAATAAAATAGCTGAAGGTGCTTTAAAAGTTGGTGCAGAGCTCAATACTAGATTCCATTCCGTACTAAAACGGAAACGACAGAAGCAAAAATATAAAAGAAATATTCATAGAGAGAAATAAAATAACTGAAGGTGCTTTAAAAGTTGATGATCAACCCAACCCATACAGAAATTTTAATCGAGTTTCAATCTTCAAAATACCAGAAGCCATTTCTCATGATTTTTTTTTTTGAATGAAAATTTCTATTTCAACTGATGTTCATGCCATAGATAGTTATCTAGACATATTTGACATCTATCAAATGTTTTTATTTCTCATACTTCTTTTAAGAGTGACTGATAGAAAATAGAACCGTCACACCCAAATGGAGTTCCATAAAGATCTTTGATAGCTTTGTGGGATTTGGCATAAGTTATTTATTAATCCACTAATAGGAAAAAAAAAGAAAGTCAAAATAACTAACATTATGTATTTTATTTTTTTATGGAATTTTATTTCTATTTTGACAGGTAATCAATTTTAGATCCGTTTTGAATAATTAGGAAGATTTTCTTTTTTTTTATTTATAAAGAAAAAAATATGGGTTTATTTATTGAATATGGCTTTGCTAGAATTTCAATGTTTATTTTAATGCTACCATTTCAATGTTTATTTTAATACTATCATTTTAATGTAATTACTTAAATAAAATAGAAATCAAAATTAATCTCAACTATACATTCATCATTATTTTTTCTAAACAATAGGATTTTCTTTATTCGTTTATTTGAAATCTATGAACAAGTTTTTAGTTTATAGTATAAATACGATTTATCATTTATTTCTACAAGGAAAATCAAAGCCATGTAATAGTTAAATAAATTTTCATAAACAGAACTGTCATAAGAGAATACTTTTTTTCAAAATATTAAATAAAAAAGGATATACAACATTTATTGTTGTTGCTATACAGTTTTATATAATAAAAATTACAATCACTAAACCAATGAGAAAACTGGAATTATATTCTCTGTCGGGGCACAAAATATCCAGCTGAATAGAATGTGACGCTTCCAAACTGAAAAGGCCTGGTTTGATACCAGACAAACATTATTTTATGTGCTCGCCAGAAATAAAGATAAATCTGACAACCGAAGAGTTCTTCCTTTTTAGATTCAAGGACGTAAAGTGAAGGATACGAATTCCATGTTTTCTTTTCAAACCTTTTCTTTCCAAAATGTGGGTGAATTTAGCAGGTTTCTTGTATATAATCGATGAATAAAGCTAAATACTTTATATATCCGTTGTAATAGCAAATATCTTCAATTCAATATGCCAAGCATTGAAAACACTGTTTAAGTTCTCATGGATATCTAAATTTTTAGCTTCAAACTTGGTTTTTTAAATATTATTATTTTATTTCCTGATTCCATTATATTTTGTTGTTGTTCTTCTTCTTCTTCTTCAATGACGCAACAGCCAGTATAATTAACCAGTCGCATATAATTAAGCACGCTTAACATTCAACGTAAACATTTATATAATTCTTCGTTGGTGCAGCAGCTTGGCCAAGGCTGTCTGCCCATTGGCAGATTCCGAGACATGAGATGTATTTTCTTTTTACGGGGTAGGGTTGTTAGCCCCACACTTTTCAGTTTTATTAGACCAGTGGAACCTGACGGCCGAGTGGCTAGCGCTCTCACTTTCGATACCACAGGTTTTGGGCTTGAATCCCAGCAGTGCCATGGATGTTTTGTAGTGGTTCGGAATCCACTTTAGCCGTAGGTCCCTGTCTCATATGACCGTAGAGCGTCACCTAATCAGACTTCTTACCCACATCATTCCTAAGCTGTAAAGGGGCAATTCAGCTCTAAGAACAGTGATATGGTGTGGTGTAGTAGGAGTAGTCTTCTTAGATCGGGACCTACGGTTTAAAGTGGAATCCATATCAGTGCAAACATCCATGGCACCGCCGGAACTCGAACCCGAAATCTGTGGCACCGAGTTCCAGTGAGTTAATCACTCTGCCTACAGGCCCACATTTTTTTGTTGCGAAACATATATGCGTAAATCTCTTTAAAATATGTAAAATCAATTCCTTTCTTTTTGCTGTAGTTCATAGAGTTTTTCTTCAATTTGCATGGTTCTCAATTTAAAATAATTTCACAAAAAGGCTCACGAGACAAATGCAAAATTTTATTCTTAAACTTTATTTAAATTCAAAACATCAAGAAGAATCTATTTCGTAGATACATGTGCAAATCGATGTAAACGGAAACAAAAAAAAAAGACTCATACATTCTCTTCATTACAAGGCCATCAACAATTCAAAATGAGATACAGCGCACGTGACGTGATATTGACATATTGCATGTGTACGCAACACGTGTTTCATATAAATCTCAGCAGCTAGATAGTGTGTCACGTGGCATGTTGATTGTTCCTTTTTTTTTAATCTTTGTTAAGGAATTTTCCTGCGGAACGTTAGTTAATAGTTGAAGTCACGTGACATGTTAATCTTTTTTTTTTAAGCTCTTTGTTATGAAAATTATACTTGGCGAATGATTAGATGATGCTTTAAACAGTTTTATTTCTTATTTTCTGTTATTTTTAGTCTTTTGTAGATGCCAAAAATATCCAGAATGGCATTATGTTCAAGCTTGATAAAAAAAGCTTTGTTTTCAAAATAAAATCGCACATATACATGATAAAAAAATATAACACATACGGATAGCAATTTCTTTTCCGATATGGAGATGTCTTGATGGCATGGCGAAAACCTACAGGTTTTGAAATTTGAGTCACCAACTATTATATACATGTTTTATTTCATTGTGGTTTCATTTGTGTTAGAGTTAGGAAAATATTGCTTATGGAAATACGTCATATGAGTTTTAATATTCATTTTAATTTATATTACATGGATAAAGTGAATGGATTTATATTGGATGTTTTCCTTAAAAACATTCTGTAAAAGGCTTGCATTATTAGCATGGAAACTTATTCAATATTTCATAATATATTTCTCTTCACTTTCAAAGCAGAATACATCTTAGGCGGCAGGATGAATCTTGAAATTTAAAACCTTATAGTTAGCTTGAAAAATAATGAAATATTGTAGTGTTGTGGCTTGGAGCACTGGATTGTAATTGAGTATGGTGGGGTGGAATACTTGAGGCACAGGTTGGAGTACGCAAAGCTTTATTTACACACGCACACACACATACAATATTCGACACACTTAAAGACATATAAATATAGATTCGTGGAAGGATTTCACTTTTAAATCGAAAACCCGATACTTAAGTACGATACTGCGCGAAATATAATTCCTCTCCGACTGAGAGTCTGTAGACCATCTGACCATTCTTCCTGAACGCCACAGGGGGCGATATCACCAATGCGTAGGAAGAAGCATGGTTATAATACTTAAATTGACTCACATATTCAATATTTAATTTTTATCCCTATCAAAGTTACAAATCTTAATTAGTGACAAACATTATCATGTTGTTGCGTAATTAAATTATAATTATTATTCTTATTAACTTAAAATATTAGTTAGTTTCAATGAAAAATGAAACAAAGAAAAATATTTTTTTCATATAAGAATGTTGACAAGGTTGTTCAAACATAAATTTAACTCTTATTTGCAAGTTTTTGAATAAATATAAAAACATTGTCATTTTTGTATGTAAATATAAAAATAGTTTTTACTTATACAGACGACATTTCATAAAGCTTAAATCTATCAATTATTTTATATTAAAAATTCCTTTCTTTTTTTTCCAGTTTGATTATTTAATATTTTTTAGTTTGATTATTTAATATTTTTTTTAAGTATTCAAAAACAAGTAATAAAAATTCATGAAACTTATCTGTCAATATTTTGCTTTACTTCAAACTTTTATTTGAAGGAAAAAATAGCAAAATTTTAGCAAAAGTATTCTTCCAAAATAAGAGAAAGAATAAGAAGGTTAAATTCTATAAAATTAAGCGCTTACACCTAAATCTTGACATAGTTGTAATTCATTATGAGTTCATTTACAAAACTAAACTGATTCATGAATTACAGAATAGGACTCTTTGACCTGAAGAAGAATGTATAATCAAGACGTCGAGTCATTTTGCACAGCGGGTTCGATTATGTCATGAGGTAAGTGTCTGACAAGAAAATATCTCTTATGACAGCAGATTTTTGTCTGTAAGAAATAACAAAAAAAAAAATGAAATAACAAGCTGTCATCAAAAATCTTCAGATTAATAGAAAGAAGACAACCCTCTACCTGATTCATCTCAACTAAGTATCAATTAAAGTGATTATCCGCTTCTGATGTTATTGTCTGCAGCTAAGCTGTATTCATTAAGTTTTGACTTTAGGTCATGGCCATACAGAAAAAAAGTCATGAATCAACAAAATATGCTGTGAAAGAAAACTGTTAAGAAAATTATCAGTTCTTATTCAAATCTTTAATTATCTGTTCAATGAATTGTGACGACATACCATTCCTCCCTTCACAAAAGCTCGTTGCTTCATAGTTCCTTAAACGCGCTGTTGAACTCACCTTCAAATATAAAACGTAATTTAGTAATGTGTTTCTCAAAGTATGAGATACATATTTAAATTTGTATTGCTTAAAATTGTGAAACTAGTCTTGAATTTTAATAAAAAGTTTAATATATTCCTATTGCAAAGTAGTTTTTATTCATTCATATTCTTTATTTTTGATAGGACGTTCCATTTAAAAACTTTTATGGATAAAACATAGTCCTCGTCCTACAAATTCATAATTTTTTTAATAAAGAAAATAAATTTATATACGCAAAGAAAAATGTTTATCTGTGTTTATTTTATTAATACAAAGACTTAAGATATCCTGATAATTAATATTTTATGTTGTATATTTCTTAAGTCAGTTCTCAATATATTCCTCCAAAGTTTTTTTTTTTTTTGTTACAAATATTTGGCAATTGGCAAATTTGTTACAAATATTTGTGAAATCGCTTTCTGTTAAATAAAAAAAATAGCATCTCTTAAACGCTTAACAATTATCTTTGGAAAATTACTTTAAAAGGCATTAATGCCATATTTGTGTTAAATTTATTAAAAATCAACATTCATTTCATTTACAGCAAATTAATAGAAGAGCACGTTAGTTTCCAGATTTAAATGGCCTTATTAATCAGTATAAAACTTTGAATTATAAATTATATTCGTATAAGATTGCAATTCTCCGAAATTATATTCAATCCGATTCATTTACAAGTTAAATCACCTTTAAAATGATAGTTAGTGAATGCGTTTTACATTGAATAATTACATATTTTCTCTTGTAACTATTTGTATCAAAGTAAATAATACCCTGTAATTTTACGTCTGATTTTCTTTATCTGATAAAAATGTTGAAGCAATAAAGTGTCTGATCTGTTCCACCTTGAAAAAAGGGCCTTCATAATGTGCCTTAGGTTAAACTAATCAAGAATCTCAGTATTCTTTTTTTAAAGTCTTTTCACAAAAATCAGTGCTTCGAAAAACTCATACCTCAATGACTTAGGAGTAATAATACTATTTTTGTTGGGAGTAACCCATAAACTAAGCGATGAAATTGGTCAATCTAAACGTCTGAAGAACAGGAAATGCGTTTACTTTCAACTCCACCGCAATTTTATGTGACCTTAATGCACCATAACAATAGCACACACTTCAGAAAAAAAGACCTTGTTAGATAGAATTGATCATTTCCTCCCCTTTTTATAGAAGCCATTATATTAACAAATGGCCAGCGACTATTAAATATTTAACTGCCCCCTCCCACCAAGAATTTGAAGGATTAATGGCTTTGCTAATGTTTAATAATTCAAAATCAACAATCAGTGTCACGTGTTCCTTGTCTGAAGGGAATGTGTCGGAATTTCTGTGATTGGAGGCAAGCGTGGTTTGACTATACAGGGTTTATACCAGTTTTACAACATCATTCAATTCTAAACCGATGATTAAACGTGTTAAAATAGTAAACTATAAGGGCACATAAAAAATTAGAAAATAAAATTATATATTATAATTTAAAAAAACATTTGTGTAAAAAAAAAAGGTGTTTCAATTTCTTTTTTCCATTCATTAAATATTAATAAATTTAAAAATATTTATTTATTAATAAGGTCTTTTGAGAAGCTTTTCTATTATTTTATTTAAACAGAAGTTTTAATTAAATTTAGATTTCCCTTTATTTTAAAATTTTGTACAATGAAGATATTGTAATTAATTAGTAATGTGCAGTGATAAATTACTCTTAATAAATTAGCACAAAAGATTAAAAAAAAAGGAAAAAATAAATCACAAACTTTTTTCATTTGCATTCAGTTTGTTTAGGACAAACAGGTCAACGTGTTACAAAATAAATGTAATTAATTTTTTTTTCTCCTGACTATATTGTTCTTAATATGAATTATAGACACTATATATGAATTATAGACCGACCCTTATTAAACCACTACGATGTTTTTATAAAAAAAATTGCTAAATTTCAAGAAATTTATAAAGTAGCGTTACAGTTTAACGAGATTTGAGGCTTCTATCTGTTTTTCTAATGGACGGTTTATACTGTTGTTTCGTAATAATACCGGACTTGTCCGATCTAATGGTATCCCAAATTAAAATAATAATTATTACAGAATGAGTTATAAAAAATAATTATATTATTATCATATTTTTACTGAATAATTATTAATGAATTATTTTTAAATTTTAATTGTAATAAAGTGGGCAACTCCTCAAGCTCCTTTGTATGTTAATGAAATTCAATCTGAGTACAATAATTATATTGTATTATAATAATAATACAATAATAAATGACTATGTGAAAGTCCAAATAATATCTAGCCATCTAATAAGTAGTATTAGAGGTGTTATTTAATAAACTATTTCAGACGTATGCTGTTTACTCGATTAATTTCAACTTTTTTTATAGGAGGCATCATATTAAGAAATCGAATGTAGCTATTAAATATTTAACTGCTCCCTCCCACCAAGAACGTGAAGGATTGATTGATGGCTTTCTTGACTTTATTATAATTCAAAGTCATCAGTCTCACGTGTTTTGAGTCAACAAGGAATGTGTCGGAATTTCTGTGATTGTAGACAAAAATGGTTTTTGACCTTTTGGTGTCAAGGCTAAGGCGTGGTATACACACGCTCTTCTATTGTCACGGGCTGTTGTTTTTAACCTTGCAGCAACATAAGCTAAACAGCTGCCAATAACTATTTGTCTAAGCATCCCCCTCCTCTTTAAATTAAAACGACCGTGTAAAAATGTAGATCCTTTTAATTTTCTTCAGTGTTTAACAGGAATGTGGTTTATTAATGATTTTAGTTCTGACTTCAGGGACAGGATGGCTAATACAATGAGATTGATGGAGGACAATAAACGCTTACTAAAAGCATTGTTTCAAATTTATAACGTGATAGAAATTTAGACTTTGCACGTTTATCTCATTTATGTTTCTTTGTCTGTTGATCTGACATGTTATATGCTGACAGGATGCGAGATAACTTGAAAACATTGGCTTCGAACTAATTTACAATCGACTGCAGATTGGTCGAGTCATTTATTTATCTTGTGTTTAAAAAATAATGTTGGCATTCAACATTTCCTGTTTTCATAATGTTATTTATATCGCAATAAAAACTTCATCTGCAAATTTAGTAGAAAATTGATTTAAAATCTTTGAATCAGTTATTTTTGTCACGAGTCACGTTTCTACGATTTATATAATTAATATAACTGCTATGTTTTTAAATGGAATTAAAGCAATTATTTTACAAATTCAGATTTATTTTTACGTATAGATATTTTTATAAATTTTATTGAACCTTCTTTTTAATTTTATATTTTTACATGCTTTACATTTTTATAATTTGTTAACAAAATATTAGGGAATAAAAATTTCCGTAGTGTATTGCACTTTTAACGAATTAAATGGTTTACAATATATTAGAAGTTAAAAATTCTAAGCGAATAGCAATTATCAAAATAATCATCAATAAAATTTGTAGTTATCAATAAAAATCGAAGATAATTTTCATATACATAGATCAAAGAAATTAATCTTACTGTTTATGTTGAGCAGAGATGCACAGATTGTGCAAACCCGGATCACGTATGACTTGTATCACCATATACCATTTTTAACTTTTATTTTAAGTATCTTACATTAAGGACTTTTTTGAACAAAAAAATTCTGATTTTGATAAAAGATAAAAACTAGAAATACTTATATTTGATTTAATCTCCTGTTTTATTTTATCGCCAAAAGTTTATTGTAATAATTCGTTCTATACTGTTTTATGGGATTTCTAAAAACATATTCGATTTTTAATTCTGTTCTCAATAAAGTAATTGTGATCGTTGATAGATAATATAATAAGATACGCAAAAATATTTTTTCAACATGTATTTGTATACAAATATTTTTCATCGTGAATGCTAAAAAATAAGAAAATTGAAACCATTTCGATAATCATTTTTTCCCTAACAAGTTATTATTAAAACTGAACCAAAATTATGAGAAATTAAAGATATCAAATCGTTGAAATTATCAGGAATGAAACATTGTAAGCCTTTTTTAATATATTATATTGTTTATTAACAATTTTATAGTAATTAGCTTTCAAGTGGATATTTTTGGGAGGGAGGGGAGGGCTGCACTTCGTCAAATTATGCTGACTATATGCATAACCCAGTCTGTAAAAATTTGGGCGTCCCTTACGTATAGAGCAGGATAGCTTAAAATGGAATTTGATAAAAAAGGAATGTTTGTTTACAATATTACGAATCTAAATATCTTTGAATATTTTCCGATAATATTCTTCAAATTTTATCTAGTTTGTAAATCCATTAAATTAAACTTTCTTTAAACGAATTTGAAAATAGAAATGAGAAATAATTTGATATTACTGTACTGCTGAAAATATATAAAATGTCGGTGTTTTTTTTATTTGTGCATCATTAAAAACATATAAATAATTATGTTATTAATTTACATACATTTGTAACAGCCATGAGCAATACAAGATAAAAACAGCATATCACGTTTATATTTTTAAGTTAAATTTTCTAAATAGAGGGAAGCATTAATAAAGCGAATATTATATTATGTAGATGACTAAAAACAGGAAACAGAAGGACAGAGACATATTAAAATTAACACAATCGATTGTTATCAGCCTTTTAAACACAAAAGAATGCGTCAATATCTGAAAATCCTAAATTTTAGAGGGAAAAAAAATCACTTATAAAGAGCTAACTTCTCTAACTGTTTTTATTCAAACAAAAAAAAATTTACGAACTATAAATTCAATATTTATTTATAAATGTGTAAAAACAGTTATTTTATTCGATGCATTAAAGGAATTAAAATGTAAAAATATGAACTACATGAATAACATGTTGGAGAAAATTCATTTCTAGTAGTAGTAAAAATAAATTTTAAATTCTATATTTTTAATATATTTTTAATAATATAAAATATTACGCGATATCGAAGTAAAAAGTAAAGTTAGTACCTATTGTATTTATTATTATTTTATTTCTCATAAAAGTTTAATGTCTTTTCTTCTTAGATGTGTATGACGATGGTATTGACCTGGTTTTATCATTATTTCCGTCCATTTTCTTTATAATATAATATAAAATCATTCTCAAAATCTTCTCCATATCATATTCATACACTTCATTTTTGAAAATTTTACTCTGCTACTTTTTTTGGATTACCGTCATATAGTAAAATACTCTTCTCCTGGACAGTAGCACAAATTAAAAATCCTTAGCAAACTTAAAAATCAAAGTACCTACTCAAAAATGTCCCTAGAGATAAAAATCCTAGCTACAGTGTTCACATGCGAATTAAATCCTAACAAAAAATATCACCCGCACAAATTTTGTAGCTTAACTATAGTAGTGCATAACCAAACAAATACATTTCACTAACGTTATCTATACTAGTGTCATAAATAAATACAAAAAGGTTTATTTAAATATCTGACGTGGGTGACATTTTATCTGTGATTCCCTTTTAAAGATTAAAGTACAATAATTCTTCTCCCACTTAAAATTCAAGATTGTATCAAAATCTTCTGCACATCATATTCTTCCACATCATTACTTAAATTGTTTTCATCTTTAATCTACTACTTTATGGATTAAAATTTTTTTCTGATCCGTCATATAATAAAATGTTCTCAGGTAGCACAAATTTTTAAAAAAAACTTCTTAAAAATCAAAGCATCCTCAAAAATTATCAGTAGAAATAAAAAATCTAGCTACAGTGCTCGAATACAAATTAAATTCTAACAAAAATATCCCTCGCACAAATTTTATAGATTAACTATAGTAGTGCATAACTAAACAAATGCATTTTACTAGCGTTATCTACTAATGTCATAAACAAATACAAAGCTTTTTTAAAAATATTTTGGAAACATCTGACGTGGGTGAGATTTTATCTATGATTCTCTTAAAGATTAAAATATAGTAATTCTTCTTACTCTTAAAATTCAAGATTGTATCAAAAACTTCTCCACATCATTACTTAAATTGTTTTCATCTTTACTCAACTACTTTTTTGGATTAAAATGTTTTTCAGATCCGTCATATAATAAAATTTTCTTCAGAACAGTAGTACAAATTTAAAAAACAAAATTTCTTAAAAATCAAAGCATCCACAGAAAACATCACTAGTAATAAAAAATCTTGCTACAGTGTTCAAATACAAATTAAATCCTAACAAAAATGTTACTCACACAAATTGTGTAGATTAACTATAGAAATGCGTAACTAAACAAACAAATAGATTTCACTAGCGTTATCTATAGTATACTAATGCCATAAATAAATGCAAAAAAGTTTATTTAAATATTTGGAAAACATCTGACGTGGGTGAGATTTTATCTATGATTCCCTTAAAGATTAGAGTACAGTAATTCTTCTTACTTTTAAAATTCAATATTGTAAAATTACGCAAGATTACCCTTTTCGAAGTATTTAAAATTACTGTTTTGCATATTTTGAAGATAAACACCTTGAACCTACCTACATGAAAATCCGGTCCTTTGTCAAGAAATTTCAAAATTAATTGCTTCATACGTAAAGAATCTCGTTTGATACTTCTTTCAAGAACAAGTCAAATTGTATCAGAAATAATAAAAAAAATTCTTTGGACATATATTTGAGTCAAGAATGCTCACATTTGTGAAGGTTGCGGACCCATGTAACCTCCGCAATTTTTGCGCGGAAAAAAAACCCCATATGGATTTAACATACATATAATTAATTTTATTAAGTGTAAAAAAATAAAATAATATAAAAAAGTAAATGGTACATTTTCTGGGGGAATTTAGTGTTTAGTATTTAGTATTTAGTTCTATTTTTGTCGTAACAAAGCGCAAAAAGAGTTGTAGTTATTTTTGCTTAAAAATGTCTGTTCATAAATATATGTTTTTTAACACAAAACACATTTAATTTATTATTATCAACAACCCCATCTGCATTGTTTACTGCAATTTTAAAATGGAAATTATTTTCAATAAATATTGTAAAGATAAAAACAAATACAAAATAAATATAATCAAACAAATAATAGGGATTCTGCAAACGAGTTAGAATATTATTGATAAAGAACCTCATATTTTAGTCGGTAAAAAATTGGAAACATTCAATAAAATATTTTCTATTATTTAATTGTTTATTTTTTTTTTATAAGACTTCAGCTGGATCATGTTCTCTACTCTAATTTAATAATTTAAGTAAAATGAATTAATTTTATAAGTAACATGAAAAAGAAAATTTGGCCTTGCTTTGAATGAAAAAAAAATTAAATGTTATTTTATTGAAACTTATATTCAATACATGCACAGAAATTGAGTGCACTATTGTGAGTTTCACAGAAAAGTAAAAATCATATTTTACTCTTTGGTGATTTTTTTTATTTCTTTTATTTTCAACTATCCTCTTCGTGACAAAATTAGAAGCACGTGTTATACAGCTTCAAAGCTATGCTGGTTCGATTTCTTTGATGGCGTCACTGCTTTTAAGGCTGGACATACTATCTGAAGATGGTCGCAAATGGTAAAATAATAATAACTTGGCAGTCTATTTTCTCGTATAAGAAAATAGACTGTCAAGTTATTATTATTTTTTATTTTTAGATTTTGATCAGCGTACATTTAAATGCAGGTAAGCTGCTTCTATTTCCACCATTAAAATGTTACATTGCCATCTAAATATTAATTGTTAATTTTAATTTCTACCCTTAACATCGATGCCAATAACTTAGTTAATTAATGAGACATCATCTAAGTAAGATAACGCCCATTATGCAAAAAATTTTTTTTATAAAATCAAACTTTTTCTATGTTAACTTTAAATTAATTATTTATAATGTAAACGAATTTTCGATATTTGATAACATCAGTGGGAAATTAACTTTCTAGTACGTATACACTTTAACAAGTGCAGGTTTTAATGACATAAATTTATACCCTTATTAAATTTATAAATATTTTGTTGTAAAATCTCTATATTATCATATATTTGGCCTGATGGCCAATTGGTTAGGGCTCTGGCCTGTGGTACCATATGCTTCCGTTTCGAATCCCGTCGGGGGCATGGATGTGTGAATGGTTCGAAATCTACGTTAAGCTTGTAGGTCTCGGTCTAATTAGCTCAAAGTGTGCAAAAAAGGGCCGTAGAGCGACAAACTAAACTAACTATCATATCATGTATATGCATAATGAAGAGAGGATAAGAAACTCTTCTAATTAACTGCAATGTAGTATTGTCAATGGACAATCAAATTAGAAGATCAAATCAGATTAGTGTTGGATTAGTGGATAACGGTTGAACACTAGAAGCATGACCATGTCATCAGAATCTTAAAGAAACTGATAATAAAGACACCCAAATGAAAGATTCAGTGCAATTATAAAAATGCGTGACACAACATATTACCCCATTCAAATTTTCATATCACAACTATCACTACAAGAATAGGTATTAGAATACTACAACTTCCAAATAGCTGGTAGAATGATCAGAATACATGATCAATAATCACTTGAAGAACTATAAGAATTTGATGTCTGTATCTATGTTATATCTGCTTTAAATCAGCATTGGTAATTACTAATGTTCCGTTCTTCACATTATATTCCATCCATGCGTACGAGAGAGACAACAGAATAGATACCCGGAGATGACTTGCGTTACAATAATTGCTTTACAAAAATAAATAGAACCGATATCAAGTGTCTAGCATAGACAATCAAATAACCTAATTGGAGGTTTCCAAATTTCTTCAATATGATTCACAAATGCGGAAGTTACCTTTTAAAATTTTTCCTCTCTTATGACTGCAAGATAACAAGTCTCTTTGGACCCTAGATTACTCCAAATATGATACTATTGCGTTACAACATAGGCGTGCTTGTACAAGTAAAAATGCTAGAGAAGTTTGACAAAACGATAAAACGCACTCTTGGTTATTCGATTTCATTCATAAAAAATATTTTGTTATCTACCCGAATATCAACACACCCCAAATCGTTCATTACATACACACCCCTATTGAGCCATTAGTAATGATGGTTATGAAACGCCTACGCTTGACAAATGACGTTTATCTTGCAATGGATCTATCTCATTTGCTTATCGTAGTATGTTTTGAAAGGTTTGTAAGGAAATAGAATGTGATTTAGTTTTCACAAAATTCGTCCATGATTTTCTATGCATAAATAATTAATTTGTTTAATGAAGGATAATTAAGTAATACAGACCATAGTGTAGAAATAAACAACTTATAATTAATTTAAATAACAATAGAAAACCGGAATTTAATTTAAATAATGTTTTTAATTTGTCTCAATAACACTTTTAAATGAGAAGGATTGATTAATAGTTATGTGTTAGTTTAAATTAAAGACACAAAATTTACATCCCATAAATTCACTTTCGAAATCTTATTTTTAGAAATGTCCTTTTCTAAAAATTTTAACTTTCTTTATTAATTTAATAGCATTTTAATTAGTTATTGTCCAGAAATTTATTCAATGTACAATCATTATAACTGAAAATTAAAACATTGTAGTTTTAAAAAATTGAAAATATAAACTTATTCCAATATAGTTTAAAAAATTTTTTTTAAGGATTAAAATTGTTTGTTTGGTAATATTTATTAATAAGAATGTAATATTTAGCAAGTTGTATTAATTTTGAATACAAGTTCTGAATTACAGTTTAAATTGTAGTTTTAACATATTTTTATTCATTAAAAATGTTTTTATTCTAAAATTATTTATTTAATTTTTTTCACAACCATGTGTAATTTCATTTTTTAAAATATTTATTACAACATTATTTATTTTTAAATATTGTTCCTTTGACCTCATTTTATCGTTTATTTCCTCCAAATAACACCCAAAATAATTTCAAATAATTCCATTCTGGTTTAATATTTTTATAATTTTTTATTAAAAACATTACTTCATAATTCATAAATATTAATTAAAATGTGTTTCCCAGAATTTCAGAAGAAAAAAAAAAGATTTAAATGCCAAGATTTATAAGCATTAAAATAAAGAACAAAATATTTTGTTGACATCCGGATCTTTTAATTTTGAGCTTAAAATATATAATGAATGCAGTGCAAAAGTTTTGAAAGAATAAAACAATTAATATTTTTTTTTAATTTACATATAGTTTGTAAAAAGTTAAAATACTAATCTCGCATTTAATTATGAAAGATTAGTATTTTAAAGTATACAAACGCAAGCTTAAATTTTCAGTATTAAATAAGAATAAAGTTAATAAGAAACCAATAGCAAGTTAGCTTGCGCACTTAAATCAAACAAAATAATGATAACAATAATTCTCCTCAAGTTAAAAGCACTCGTTAAAATGGCGTGTCGAAATTCCCTGCAAATATTTATAAAACCTGAACCCATTAACAAGAAAGCACCCAATAGACCTACTGAAATTAAAATAACAGGCGTTGAGGTGAAAGCTATCACAATTATTCCGGGACAAAAGTAGGTTAAGAACACACAACAAAACACAAATTGCTACTACAAGAAAAAAAGCTGTAATAAGCAAATGCAGGTGTCGTTCGTTTTTTTATTCTATTTTTTAGCTAAAAGGCTACAGCCAAAAATGTGCAATAAAAAAACTCAGAAGCCATGCATCACTGATTAAACAGAAGTAACGAAGCAGTTAAAAAAGTATTCAGATCTGCAGTTTGCTACAAGTGAAGAGAGTAAATGGCGTTTTTCCTAGAAGGAAACCCGCAGAGACAAAAAATGATGGTAGACCGAATTTAAGTTTTAATTGCTGTCGTTCTACTTTAAGAATCGTTTCTGTTTCTGATGAACTCATCCCTGGTGTTTTCACACACACACACGTAGCGTGCATGAATAAACAAAAAGACGGATGCCGAACGTAAGGAAAATAGCAGGTGGTAATTGTCCTTAGGGAATGTAAATATGAATAGTAACATATAAAAAAGCAGTTACGGTTATTAGTTATTTGCTGCAAGCGTTTAAGTGTGTTCGCTTAAAAAATAATTTCAAGGGTTAAATAGCTGCTTGCAAATCAGAAATGAGTTTATAGAATTATGTTTTAATGGTATACTAAACACATTGCTGCCTCTTATTTTTAAATAATCCATCAAATTTAATAGCAATAATTTTTTTTATGTTTCAATATGACCATAATCGAAAATATTGTATATTGCTATGGTTGGAAGTTAATGTAATACAAGTTATAGTATTCGTCAGATTTTACATGATTAGAATTAGAAAGATATTAACACAAATTAATTTATATGCAACTCCATCCATATTACAAGCGGCCTGATGGCCAATTGCTAGCGTTCTGGCCGTTGGCACTACAGGCTTCAGATTCGATTCCTGGCGGTGGCATGGATGTTTGTGAGTGGTTCGAATCCCCGTTAAACTATAGGCCCCGGTTTAATTAGCCGAAAGTGTGCAGAAAATGACTGTAGAGCGACACACCGAACTAACTATATTACAAATATGATATAATTATTTATTTCAAGAACCTTTTATTATTTTTACTGCCAATGGTATAGGAAAAAAAATTCATTCTAAACTTCTTTCAGACATAAATCATATAAGATAAAAAATTTCTACTTATTGTGAGAATGTAATTTTTTTTTAAAGTTTAATTGGCATATTTTCATATTGAGGACTGTTATCTGAAATAACTAATTCGATGTAATAGACAAAATTTGATCTATCCACATTTTGAAATATGTTTAGCAATATTTAAACATCTGAGCTAAAATGTTCAGAGAATTAATAGATCTTTTTGTCATTTTCGAATGCCAACTATTCTGACTATTATTAAGTTATTATGTTTTTTGACTAATTATTTTTAGTATGTAGGCATTTTAAAGATAAATAAAATAAGAAAAATGATAAGAAAACAGGTTAAAAAATAAGATAAATAAAAGAAAAACTAATTCATAAAGAAAAAAAAATTGCGGGAATTGGATAAACAACCAAAATTACATTTATTAAGTATAATATCAAAGGACTTTTTAAAGAGTTTTGGAGTTAGAAAGAAAATTAATTATATTTTTATCTGCTTGTTTATTTCATTGTGTATAATAGCTTTAAAATGTAGGAAACCAATATTTGAAAAAAATGGTTACTTAAGAAAAGTGAATTTAACCTATTTGATGGTCTTATAAATAAATATTTAAATGAACTGTAAGGCATTACATTTTCCTTTTAGTTCTTAATAAAAGATTTAATTTTACTAGCATTAAAGATCTCACAATTAAAAGCATTTGCATCAGGAAATCAACTTAAGGAAAATTAATATGAAATTTTAAATAAAAACATCTTTAATACAAATTATATTTAAATTGTTAAACTATGTTTTTGAAAAAATAAAATTTATTATTATCTTTAAAATGCTTTTGAACAAAGTTCTGTTCATCTTCGTACAGTATTTTTACTTTTTAAATGAAAAAATCAAAAATTAGTTGAAAAAAGATTTATTAATCTTTAGTGTAACGTTTTTAAATCGTTTTTTATTTTTTCCTTAAATTAAATGTGAATTGAATATAAACTCTTTAGTAGTCGAATAACACAAGCACGATATTGAATGGGATAAGCAGATTAAATTTATTCGAGTGAAGCTAATGCCAAACCATACAATCGTGTGTAAGCTCTCATAAAACGAAAAGCAAGCCTCTTATTGTGAAACTTTCCCTTTCATACAATGAACATCACCTAAAATGATTGAAACCAGAGTTTGAAAACCTTTACATTAGTCAGGATATGTAACAATTACGTAACTCTTGAAGAAATCTCTTTTTTTCACATTAAGCCTATATGCGAAAGCGAAATCCAGCTGACCCGTAATACCAGGTCAGGGCGCTAACACCGCCTTCTGCTGCCTGCAATTAAACGACCGAAATTTCATTAAGTAGAAAGGGAACAATAGAGTCGAATTCCTACGCTGCCCGGAACAATGAGAGAAGAGCGTTACAAAATCAGATTTTGGCATCATTCACATGCTCCACATGAATAACCTGCCCATTGTGAATGGCGGAATTATAAAAGGCATTCTTCGTCCACCATGGAGATGTCCATGAGCAATGCTTCATTAACACTGTGGCGCGCGCCTGCGAATTGATCCCAAACGTCCCTCACTGAAGACAATGACTTAAAGAGAAAGCATTGGTGGCATACCCGTTAACCTTCGTAAAAAAAAATGAAAACAATTGAGATTTCTCTTGAAGACAGTTGTAATTGAGCTAAAGCATTGTTTCTAGCTACCAGTGAAACAAAAAGTATACATATTGTCTGCCAGAACAACAAAGAATCTAATTCCTCTTAATGTTATAATAAATTGAGCTATGTTCTCCATCTTGTGAATTGTCTTGATACAAGGATTTAGTTTTCTTCGACTTTGCTTTTTTTTTCATTTGTTCCGTGACAAGGACTTCAACAGAAAGCAACACGTTTAAAATTAATTACAAAATTCTGACTGCATTCTTTAAATCGATTTACAAAATACTCCTCCCCCATTTTTTTTTTTTTTTTTTTTTTTTTTTTTTTTTTGCAACATTTTCATATTTTAAAAGGTAATAAATAGCTTTGTCTATTTTGCCGCTTTATATGCACGACTGGAGGATTTTTTTAAATACAAAGCTTATAATGCAAGGACAGCATGAAGAATAAAGGCTAACAGGATATTAAATGTAACAACTATAATTTTATTAACATAATATATATAAGTATAAAATAAAAGCTAAGATGAATAATGTTATTTTTTTTCTAATAGACTATTCTCTGTTTTAAGAAAAGAAAATAAAGATGAATTAAAATAAAACGAATCAAATATTTTTACAAAATTACTACTTCCAAAATAAAATTCTAGATGATTTATATGTATTTTTTTAACATATAACATTTTTTTTTAAATTTTTATTGTGATATATAATTGCTTACAATATATTGATTTTGATTGATTGATACATCCATTTGATTGAGTATCTTAATAATCAATATCATGATATGCCTTTTAGAAAAAAAACTAAACCAAATATTAGGTACATAATTAATTATTAATGAATTATAAAAAATTAATTTCATATGACAATTATTTTAATATATTATTTTACTATATGTATATATATTATAATGAAATAATATATTATGTTATTCTTATTATAAAAATTAACTATTTTATATTATTTCATCATTAATATTCTATGTAACTGACTTAAAATTCAACTTTCTGCAGCTTTATAGAATAGATTTTTAGCTTTTTCATATAAAATGTAATTTCATAAGAAAATGTAATTTCACATAATAAAATGTAATTTCATATAATGATCTAAAATATAAAATAAAAATTTTTTCATCACATCATTTTCCTAATTTTCTTTATTCAAAGGATTATACACTAGATTTTTAAAGATGCGCCATTTTATAATTCAATGATTTTATACGTTTACACTTCCTCTTACACAGGAATAGAAGACGAGAATTTAATTCTGTTAGTGGCTTGGGTTACTTAGAATAATATGTTGACTCGTTAGAAATAAGACAAAGAATCTCGTATTGACGGGTGTTAAGACCATTAAAATCCGAAGGGAAATCCACTTTTCATCACACCGCCCCCTATCTATGAGTTGACTTTGATACAATGAAATAGAGAATTCTCATAGCTATGTGAACAGAATGAGTTTATGGGCGGATTGCAGAGAATATAAGTTTCTTCATTGAAAAAAAAATTTACAAATGTTGGTCTTATTAAATGAATATTAATTTTATTATTTATTTACTACTTATTATTATTGATTTATTTTAGTTAAATAGTGATTAATTTATAAATATAACATCCAATCTAATTCTTCTTGCTGCTTCTCTATTAAATCTCAAAATAGAATAATAATAGAAAAAAATCAGAAAAACACTCAGATGATTTAATATTATACATTAATAAAAACTTCCCTAAAATAATTATAAATGCGATTGCGGAAGTCAATTGAATATTAGCAACTGGAGCATCGAAGCAGAAGCAAAAATTCCAAAAGATTTGCTAATCCTTCATTAATAAGGAGTTCCACCTATGCGCTTAAACATGATTTAATGAAAGAAATGAAATGAAAAGGTGTTTCGGTTCGAAACGATTACGCACCACCAGGCGTGAAATCCGATTTCGACAATAACTCGTAGACTTCGAAAGCATTTATGATTTCTCTTTATTAAAAAGCTATTTCATTGTATCCAATTTCGACAGCTGATTACATTAAACACGCTTTACGAGAGCGATTTGTAAGTACTAAAAGCAACGTTAACCATAATATTGTTTTTCTTTTTTAAGGCCATATTTGAATGAGCATATCAAGGAGAAATATTTTGAGCGAGTGCATAAAAGTTGGTGATTGACATTTCATATTATAGTAAATTGGTCTATTCGTGTAATAACCTGTCAACTTGAGATGTAGAAATGGACCAAACGCAGCAAAAAATTTAAATTGTTATTATGGTATGTTGGTATGCAAAAGGATTTTTTATTAATTTTAGAGGAACATTAATAGTAACTAAAAAAAGGCTGTATTTATATTGTTGATTTAGTTGGTGTCACATATCTATAAATAGAAATTTAAATATAGTAATTTTGAAACATGTCAAACCAATGAATAATACTTATTATTAGACTTAATAAATATAACTTAATTATTTCTTATGGAATCAAGAAATTATTAATATGTTATTTGATTTATTTTACATGTGATATTTCGATTGGATGGGCACTACATTTCCATACTGCAGACATAATGTGGAGTTAACTAACTTATTCTCCTTTTCCATCCCCTCGAGTCCAGAGAAAATTGTTTCATTCTACTTCATCTTCTTCGTTGGCTTAATAGCCCCGTGGTGGGCCAAGGCAGTCTGCCTACTGGCAGATTTCGAGACAGGAGATGATTATCTTCTTACTGGATAGGGTTGTCAGCCCTACAGTCATATTAGATCGGGACCTACGATTTAAAATGGATTCCGAGCCACTACAGGCATCCATGGCACATCTGTGGCACTGAGCGCCAGAGCGCTAGTCACTCGGCCATCAGGACCCTGAAAAGTGTTTCTAGTCTATAGATTTATCGTGCGCGTTCACCGAATATACACGTGAGCCATCGGTTCAGTTTCGCTTCCCGAATACTTTAGGTACTTTATGTTTCCGGAACAATTTTTCACAGAATTCACTTTCCACCAGGTCAAGTATAAATAACGAACTACTTTCTGTAGAAAAATAATTGTAATTTCAACTCTTAACTAAACATAAATAGCTCAATATGCGAGGGGTTTTATGAGCAACGGGTTTGTTTAATTACATATGAACATTACTGTATAATCATTCGAAAACTATCGGAACTGGAAAACTTGTAATTGAATCTAACCAAAATATCATTTTTTGTTGTTGTTACTGCACATCGGTGTGCCTGCCCTTTCACTTATGTATACCATATAATATGACACAATGGGAAGGGGGGGGTATTACTTTCTGAAGGACTTTGTACGAGTAATTGCCTGTATTTGATTGTCGAAATGGTCAAAACCTGGTAAACTCCTCTCTGGCAGTTTGACTTTTGATGCAAGACGTTTACATACGCTGTTACAAATCCAATCGAAATATCCTCATTTTTGAATTAGGGACTGCAAAGGACGCCGTCGCCGGATGCGAACTTGAACTCGCCTATATGATATGGCCCACTGGTCAACTCGTCATTTCTATCATTAAAAATTATTTCGTTGTTGGAATGGATTTATCTTTCATAATATAAGAAGTAAACCATGTGCAGAAAATAATCGCATTATCTTAAAGATTAGTTCTTAATTTTTAGAAAAGATTTATTTGTATGCGTGTGTGTGTATCGGTCGACCACGTATTCCATTAATGTACGCTATGAATAGTTCACCATGGAAAGATGATGGGAAGAACATTATTCTCCAGTAGCAGGTTTTACAGTAAGAACTGACTAAGCTGTATGTCGTCTGAGAGAAAATACGGAGAAATCCCACCTGGCAGCCTATAGAGAGAAATGCTTTGCATATGCAGTCCCGATCACCATAGCATATTCTAATTTCTGAAAGCAGTGATTGTAATGGACAAACTGCTGATTTAACCCCCGTCTGCTTGCTATGTATTTTATTATTGGTCAATGTTTGAAGCTAAACTGACCTCTAATCAAATTTTGTAAAACAATCTATTTGAAGAAATCTTAAAGAATAACATTTTAAGATTAATTTTTGCATAAAATGGCAATTATTTTTGCAGTGACACTAAACTCTCAGAAGTTAATATAGTACATACAGCTTGTCTTTATGTAAATTCAATACAAAAAGATTTGAAACCTTTATTTTCAAGAATGATGGTTGAACAAAATATGTTTAAAAATCATTTAATTTTCTAAAAACAATCTTGAAATTTTTGTAGCCTTTTGACAAGAAAAAAAAACAACAAATTTTTTCGGCTTATTTATTTACCATATCATTTTATGTTAGAAATGTATTTGAATAAAAATGTAACGAAAGAAACCAAAATTATGAGTGATTTTTATTCTAAAATAATACTGCAAAAATTCATTTTTGAATAAAATCAATAAAATTTTGGTATTTAATGATTGTAAAATAATAAAATTTCTATTAAAAAAAAAGTATGAGCTTAAAGATTTTGAAATAATCGTATGATTTATATATTATATATTTAAAATAATGAAATATATATAATATTTATAAAATAATGATAAATATGATATATGTTATATTTTTAAATAAACGTTCTTATAATTAGTCCATCTTCTTAAGTTATAGTTATTATATATCCTCTTCCGATATATTAATGTACATTTTCCTAAAAAATGCTGTATATATTTTTTTCTTTTATGTATCAGATTTTCTTATGTATCAGATTTCTTTTATGTATTTGCGAATATCAAATAAAGGGACAAAAATAATTTAATGCTCATTTTCTCAAATTGATGGTATTACCAAAAAGTTATAAAACATTAAGTCAGAAATAGTAAAGAAAATTTTGCCTCATTTCTTTTCAGAATAAGTAAAAATTATATTTTTTTTA
The DNA here is from genome assembly GCA_021605075.1 of Caerostris darwini. Taxonomy (NCBI): domain Eukaryota; kingdom Metazoa; phylum Arthropoda; class Arachnida; order Araneae; family Araneidae; genus Caerostris; species Caerostris darwini. The sequence goes on from BPLQ01008260.1 coordinate 317,699, forward strand.
TAACTTCAGGGCCAAGAAGACACAGGTGAGATTATAAAGCTTTTTTACATGTATAAACTCTATAGTATTACATTCGTGGAGGACTTTTATGATTATCTGCCCTGATGTGTAGTCATATAGAAGAAACTCGTTAAATACTCACCAGTTGATATGAAATGCTTACAGAAGTCACTATAATCTAATTCGTTTCTGAAAGCAGTGACTACAACGTACACACCTATCTAATTCGAATTCAAACTCCCAGTTCACAAACTGAATGCTTTACCACTTGGCTACTAGGTTAATTTTTAGGTAGTAAATTGAATTCATTATGTATCTATTAAACACAAAACTGATTTTTAAATTATCTATTTAACACAAAATGATCAAAATAGTAGTAAAATGATAAAAATAAGTTCTTAATTCTGCATTTTCTGAAAATATATTTAAATTATTTTCGTCTAGGAAATTTATTTAAATATGCATACCTCCCAGGGATTTTTAGTTATGTATATGTCTATGGAAAGCGCCTTTCTTTGAATTTCCTTTAAGAGGCTTAAATATAATTTGAAAAGCACGATTGAAAATATATATGAAGATAAATTTTTGCACACATTTAAGAATCAGTATCGAATACACATATTGAGAACATTAGCGATTTTCAATAGTATAAATATTATGTAATATATATCAAAGGACTATAATTTGCTGTAAGATATGAATTTGAAGATATTAAACATTATCTTTATTTCATTTTATTTTATAGCCCGAGGATACAAAAGTTCAAAACCTGTGTTTTAAATCATTTCAATAAGCCTATAGGCATTTTATTATATATCTGTGAGTACTTGTTTTACATACAACGATTTAACTAGTATCCATTATGTTTGTAAAGATTTAAAACCTAGCAACGAAAGTAAAACAAACCACTAGGCAAAGTTATTGACCGGTAACGAGCAGCACGATTTTCTCCATGACCGCAAAACGAAATTTCTCCCGAAGCCTTCAACCTCAGCAGATGTTCGCTCTTGACTCCTTTAAAAATATTCATTAGTTCAGGATGATAAATGTTCTTGAACGATCAGCATCGCTAGGCGAGCGTATTCGTTGCACAGCAATAAAAGTTATAAAATTTGCTTTACAGAATCCCACTAACTAAATCCGTGTTAGTAATATCCACAAAAGCGCTGTTTTTAATTTATTATTGTAGGAACTTGTAGCCGGACTCATAGCTTTCGCGTCTAAGCCGAAGAAGAGTTCGCTAAGTCGGAATATCTTTCAATTGCGATTGATGATGGTGCGAATCTTCGGCATCCCCCCCAGATGTTAACCTTTGGGATACTCATTCTAAGACGATATAAGAAAATGTGGGTAATTGTATCAGGCTTTCCATGTTATATGATGTTAAAACTTGACTTGACTCTTCAATTTGTGTATAAGCCCGACTCGTCGTTCAGTGGCAACGAAGGCTGCTCGTGAGCATTAGGGCTGAGATTCAATCCGTTGGAGGCTTTGTTGTAGACACTATTTCAAAAAAAAAAAAAAAAAAAAAAAAAAACTAATTTAACCAAATTCATGTTGTGCAAATTTTTTAACTAAATTAAGATGTGAAGGTATTGGGGTTCTTAAAACCGCCTAGGAACTCCGTAACCGGTAAGCCCGTTGCCCGTTGCCCTATTTAAAAAAATAAGGTGTCTCGACGGTGTTTGTGATGTTCAGCATTTTGTCTAGTTAGTCGGACTACCTAGTGGAGTTTTTCGTTTTTTCTCCATACGATACGCAAATGCGGGATTAGTTCCAGCATAAAAGTTCTCCTTGAATTCACAGCCCTCCTTCTTCGGCGACATGGAGTCAAGTCAGACATCTACTTACAGGTGATCCATCACAACAGAAGCTACCCCTTTCCCTCCATCCATGAGTAAACTACTCATGGGATGTCCGTCCCACACTGCAGGACACTGAATATTAGACACTCCTTTGTGTAAAAACATGGGATGAATTAATATTGAACTATAAATATGCATAAAATTTATCAGACAATCATTTCAATTTTCCTTTCCATTATTCCTTTCATTCAAGCTTCATCTTCATATTAAAAAATATATAAAAATTCATATGCTTCATGCTTCAGTACATTAATATTCTTATGTTCATGCTTCAGTACATTAATATTTATGAGCTAAATATGTATAAAAATTTTAATGTAACAAAAATTAATTACGTATAACAAAATATTTGTTAACGAAATAATTAATTATTATCAAACATTTATAAATAATAAAGTTAAACAAGTGAAAACAATTTTTCGTGTTGTGTTATTTTTTCGTTATTATTAATATATAATCATAAGGTATTATAATTGCGTAATTATTCGTTTTTATTAAAAAACGTGAAATCAATATTTCTTGCTTCACGTTTCTATTTTTCTATCCATTATTCACATATTTTGTTTCTTACTACTCATTTGGTTAGACAGAACAATTTGTCATTCTATGTTTCCAAAATTGTCTTAAGTTCAGTGTATCAGCATGATAAAACAATGTATTACGTCCTAATTTTTAATGAATAGTCGTTTTTTGAAAGAATTACTAACAAAAAAATTATTATTGCAGTGTCGATATAAAGATTAAAACTTTCGAAATAGCGATTTTTTATCTTTTTTTCTGAGTGCTCATTTTTGATATATGAGATAAGAAAAATTGAAAATTGAAGGCGTAATTCATTGTAGTTTTCCCCTCTTTTTCTTAAAATTCTCATTAAAAAAGGCCATAAGCACTAAAGGTCAAGCATCTCTACTGGTCATAATATATTTGGAAAGACTCTAGAAAACTGGTCAAATTAGTTTTTTAAACTTCTTTTAAAACAAATTTTTCTCACGATATTTTTGATGCATACATTTTTCACTGCAATACACTGCTTTATCTGTATTTTCTAAGAAAAATTATCATCGATTTCTATTTTGTTGGTCAAAGTAATTTATCACCCTTTCCCCACACATGTCTCAATTTCTATGTTTCAGCATGGTAATATAATTTTTGGTTTTCAATTTTTAATTAGTGAGTATCTTTAATGAATATCCTAGAACAAAAACCTAATTGCAAGGCAAAGATTAAAAACAATTTTTTTTTATCTTCTCTTTCATAATGACTTATATTTTATTTATGAGATATGCACTTAAAAATTATAATTTTTTTAATATCGACTAGAAGAATCTCATGGCAGTTTTTTTTCTCTCTCTTTCTTTAACACTGTCATCAAAATTGATCATAAACACTCTAGGTTGAACAGGATACCTATAACAATCTTGTGTATTCCTGATTTCTTATGCAGAAAATCCTTTCATGTTATTTTTGATATTATTATTTATTATTTGTGATAATCATCGCACAAGAACTTTTTATCACCATTTTATTAGAACCACCTCTCTGCAATCATTTAGTTAAGCAACTTTGTTTTATTCCATTTGTTTTATTTAGAACCTTTCACTAAGTCGGCATCGTGATTGCAGACAATTTCCCACCCATAACAAAGTCTCCCATCGTGACCAATGGGTGTTAGATCTGTTAACAGAACCCTGTAGATTATATGAGGGCGTTCACCAAAAATCTTTATCGAAAAATTCTCACCAATGTCTTTGTTTTCACCACTACTAGATGCACTTAACCGGTACAAGCTTGGACTAATGGTTGCGCAAAAAGCGTGTCGAAGAAAGTAATATCCATTGAGTATATCGGAAAAAGCTGGTGTTCCGGATTACTTTCAATAAAAGAAAGGTTATAACATAAGGTCAGTGCTTTGGAAGAGGTCATTAAGCTTTATTTGTTGCGACTAGCTTTATAATGGTTGGAAAACTTTCGTTGTCTTGATACAGTGCTTTTTTTTTTAATGTGTCTTTTGCGATGACCCGGAAAGACAATGGCAGAAAAAAAATTGTTTCAGAAAAGGAATGAAAGTTAAAATTGATACGTAAAATATTTATATTTTGATATAGGAACGCAAATAGAGTGAAAAAGTAAGGTATAATAATTAACTACCTGAATTTGTCAATGTCATCGAAAATCAGAACAGCTTCATAAAAAAACCAAAAAGAAAAAAAATGTCTTTATTGTTGTTTACATTTGTTCATTCTTTCTAAATGAGTAAAAAAAAATACTGTGACAATCAATATCCTTGCAATAAGATAACTAGTGTTTAGCTTATCATACGATGATAAATTACGTAAATTTCACATATAGTACTTTGTTTTAAAAACCACTTACTGGTTGCATATTATAACTTTTTTATTATTTATCTTTGAGTATTGTTTACTTCCTATGCTTTAATGAAATAAATAATAAACTCCTAGTTGATGTAAGCACAAATGTGGAAATAAGAATTTGTTTTCTGATCATTTTTTGTTCTAATGTTCTTTAAAATAAAAGTACAACGGCAAATTACTCATTCTATTAAGACATCACGATTTATTAATCACTTAATCATTTTATTATGATTTTTGTTAATAAGAAATAAATTACTGAACATTTATATTTTTCATACAATTTGATTTTGTTTTATATCTGATTACAGTGTGTATAATTTGATTTAATATTTCATCCATTAGGTAAATATAGTAATATTTATAAGCACGGATATCAGTTCGATTAGTTTTGATGATATGTTTTATTCGTTATCTCGAAATGCTGTATACGATCCTTAATTACTTCTAAATTATTTAGAGGAAAAGTATTAAGCAATGCAAATTCATTTCAACAGAAATCTAAATAAATTATAAACAGGAAATTGTGGTTTATTGCAAAAGAATTATGAAATGATATATTCTTAAAGTGATTAAATTTTTCAGCTTAGATTTTCTCAGAAAAAAGTAAAGCGATTTTAGAGAACAAAAAATTGTATAATAGATTAATTAATAGATTGTGCATTTTTTAGTAGTTAAAATATTTTAGTTGTCTGTATTAGAATGATATGGTGTGTGTTTTTAATATTTCATAAATGTCTTCAATAAATGTACGAGGTCAGTCAAATAAAAACCCAGAAAATAGTTACAGAAATTATTTATTGAGCAAATAAAACAAACTTTTTCTGTATAGCCTGCACAATGCACAAAAAGGTTTTGTAAAACTAATAAAGTACCACAATTTTCCTGGCAAAAGTTCTTATGGTTGGTTTTCCAACTGACCATACATCACTCACGTATCTCTTCTTTCAAGCAAAACCCATATTTGTGTCTATTTCATTTAAAGTTATTTGATGATTTTACTTTTTTTTAGTTCATCAACAATAATACTCATTGCTACCGATGCTGAAAAAATTGCATCAAACTTCCTAGGAGAACTGCTTGCCATTCAAAAGACACTTGAGTCCTATCTGAATCTACCTCCATCACAACCAATTAATGGAATTACAATCTTCACTGACTCAAGGTCTGCCTTGCAGGCTCTTAATAGAGGTTTTTTCAAGTATGACTTTGAAATTATATCTCTTTTAGAACAAATCAATTGCTTGCACAGAATGTGTATCTTGCAATGGATCCCTGCTCATGTGAATTTGGAATTTAATAAAATCGTAGATTCTTTGGCAAAGAATACCTGAAGTCTGTATCAAACTGTCATTCCTTCTTCCCATGCAGATGCAAATGCTTTGGCAAAATCTAAACATATAATTTCTTCTAAGATTAAAACTAAATACTAAATTATAGAACTTAATGTCGACAGAAAAACAGCTACTAATCTCACAAGATTAAGGATAAAGCCCCACAAAAATATGAAAATTTCTGTTGATGGCGTTAAAAAATACCAAAAATGTAGGAACTGCCCTGATGTCGAGCTTCTCCTCATCATGTCTTTAAATGCCCAGCTGTTGGTTCATGTATTTTCTGGGCCATCCCTTGGAAAAGAATTTGCACTCCGAGCTGGCAATCAACACAGCCAATATTATTCGGGAGCACCACGATAATTTATCTTTTTGTTTTCTTCAGGGTATACAACAACAACAAAACTCTCCGATGTCCCCTCTTAATGTTTTGAAAATAATGAGGAATATTTTTCGTCGATGTCATATAATTTTTTAATTTTGTATTTCGCTCATGCACCTGTTACAGTTACAACATGCAACATCATACTGCATTTATATTCGATCTCTTACTCCAATAGGCTTCACATTTTCAACTGTCAAAACTCTTTTAATACAACACTATTCAACAACACATTTCTTTGTTTGGATCTTCTTTGAAACTCATTAGAAATGCATATAATTTAAAATGTTACATGTGTGTTAAAAATAGCTTACTGGGTTTTAAAAAAATAGAAAAACAAGTTAACATTAGAGCAGTATGGAAATAACCTTCTGGGTTCAAAAGCGTTAAGGATGTTATAAAATCAAACACACTTCGAAACAATGCACTGGGAAATAGAATAAAAAACAAAACCATTTAAGTCTAACTGTTATTACTAATTACAACAGACTATGAAGTTTTACGACATAATGCAATGTGACCTTCTGATCTTAAATAAAATTTTATGTTTATGGGTTAATACTTCAAAATTTAAAACATTGTAGGCCTTTCACCAGAAATAAAAGTCTATAAACCTATAATTGAATTGGGTACAAGGAAGTTATAAAAATAACGATTCCTTTAAATCATTCTAAGTGTTGAAGTCTTTCGAGACGCATTTTTTATACCTCTATTACGTGCAGTTAAGAAATGTATAACATTTATCTTTCTTTTATTAAATAAAATGTAGCAACTCAATCTAAGAACTGCATGCCTAGATCATGTTTAAGGATAAAGTAGCAATCATTTTATGCCAGTCACGTATACTCTCATAGTTTCAAAACAATATTTTTTGTGTTTCTATTAAAATCAAAGATTGATTAAAATATAATTAAATGAAAGCATTTCAGTAATTACAGTCTCCCCACTTCGTGGTTCTAACTTGGATAACTGAAGGCTATTGTACATACGCACCGATAAATATAAATTCTTTGAAAAAGCGCATTATGAGAAAAGGTGAAACTCTAAAAAATTACATGTAACTTATGAATGCTGGTTTTTTAATGCCTCATATAATCTATTTGACCAGATTCGTAAGACTATAATAAAAGCAATAAGATGAAATTTATATAATTAAAAATAGGTAGTAGATCTTGGATTGGTGAAATTTGTTAAGATGGTCAATACTGCATTGGTTTGTGAAAGTAGTTTCTTAGAAGGTGGCTACCTAAAAATATTTCATGTTTTAGAACGTTAGTTGTGCGCGGTAGTAATATATTCAGAAGTACCTTTGATTTGCGTATTTTATAGGAGAAAAAACAAAAGTTTTCAAGTAGACATTTTGATTGTTGATGCGGGACTCTCTGCCACCTCTTACAAATCTACTCATTTGTCAAAACAGTTCCAGATTGCATCATCAGAGGAGTCGAATAAATGTCTTCTTGTATACTAGATAGTACACATAATCACTAATCCATAAAGACAAATTGTTCGTTTATCATATCCTTTGACCATCATACTGTTCCTCATTTAGAGCTTATTCCACTTATAATTGCATCAATCATTTCAAATTATATTTGTATCTAGATCAGGTGTTTGTCTCAAGGCTAACTGGTTACAAGTTAAACTTGTACTAGGCTAGGTGTTTGACTCCAGGCTAATTTATTACAAATTAGATTTTTATCTGACTTGGTACAATAAATATTTCTCAGAATCTCTTCAATAAGAAATCGATAGCAAGCTGTCAATAATCAAAAGGGTTTTCGAGGAAGTCAGATGAATTCAATATATTCTATAGATCGAGCAGTTCATTTTAAGGATTATAATATCAAAACTTTAAAAAATACTGTAAGAAATTTGTACAGTACAGAATCTGTAAGAAGCTTTTACAGAATCCTGTACCTACATTAGAAAAGAGTGTTGAAAATGATGCAATAATAGAAAAAAGGTTTTCTTAATTTTGTTGTTCTGTTTGATTATTTTGACAAATATAGAATAATTATAAATTATTATTTCAATATATATAGTTATATAACTAAATTATATAGGGCGCTTACTGAAGTCCTGCCCTTGCCTTAGTTGAGACCAACTTGACTTAGCTTGGGAGAACTTGTCATAAACCTAGTGTCAAGATATAACAAAATGGCTATGCGCTACACAATGAGATCAATTACAACAAACGCCATTTGACGAAAAACTGCGTAGTTAGCATTCATCTTAAATATGGTACTTTATACAAGAAAAGTTCAATTACAATTTGAAGAGCGGTTTTTCATTTGAGCGATTTTGATTTAGTATTAAATGATGCAAAGATACAAAAACAAAACGTGTAAAATGCTGGTTAGTTTGTTCGCAATATCCAACATTCTTTTAACACGAAAATACTTGAATCGAAGAATCGAATTAGTTCTATTATTTTGTAAAATTTTGTTTCATTTTTTGACATTTATATATATTTTCAGAATTTAAGTAAAGTAAGTTATTATTTTTTAAAAATGTATGTCATAATAATTCGTTATCATTTTACAGCACTGGGGGATATCTATCTATATATATAACTATATATTTTTAATAGATAATTTGTGGTTTTCCATGCAAATGCTTTTATCAAAATTAAACAAAATAAAATTATATATATTTTTTTATATAGCAACAATATTGCTTGTTCGAATATATTATCATATTGCATAAGCATATCAAATTTACCCTGAATAAATACATTTTAATTTATGAAATTAATGGAAAAATAAAATTATCAATTTGCCATATTTAATTTTTAAGCATATTTCAAAATTTATATCAAATAATAAACAAGCATTATTATTCAAACAATATACAGATTTAAAGTTTAACATAATTTGCAGTTAAATTCTAAATCTGAATTAAACATTTTAACACATAAACTATTAAAAAAAAAATTTTTTAAAATTTTTTTAAAAAAGAAACAGTTCAAATATTGATACGTTAATATATGTAATTTTTCTAATTAATTAAAAAACCTTTAAAAAGCAAAGACACCTTTAATAATATATTAATTAGTATAATTGAATATTATACATTCATATAAATATTTTATTTTATTTTTGGTATATAATTATTTTTAATATATAATTATTTTTAACATTGAATGAAATTTTCGATAATAAGTAATCAACAAATTCAAAACAGTTTCAATTGATAAAATGATAGAATTTCAGAAAATTTTGAAATAAATGTTCAACTGCTATAAATAAAATTTTTTTGGACTTAGAAATGATTTAAAGATTATTAATACGGATAAAATAATAACAATAAATTTAAAACTCTTTTCACGGAGTTATCTTTCTGTGATTAAATGTTTTTACGTTTTCTACTTAAAAAGTCCATATTTTATTTTAATATTATGTTTTTCTACTGTTGAGTATGACCTATTTTCCACAGATAAAAAACTACAGCAAGTTAGTTAGAAAAAAATAAAAATGTGAAAAACTAAATGTTCCTTTAATGCCTTTCTCGTCATCAATTTCAAAATTATTTACAATTATTTCCTATGACGATGAAAAGTGCACTTCAGAAAAAATATCCATTGTTTAAATTGATTGCATTCTCTTCAATAATTATTTCCATTTTTGAGAAAACTTATTAACCTAATTTTTATACCAGTCTTGAATATACGACAAGGAATTCCTGATTTTTTACAAAAAATTTTTATGGAAGAATGCCCTTTGTTTTGACTTCTATGAAATAGAAATTCAAAAATATTTCTAAGGAACTGAAAATATTTTTGTAAATAAAATTATATTTTAAAATTAAATTTTTACGTAAAAAACGTTGTTACTGGTTTAGAAAGATTAATATAGACTGATTTTACTATTTTAAACGTTATTACCGGTTATTATTGATTTCCATTACACAAATTAATTTATTTCAAGTATTGAAACCATTATTTCAGAACATAATATTCTAATTATTTTATTATTTGGAAAAAATATTGGATTATTATTCATATGTTTCTCCCAAGAAAAATTCCTTAATTGCTATGTCATTAATTTAACTGTTAGAAGTCACGGAGATGACAGAATGTCCTGTTATCCAAAAGGTGGGGGAGAAGATAAAAGGTTTGAAAATTAAATTTTTAGGTCACTTTAATTTTTTTTTTTTTTTTATAAACCAATAGTAGTTTTTTAATATGTTTACTAGGATGTCTTAAAGAGAATAACATAAACAAAATTTCAAAATCAGTTAGAAATCCTTAAAAGTTTTCTCACTTTTATTTGTGTAAATGAATTTTCGAAAGTATTAAAACGAATTTGTAGGATATGCAGTAAATGCATTTCATTATTTATTTACGTATAATACTAGAAATACTTTTAAATCGTATATATTGTTATTAGCTTTTATGCGGAATTCGATCTATGCATATAATGTATATAATGATATATGATACAAAATTCATTAATTGTTTCTTTAATATTTTTATAGAAATTTGAAAAAATAATAAAATGGTCGTGCTTATTGAAATTTAAAATGTTTATTAACATAATGTTTTTTTATTTTTTTTTCTCACTAAAAAACCTTTGTTTTTCCATTTTTCTTCCGTGAAAGGTCAAAAACAAATTATAAACAAATTAAAACAATTCAAGACAATTTAAAAATAAAATTATGCTTTAGTCAAAGTTCTGAATAAATCATTAAAAAATACTTATTTTTCGATTACTGTCAAATATACTATGCGTTATTTTTAAATTCTAAGAAATTAAATATATCTATTTTGTATATTAAATAAATAAAGAAATTGTTGAAATATGTAATTTAAGCTTGTAACGCTCATATTTCTCAAAATAATTGTTGATTTGAACTAAATTTTATTTTGCAATACTTTCTCACGCTGGTTAACTTTATAAATAAATAATACAAATATGCATTGTTCTTCTTTCCCGTTTTGTGTAAAACTCAAATTTTCCGAAAAACCATTTGACCGATTAGGACCTAATATTTTTTGTTATAATGATTGGAACATTTAGTGCTCTGTGTTATTATGACAACGGTATTACTTAGAATTGGGAAAAATTGAAAAAAACCCAAATACTTAATAAATTTGCAATTTGTTTCTTTTAAAACATTTCTGATTGGTTGTCTGAAAGTCTCTAAACAAAAAGTCTAACAAAACATGGTCAAGTCTCTGAACAAAGTGGACGCTTGACCGTAAAGATATAATAGCTGCACAAGTATTAATATTTACAACATAATTTCTAAAAGTCTAAAAATTAAGTTATTCCATTTTTTAATTAAAAAAAAAACAACGAATTTTAAATCTAACTCCCATCAATGATTACTGTGTAGAGACATGACGATTATGAGGTTATAAAACATATTCAGAATCTATATATATATATTCTACACCTTGCATTTTATTCATCATTCATATTTTTTCCTAACAAAGCTTATAAATATTAATTAATTAATACGTCTGTAAATATCGTATTTCTTATATTATAAGAAATATGATATGAATTTTAAATATGATATTAAAAAAATGTTATAATACTATAATATATCCTCTAATTATATTAAACTTATTAGAATATATATATATATATATATAAATATAATGTATAGTAACGTTTAATATAAATAAAATATTGTATAATAGGAAATACAATATATTATAGGAGTGATCTGATTTTTCGAATTAGGGGATCCCGTCTCGAAATCTAATGAGCGAAACCTAACTGAAAACTTTTGTGTTAGTACTAGGGATGTTTTCTCTAAATGTGCTGTAATCAGAGAAGCCCGTCAGTTAGGTTCTTTAGAGATGAGTGCTATTTAACTATCTACCCCCAAAGGGATGTCGGTTCCAAATTATAATGGTAAAGTATTGACACAGTATAATAAATTCCTTGTGGTTCAGTCTAGGTAACGTAGAATTTGCTTCATATCAGTCGTCCTAATAGCGAATGATCACAAGTGGATTGCGTTTGGAAACAGCGTATAAATTGAGCATTGTTAGGTCATATATCTAACTAAACCATATTGCATTATTTTATGCAAAACTAACCTAATTTGACTCAGAAAGTATGAGTAAAATTGATTTTTAGCTGCATTTTGAAATGCAAACTAGAGACAAATCTTTTTGGAACTTTAAAATTGACATAAAAAAAAGCAGTTTTCGTGTCATTTCGAAACTCGACGCCTACTTTTAAATTCCACAGAAAACTTTTAAAATGGAAATCTGGGTGAAAATTTTCCATTTCCTGTCTATCAGGTGGGATCAGATTTAAAGGACAATACATTATTATGAAGATAGTTTGAATATTTAATCCCAATTTGACTCCTTATGTTTGTTTAACTGTCATAACAAAAGGTGAAGATTTCACCAAAGGTCTCCTTAGAACAATGGAACCGACTTGAACTATAACCTACTTGACGAACTCATTTTATCGTAAAACTGCATTGGTTTAGAAATTCTCGAACGACAAACATAATAAATAATAGTCATAACAACCTTGAGCTTTCATCACTTAAATCAATAGCGGATATTTTCCTAGTGAAAGGCCATTTAGAATACTTTTATAAATGCTAAGTTTGTTAATCTGAGGCATAAAAAGGAAATATAAATAATCATAAGTATTGATAAGGACTTCCGGTTAGATACAAAAGAGATGAAGTGTAGATAATTTCATCATTGTTTTGAGTTAGATATTTTGAAGATATTAAATTTCCTTTTATTTGTTTGATATGTCGAAATAAAATTGATTCTTATGAGAATTATAACTTCCGCAGAATGAATAAATATATTTTGATTGTAAGAAATCGATTGGAAAACAATGCAATTACAATATTTGTTTTATATCACAAATAAATCTTTTAATAAAATATAATTTACATGTGATTAATTTCAGGCTTTAAAGATATTTTAGTTTAAACACAAAAACTTCCTTCCAACTAACTAAATCTAATTTAACTAAATCTAACTGAATTATTTTTTTAATTTTATGATACTCGGATGGCCTGGCCTATCCTCGGCTGTTCATCATGAAAGATGATGAAGAAAATACAGATAATATTGCTTTTTGTCGTCTAAGCTAACTGACCTCATTCATCAATCCCATAAGTTCCCTTTGAGATCGTGGATTCTTGGTTAAGAACCAATGGCTTCGAAAAAATAATTTTAATTTTATAGTAAATAATCAATTATTATTTTAATAAACTTTATTGCTGTTGTTGCAAAAAAAAACCCCAATGATTTTAAGATATAACTAAATATTCAACTAACATAATGCTGGTATATATCAATGAAAAGCAAACAAATATATATATATAGATTAAGACACAATAATATTTCATAATAATAATAATATAAGAGGTGAATCACGCAGAAAAAATTAAAAATTCTCACTATTTTGGAAAGGTACGTTTATTTAAACAACTTTTTATTTTCAAGAGTTTGAATCTCTGTCTTCAAGGAGAAACAAGTTCAGAGGTTAACGAAAAAAAAAAACAATAAAGAATGGTTGAATCGTTAAAGAAAGCTGGATGATGATGTAGCGGGAAAATGTAGAATTAAATATCTGTACAGCTTTGTTCGATGACTATGCCTCTTTAAATTGCTTTTCCTGAAAAAGTACAATAGTTCTTTGCAAAAAAAAAAGCCATAATTATATTCTGGGGTTTTCATCATTCTTAATTCCATTAGGAATTCTCTACAGAAGATGAAAGGAAGATTTTGAATCCATTTCTTATGCTAATTATGAATCCTTTTCCCTACAAATTCAAACGGAAATATAATTATATATTTTTTTCTTGGTGTAATTTATAATTTAGATTCCTACATAATTCTTGCATGATAATTTGATATTTGGTAATTATAATTACTATTAAACTTCAAGGATATATTCTGCGTTTTAATGTGAAAATAGATAAAAAAGGAATTTTTAATTAAGAGGAAATTAAAGCGGATTTCTATTAAATATGTTTTTTGCAACGCGCATAATTTTTGTAAGGCAAAAATTTTAATTTCGAAAAACACGAAATTTAAATGCATTTCTGTCAAAACTATAACAGATATCTTTAAATATTCTACTTGCATAAAATAACAGACAAAATAATTTTAATAAAAAAGGCTTAATTTATGCTAAATTAAGACAATTTTCTAACTCTGCTACAAGATTTGTTTCCAAAATCGCAAATTAAATTATCTTAAGTAATTGAAAAGTCAATAAATATATGGAAGAACTTTTTGATAAACCTAAACTTGAATTGATATAAACTTCAAAATTATCAGTAAGTAACCTCAAATTGATAAGAATCACTCGGTTTTAAAGCTAATAAAAATTAATCTTCTTGATCCTTTTCATAATAACATATTAATGCTGCCGTGGACTGTTTTTATCTAGTTACTGTCAAAGTACATGTCAAAATAAAATGTTTCTTAATAACTTAGAGATAAATTTCTGATTATAACATTAGGCTGAAAAAGTTTTAAAAATAGATTTCATTAAAAATGCACAGAACACCCACAGAAGCTTTTCTAGCGGTCCGCTTCTTTATGTACTATCATCACCATTATACTTAAAAGATATAATTTGAACTTTATTTTTAAAAAGTAAGCCTATAAATATTAGAAAATATTTTATATAGGGTTTCTATTTTATTAACAGAGTAAAAAAACAGATCCGTTGCCAGCCTAGATGCAGAATGATATCCATGTAATATTTTCTATTTCTACGATATATTTTGTCTCAAAGAAGTTCTACTTTAAAATTCCCTGAACAAAATAGATGTAGTGTAGATAAATAATATATTAACTACATAAGCTTATTTGTGATGTAAGCTTGTACACATATTCGTAAATAAATATTTTTAAAAATGGATTAAAAAAACTAATCATTTTTCTGCTGTATTATTACAAAAAATGAACCAAGTACTGACATATTTATTTAATTAATTGCAATATCATGCACCGAATTCTTTATTTAGTTTTTAATAAATCAAATTATTTATTTTTATTACATATAAATAAATAAAATATAAATATGTTTGATAATTTTTGATTTTAGTTTATTTTTATTTATTTATTTATATATATTTTGGAAGTCCTCAACCAAGTTACAGTGGATACATGCTGCCCGCACTCTTCAGAAGATGATTAATAACTGTAAGGTTTTTTTTTAGGTAAATAAACTTGATTAATTGCAATTTTAAATGTTATTGTGAATGTTTATATTTTTAGTTTAAAATTTATATTGTTAGAATAAAATAAATGGAATAAATTGTAAATGCTCTTATGATATTTATTGATGAAAAAGATTGAGAAAGGTGAAGTATGTGACAAAATTTTCTTTTGTTAAATAGGTTGTAACCGTTATAATTATTATAACGGTAAAAAAGAATTTTGATTTTTTTTTTTTTTTTTTTTTTTTTTTTTTTTTTGAGAATTAGCGGATTCTGTCTCATAATCGCAAGGGTTGCTAGGGTTGCTATTGCAGCCCTTACAATTTTCATTCTATTTAATTCCAACAAATTCTTCACAGAATAATTCTAATCTTAATCTGTATACCATCTGTTTAATTGCACCGTTGAATTTTTGACTTAATATTTTTGTTATGTCCTAGAAAATTACCGTTTTTTTTCCAAAATAGACATCAAAGTTTCCTTTTTGAACCATTAATGCAACGTCCAGCAATTTATTTTTTTATTTGAAGCTCAAAATATCCCCTCGTGTTTCACAAAGTAAGGGGCTTACAAAATTTAAGAACAATAAAGTATTTCCGCTAAAAATTAATCTATTTATATCTTTGAATTAGCTTTACATAATAAACTAGAGTAAAATTTTTATTGAATAAAATATTTTACATTTCATTTGAACTCAAATGCACGCTTTAAACAACAACTTCTGCTTTACCATTTCATAATCGCTTTTTATATTCTAAGTATTGAATACTCAAGTAAAAATAATTGGACAATAATGAAATATGCTACCAAAGCAGCCATTTCCTAAGCCATTCGGCCATTTTTAAAGACAGATATTGATATTAGTAACCTCTTTCTCCACAAAACCTTCTATTGATGTCTTGACCATCTAGTCATAATTGAGTCACCTTTTTTTAAAAAAATTTAGTCCTAATTTGACTTCTTTAAAATATTAAGAAGTAATGCCAATCATAAATGTTTCCTATCATTTATGAACATGACGTTGACTTGGTATGAAGATGTTACCTAGTATACCCCTGGCATAAAAAAACAGCGATTTTATAAAATAAAGTTGTTTTGTAAAATGTGGATTAAAGTATTTTTTTTCCGAGCTAAAACTTCCAAAAAAATGTAATAAATAATTTTAAACAGTTGCGACGGAGATATGGTTTTATGTAATTTGATGAATTTCATGAAATTTAATGCAACAAAAATAGTCAGAATAAAATGTTATTGATCTTAGGTTGATAGTTGCATGAACTAACTATAATTCTGATTGAATACTTTAGATGAAAACTCAGTTATTAAAAAATTTTCTTTGCAATTTTTTATTACAATTCTTATAGGTAACTGTAATACTCTTGCTGCTTCTTTATTGTGCTTATAACATCGTGATTAATTTCTTCTGATCTATGAATTGCTGTGTTTATTGAACTCTAATATATTAGCAGCTATTTAAACTGGTTGAAGTTCTTGTAATAATCTAACTAACTTCTGCTATACGGATTGGTTTTGCTTATTGGACTTTGACATATTCCTGAACCTATTGAATTTGGTTGATGTTCTGATTAATTTCTGTAATAACATGATTAATTTCTGCTTCACGGATTCGTTAAAGTTGCTGAAGGTTCTGTATTACTCTTATTGAATTTCTATAGCTACTGAAATTGGTTCTTTGTATTAATTATATGCGTTAATTTTGTATTATTTCCATGTGATGTTTTATATTAATCCCATCACTAACTTCAATTTAATGGATTGGTTATGCTTACTAAATGTTGGCATAGTTTAGTAACTACTGAACCTGGTTGATGTTCTTGTAATAACATTGACTAATAATCTCTTCATGATTTGAGAAAAAGGAGTATTAGAGGTAAAACAATTAGCTATGGTTTTATTATAAAAAGATTTAATAAATTGCGGTATTATTAAAGCCCATAATAATGATCTTTTATTATTCATTTAAATTTTGTGGAAAGAATATGGTGATGTACAATAATTTCAGTTCTTTTTTTTTTCACTTTTGCCTGAATATTTCTAAGAATTCATTTATATTATGTGGTAAAAATCTGAATTAATTATATGTCTTTCAAATAGGTAACCAGGCGTTGGAAATATCTGGAATAGATTTCAGAATTTTTGCGGTTTTTTCTGGAATTCGCCTACGATATATTTTTTGTTAACTTTCTACATAGCTTAAAAATATTTCATTGTAATGATAAGACTTTTAATTTTTTTTTTAAATATGATACATTGAAGATCATAAAAATACTAAAGGGGAAATGAAAAAATGTACCATAAATGGATAAAAAAATTAATTCTATCTAAAAGATAGTTGCTCTTCGAATTTAAGTTAAAAATCAATTAAAAAAAATATTTCGAAAATTTTAAAAATTGCATAAAACTGTTAACATTGTTTTAGAACTGTGTTTCTCCGAAAAGTTTCGTAAAATTACTTAATGAATTTTATTTATGAACATTATAATAAAAAATATTTATAAAAACAATCATAAAAATTCTCCGATCACAATATCGATTAAAACTTATTCTATTCTAAAATGTAAGCTCTATATTAATTAAATATATTCAAAAAGATTCAAATAACTACGAAATAGAAATATTTTCAAAACAAATGCATTCCAAAAAAAAAAGAAAAGAATTTAAAATAAATATAATAAAAATAAATTAAATAGAAAAATAAATTAAAATTACCAAAATAAATTAATGATTATTTAAACAGAGCATTGCATATTGCTTTAAGAGTTTTGTCAAGCATCTTAATTATTTTTTCTGTTTGTTCTTTGATGTAAAGAAAATAATATTGTATTGCTCATCTCTAAATTAATTAGGTACGTTAACAGGAACTTCATAAATTTTTGTGCTTTTCATCGACTGCTTTTTATGAAATAATTTAGAGATCTCCTACTGTGTCATAATCATAGTAAGGATTCAATAGAGTTATCAGTTTTCCTATTCTTCTTCTTCCTAGCTATTCTTGTGTTTGACTGCTTATGCACGTGGAAATTATTATAACTCCATTAAAAATCTTTCGTTTAAATATTTTTTTAAATGATTCAAATATGTATTTTTTAATAATGATTTAAATATTTCTTTTTTAAAAAATATTAATGTTTACTGTTATAAAATAAATAAGTTTGATCACATATTAAGAAGAAGGAAGAACTTTTCTGAAAAATATCTTATAATACTTATATGTTCTACTTTTATTTCCGTAAAAAAATCAAAATTTTTAAGGCTGCCACTATTCCAACAAACTGGAAGTCTTATCGATTATATATTTGTGCTACTCACTGATTATATATTTATACTTTGCATATTTCTACAAAATTCATATTCTAAACAAATGCATGTTTATTATACAGACATCAAATCGGTACAAAAAATTTATCTTTCTGAACTGTTCCTAATGTAACTAAAGCATTAAAGTTATTTATAATTTACTATACTTATTTTTGTATGCTCTTAAATTGTTTTAAAAACTAAAACATAAGTTGATAAAATTACATATATATCAGCTGATACATATATATATTAGCTATATATATTGATATATTGGCTATATATATTGCTTAATGCTAATTAATTATAATTGAAATTTTTAATTAATTAATGAATGATGAATTTTTAATAATGCTAATTAATTATAATGATTATTTTCAATGATTTTAATTATTTTTTCCAATTTTTTGATTTATTATAACAATTTACAAAACATTTATTAATTATCCTCACTAATAAAATTGAATGGAATAAAAAAGAGTGTTTTACCATATTTTAATTACTTAATGCGTATTTATTTATTACTTAACGTGTATTTATTTATTACTTAATGTGCAATTATTTATTAATTAATGTGTATCTATTTATTATTTTTTTGAGCTTGCAATATCTTACAATTTTTACCTATTAAACTCATTTAGATACAGTAGATATATAAAAAACTGTATTTATTTCAAAGCACTTTTTCCATTAAAATAAAAATAAAAACATCCATTTTGTTAAAAATCTCTTTTCATAAATATATTTTTGTATTGCGGATATAAATTTTAAGTACCATATATTTTTGCTTATATAAACGTTGTACTAAGATCTAATAAAAAAAAATGCAAAGATATATTTACTTTGAAGATTCCTATAAATTCAATAAAGAAAAGACTTTTTAAAAAGAAGTGTAAAATTTCATGCTACAGTTACATATCTCACGTTAAGGTGAATAGCTTTTATTTCAGAATGATCATATGAGACAAAACCCGAAAAATTAGACAAAATCCGATAAGGAGACAAAACCCGGTGCTATCAAAAACGTCGTTGCTTCTCCTCGTATCTGAAAATAGTGACAGCAACAGACATGCGCAATGAATTCAAACTGGGTTTTCCAGGTTACCAGTAACACGCTGTACCAACAGGTCACGAGTAGGATTTCAAAAATATTTAGAAACAAAGTTTGGATTTAGTGTTTACTATAAATTTTAATCTTAATACTTGATGGATATTTTTACTAACTAGATAAATTGAATTTTTATTTAAATTCATATAAGAAAATATCTATTTTGTTCAATATCAAAATATATTCAAGAAAGAAAATTTCCTTTCATTAAAATCTACATTTAAAATGTTTTTTAGATATTAACATATCAAAAGTACTGTTTAATTAAAATTATTGTGGTTATCATCAATTTATTGTTTTAAAGCAAATTTTGTGGGCCTGATGGCCAAATGACTAGCGCCACAGGTTTCAGGTTCGAGTTCCGGTGGGGCCATGGATGTTTGTAGTGGTTCGTAATCAACTTTAAACAGTAGATGCCGATCTAATATGACTGTAGAGTGTTGGGCATCGAGTTGACAGCCCTACCCCGTAAAAAGAAAACATCTCCTGTCTAGAAGTCTGCCAGCAGGAAGGTGGCCTTGGCCAACCAGGGGTTTGTTGTGCCAATGAAGAAGAAGAAGAAAGGAAATTTTGAATTAATATTACTTAAAAATACACTGAAGTGACAAAAGTCATGGGATACCTCTTAATATCGTGTCGGCCCTCCTTTCGCCCGGCGAAGTGCAGCAACTCGACGTGGCATGGACTCAACAAGTCGTTGGAAGTCTTCTTCAGGAATATTGAGCCATGCTGTCTCGATAAACGTCCATAATTGTGAAAGCGTTGATGGTGCAGGATTTTGGGCACGAACAGACCTCTCGATGATGTCCCATAAATGCTCGATGGGATTCATGTCGGGCGATCTAGGTGGCCAGATCATTCTTTGGAATTGTTCAGAATGTTCTTCAAATCAATCGCGAACAGTTGTGGCCCGGTGACATGGCGCATTGTCATCCATAAAAATCCCATCGTTGTTGTGGTACATGAAGTCCATGAATGGCTGCAAGTGATCTCCAAGTAGCTGAACATAAGCATTTCCAGTCAATGTTCGGTCCAGTCGCACCAGAGGACCAAGTCCATGCCATGAAAAAAAAAACACACCATTACGGAGCCACCACCAGCTTGAACAGTGCCTTGCTGACAGTTTGGGTCCATGGCTTCGTGGGGTCTGCGTCACACTCGAACCCTACCATCAGCTCTTACCAACTGAAATCGTGACTCATCGGACCAGGCCACGGTTTTCCATTCATCTAGGGACCAACCGATATGCTCACGTGCCCACGAGAGTCGCTGCAAGCGATGCCGTTCTGTCAGTAAAGGCACCCGAGTTGGTCTTCTGCTGGAATAGCCCAAGAAAGCCAAATTTCTCCGCACAGTTCTAACAGACAAGTCCCTTGTACGTCCCACATTGATTTCTGTGGTTATTTGACGCAGTGTTGCTTGTCTGTTAGAATTTACGACTTTTGCAATGTTAAGTGCAGGCGGTCGACCACTGCGCTGTCCATGGTGGGATGTTATGCCTGAAATTTCATACTCTCGGCACACTCTTGACGCAGTGGATCTGGGAATGTTGAATTCCCTAACGATTTCCGAAATGGCATGACCCATGCGTCTAGCTCCAACTAACATTCAGCGTTCAAAGTCTGTTAATTCCCGTCGTGCGGTCATCATCACGTCAAAGCCTCTTCACATGAATAAAATGAACAGAAATGAAAGCTCTGCGAAAGCACTGCGCATTTATACCTGTTCTACGCGATGCTACTGCCATCTGAAAATTTGCATATTGCTATCCCATGACTTTTGTCACTTCAGTGTATATTTGAACATAACATTCATTATGCTAATACTTCTACTATAACTTTGGAACCTCTATGTAAATTATTGTAAATTTTATCTTAAAAAATTAGAATTTTAATTAAAATGCTAAGAATTAATGTATTATTATAAATAAAGAGAAAATAAATTTCCTTAATGCTGTATTTTGAATATATTTGTAAGATAAAATAAACATTAATCATTTCCCCTAATTTCTCATAAAGTACCAGACAAATTTGAATAAAATTCCCCTTAATAAATACAAATGTTGACGGAAGAGTCATAACAAACCTCAAGCACAGCAAACTAACAAATTATGCTCATTATTTTCAAAATATTTGAGTGAGTTGTTAGCAAAAATCTATTCTCAATTATTTAAATGAAAACATGTCATTTGTCATTAAAATGATGCATTTCTTTTGCGTAAGGTAAGGTTCAAAGTTCCCCCGAAACTAGTGAAAGCTGTTTGTAATTGATCATTGTAAGCAGTGGGATATTTCTGATTGGTAAAGCATAAGGTTAAAAGGAGACTTTGTATTTGCACAAAATTTTCACGTTCATCTTTTATATAGACATCTGACATAAATTTGGAGAATTAATTCATTTGTGTAGATCGTTATCTAGAAAAAGAATTTGATTGATAAAAATTGAATATACGTTACGGTAAATCCGGTGATTATGTATTTAAAATTTCACAGTATATTTTCAATATACCTAGTGAAGAAAATAGTTTGGTTTTGGAATACAAATATTATTTCATTCAAAATGGCGTCACTTCAAAACCGCGAAATTATACATGTAAGAGTATTTTTATTCACTAGAAGAACAAAAAACTAAGGCAGGTGCTTTTTGAAACGAGGACACCATAAGAGTAATTTGAAAAAAAAATTAAGAAGTAAATGACTTTTTTTCCTTTTTGTATATAATTTAGTGTTCCAACAATTAAGTCACGATTGCAATTATAATGAAGGATTTTAAAAATTTCGAAAGCAAGACTATTTACTGTTTTCATGTAAAATATGTTTTTATGCTAAACATACCTCAATTTAATCGTTTATGAAAGCAAGCCTTTGTTTAATATATATAAAATTTTAGAATTTTTATATACAAAAAACAGATGAACTATCACGTTTTACTAATACCGCATACTCTATAAATTCGTAGATTTCATATCTTTATCATTTACAGAGCACTGTGGAAAATCGCGTTGAAGAAATTGACACACGAAAATATCATTGAGTAGATAGACCATGAAATCTATTTCTGTCTGAATATAAACCTGTAGAAAAGAAGAACTCCAACTAGGGATTAGACTCACTGCGCTGAAGGAAGCAATTACAGAAATCTCCACCATCATTCTTTCATCCGCAAATATACCGTAAAAGAAATATAAACAAATTCGTGTTTCAGACATCCACATATCAACCTAGTTAAAATAAGATGCGGTTTATTTTGCTTTATATATTTTTCTTTTGGTGGTGGAGAAATAAATACCCCTTTCTTGCCCTATTTAGTTAATACGAAATGGAAATTATTAGACCCCCGAGCCATGTGTAGTGTTCTCGAAAACCACAATTGCATCCACTGTAGTTGTGCATAATTTAACGTTCATTCAAATAAAACAGGAAAAAAGAAAAAGGGAATGAAAGGTATAAAACCACTTAATCCAGATAACTAGAACACGTTAGAGGTGACATTTATGAGGTACTTTCCATTAGCGGAGGTGGAGAATAAATACTATAGCAAAAAATTAAAATTTTGTCCTTTGAATGTATCAAAGAAAACCCAGCTTAAAATAAAAACAAAAAAACTAGGAAATACATTGAAATTAATTCAAAATTTAAAATTTAAAATTGTTTTCTAATAATTTAGACAGGCATATCTTAATGCTAAAGTGGTCTTATTGATTAAAATCACATATTAAATAGAAGAACATTATTTAAATTACGTTGTTAGGAGCGAGCTAGTGAAATATGCGTTTAGTTTCAAGCTGAAGGTTTGCGGTTGGCAATCTGACAAGCGAAGTCAGCCATGCCACATAAGATGTAAAACAGCAAATTCTTTGGGAATAAATCTGTTGCGCAGAAAGTTCATCTCTTGGATTTAAGGAGGGTACACATCTCTAGAAAACAGTATTTTTAGGTTTCTGGAGTGTTTGTTCGTAATTATAGGGTGCAATCTAAGTTTGATAATACCGCAGGTATCAAAAGGTGCGTACTAGATAACTCTGAATCTAATACATGTTTCCCGTGGCGACAGGTTTAGTTCAAAATTCTCTGCATTTGAAAACAAATTTAAAAGTCAAATAAATTTTTGTTTCTCTTATAAATATTTTATAAAAGTTTCTTGCTTTTTTTCTTTTTTTTTTCTTTTAATAAAATAAAACTATATATTAGTTATATAAGAAAATTAATCTGAATACAAATTGTCTTCTTATATTTATATTTAGAATATCTCATTGGCAATTTGTTAATATTTAAACTTCTTAGTTTTGCATTACTTTTCTTTTCATATTATAATTGTAATTTCCTTTTTTTTTTTATTTTATAAAAATGTTTAAATAAGTTTGATAAGTGGTTCTAACTAATATGAAGAACGACAAAAAATAAGACAAATTTCAACCAAGCGACAATTTTTAATGTTTAATTTATCAATGAAAATCAATGAAGTTTATATTGAAAATTCGCTATCATCAATATTTTAATTGCTTTTAATTGAAATTGTATATAAAATGAAATCAATTAGGAAAAATTGGAGAAATCAGATTTAATCAATAATTTTTGTTATTTTTCCAGGAATTTATTTAAATATTTTAATTTGTAAGTTTAGCAAAAAAAGTCTTTCTGATATCGATTGATGTTATTATTGTATCATTTTAGAATAAAAAAAATATCATTAACAAGTAATACACAGTCCAGTCACATTAATGTGCCCACCTGCCAAAAGCCAGAATATACACTCTTATATATTCTGGCTTTAAGTGGAGTGCGGAATGTGGTATTAAGTGGAATTCTTTATATACACTCCACTGCAATGTGCTGCCACTTGCCTTTTGTGATTGGTTATTTCACGTTGACGTCGAAAGTAGGTTATAGTCACATTAATGTGACTGGACTGTGTATAAAAAAAAATTTAAAGTCAATTCTCACTTTTTTAACACTATATTCCAAAAAGTCCTTTATAAATAATTTTCATTCATTTTGAAAGTTTATCTGGAGCCATCTATTGGTAGATATATGCAACTTAAATCTACAAAAAAATTAAAATTAATTAATTAAATTTAATTACTGAATTAATATTTGAAAAAACTGTATTAACATCAAGTGTCATCCACTACAAGTTCAAAAAAAATGTATTTGAACTTGAGTGGATGAATAAAAAGTATTTTATAAAGGATTGAAAATTTGAGCAAGATATATAGGGAGAGTGTGAGCTAATAGAAGGAATTGAAAAATATAAAACATGTTAAGTATCATATACATAGCCGTTTTTCAAAAGGTGATTATATTCAATATTTATTTAACTTTAAAATGTGCCTATGAACATTAAAGTCGCAACTTTCCTTCGACTTCCATATTTTGTAATATTTTTTTTTATCTTCATGCATTAATTTTAACGTTTTTGTGGAAAATTAATTTATAAATTCTGAAATGTTGATATTTTATAAACTTGAATGAAATATAAAGTTAAAATTGGAATAAAATATTTATATATTTGTTTCTTGCACATCTGTTTTATAAATGTTTTCTTTATCGCATGTAAAATTAGTTTTCATAATTAATTATGTGATGATGCGCACGCTTCTTGGAACATCTAATATAACAGGTTGTAATATGAATATAAAAACATCTATAATGGGTCTAAATCTAATATGGGAATATATAATTTTAGATGCAGCCCAATGAGTTATGATGCATTTCCAAAGTGCCGCCAAGATCATTTGGGTTGGCCACCCTTAATCTAAAGAGTAATTTTCAGTTGCTTAATTGCATTGAAAATTTACAAATTAACTTCAAAAAAATCTTTTGGAGGTAAAAATGAACATTTTTCACAATTAAAGATAAAACAACATTAGTGAATAGTTCAAAAACTTTTATTTGTCTGAGGATTTTTTTAATTTTAATTATTAAAGCCATAGTTGTTGTGATTGATGTGGGTTAATTATTTTGTGTATGAAAGCACTGAATATTTGATTTTTAAATGAAATCTACGAATGATTTTCTAAATATAAAAAACTATATTTGGGATACACAAAATTAAACAGGAACTACTTTTTCATGGAAATTGATTCAATGATAAAAACATTAATTAAAGTGTCACTTTAATAACTGAAAATTAAACATCTGAGTTAGATTCAATATAATGTATATTATTATTTTTTATTATGAAATATTCTCGGAGTAACGATATGATTATCAACTGAATCACAAATTAACAACAATAAAAACATTTAAAATAAAAAGATTTTATTACTATTTTTAAACAATCTATTATTTTAGTTTATTTAATTTTGATATAAGAGCAATAAAATTTATCACTTCAGCGTTAATTTTTTGTAAATAGTTAATAAATATTTTGATAAATGTCTAGCATTGATTTTGTATTTAATATTTCAAATAAATTAAATCTAAATGATTTATTTCTCAAAATATTTTATATATTTTTATTTAAGTGCTACTGTGCCCAAAAATTAAAATCAATTTTAAATTTTAATTTCCTAGTCATATGAAATTTCAATTTTTTTTTCTTTTTTAGGTTGTTGGCATCTGTGTGAAATTTCAAGTCAAAATATTCATTAGTGTTTGAGTTACGCTTGGCTTTGTGAGACGCTAAAAGTGATTTCGGCGATTTTTGAAATGTCTGAAATAATTGAGCAAAACACTTGCATTAAATTTTGTTTGCCGAATGAATAGAATGTTGCAGAAGGCATTCTTTGAGCTAACTATATCGAAAAAAATTGCTTACAAGCGGTATAAACATTTCAAAGAACGCAGAGATAGATTGATACCGAAAACACTGAGGTTTTTAGAAAAACATCGTCGCGTTGAAGTGTGTGAAACAATGATTTCTGACTATCGGGACGAGTTGAAATGGATTATAATTTGAGATGAGACTTGGATTTATGCTTCCAACCGGAAACAACCAATCAAAAATAATATCATGAAAAAGGTGAAGCAAGTCCGAAAAGAGCACGCCAAAGTCGCTCAAAAATCAAGGTCATGTTGACTGTTTTCTTCGATTACCATGGAATTCGATTACCATTATGAATTCCTTCTGCCGGGCCAAATTGTCAACAAGGAATATTATTTGAGTGTTATGCGTCGTTTGAGTGAAGCTATTCGCAAAAAGAGACCACATTTTTGGAAATACAACTCTTTGGCTTTTGCATCACGATACTAATGCGCCAGCTCACACTGCATTGATTTTTTGTGACTTTTTCCCCAAAAATGAAACCCATATCATTCCACAACTCCCGTATCCACCTGATTTAGCACCGTGCTACTTCTGGCTATTCCTTAAACTCAAAAGACCACTCCGGGGACACCGTTTTGAGTCGAATGAAGAAATTCAATATGAATCGCCGCGCGCTTTGAAGGTTGTAACGTTGAAAAAACGTTGGCATAAGTGCATTGAAAGATTGTGTCCGGAGGAGATTACTTTGAAGGCTATGAAATAAATTTAGAAGAACAAAAAAAGAGTTTTTGAAAAAAACAAAAATTGTTCTTACTTTTTGGACACAGCAGTAAAACTGAATCAATTAAATACGCATTGAAAAAAAAATTTCAAGAAAAGTTAAATACTAACATTAAAATTGATCATGTCACTGCATTATGTTTCGCATTCTATATTCTATCAGTTGATCCTAACACGAAATATTTATTTACAATAAATTATTTTATATTAGAAATCTTATAACGACATAACTTACGATAATTTTTGATAGGATTCTTTGTGTTTATCTCAGCGATCAATTTTTATTTTAAAATTTATTGATATTATTTATTATTAATTTTTATATGTTAAAATGATAATGTTACATGCGCACTCGCGCAAAAGCCATTAAAGATATGATTTATTTTTAAAAGATTTCAAGGAATAATTTTTCACTTATGCTATAAAATTAAAAGAGCACACGCAAAAAATAAACACTGTAAAATATAATAATATTTAAATGAAAAGTTTTTATCAATGAAATCATAGTTATTTAGTCTATATTTTTTTAATAAATCAATCAATCAATATTTTATCTGTAGCACGAAATTGAACAATAAAAATTGCTTTTGAAGCTGAATTTACTTTTTAAAGCAGTCTATAAACTCACGCATTCAAGCGAATAATGATTCTTTATAGATAAATGAGAAATGGTTACATTAAAGATAAATTGTGCGTGAAAAGGTGATAAATGTTTTGAAATAAACAAGTGAATGATTGATGGTGAAAGGGACTACAGCAGCTCTGAATATCGTGTTGCACGAAAATATTCGATTAGAACGTATCGCTCGCGTACCAATAAGCATATCACGTCATGGCATGCAATTTATGAACGATATAAAGGAAATAAATGTTTCAGGCGTAAAGTGACTTACTTGATATTTTATATTATTCTATACAGAAGTTATGTTATACAATCTTCAATGTCATCTCATGTTAAATCAGTATTACACCGTTACAGACACGCAAGAATTCTAAAAGATTTTTCTTTGAGTAATGCAGTTAATTATAAAATGAGTCGACTTCATTCTGAAGGTGCAGTTATATCGGTGTGATGCTTACGATTTAATTATGATTACTTTCTCTGCTATAGAAGTAATTATATTTTGTATTTAAAAATATAATTCGTATATTAAATTAAAGAATAGGAGAAAATATAATATGACTAAAAATACAAAATATATTACTTGCCATTATAGGAATATGCAATTAAAAATAGAAGAAATGCTTATAGTAAAAATTTCATTTAATATAAAAGTCAAATGCTTATGAAGGAATTGTTCCTAAAATATAATCCACTTTTTAAATCCAACCATTATTAGTCTATATTTCGATTAAGTTTGATATGCTAGATTAGTTTATTAACGATAATATATTAAATACTGTATACATAAATATAATTTAATAATATTCTCATTAAAGATTTTTCGATTTTAACAGATTGAGTATCTGTAATTCTAAATTTTTACAAGTACTTTTCTCTAAGAACCGTGAAAAAGACAATAAATTTAAATGATAGTCTATAAATAATTACATTTTATACCAAAAAATTTAATTGTTGATCAATTTAATTTCTTGAAATTTTTGTATTTATATATCTTGATTAATAAAACCAGCACATTATAATTAACTAATTTTTTTTTATTTATCACAACATTAGATTTGTTGTTCTTTTAAATTCTATCTAAGATAACCAGCATTGGTAATAGAGAGTTTTTGCATACCGTACGTTAGTTACCGTAGGACGTCCGTTAGCTTTTTCTCCCTAGCGCGCATGCTCAGTTTCCTATGAGCATGCGCGCTAGGGCGAAAAAGCTAACGGACGTCCTACGGTAACTAACGTACGGTATGCAAAAACTCTCTAATGTCTTATAAAATAAAAGCCTATTAGTAAATCTATTTATAACTAATAATTTTATATAAGTTTGTATATTCTAATAAAAGTATTAGTTTAAGTAAGTAATGAATAATTAAATATGTTTAATTATTTTTTCAGTACATGAAACATGTTATTTACATTAAATTATATTTTAATTATTTTCGCATTATAGCAATTTTATACTAAATTTCTAAAAAAATAATTTTAAAATCATGAATATCCGATTTTTAAATAAAAAAACGTTGTTAAAATTATTTAAAAGTTCGATTTTTACAAAGAAAGTTAGCAATAATTTTAATTGCCACATATTTGTTTATATAGTGTTATTTTTATCACTCAAAATATTCTAATAACAGCTGACAATTTAACCGACTTTTTAAAAAACTAAATTTTCCTAAGTTAATGTGAAGTGTTAATTATTGGTTTCGATTAATTTTCTATTTAAAATTTGTAGCCGTTATTTATTTCACATCAACTAATTTGTCAGCAGATTCATCACAATGATTGACAGAGATTAATTTTTCTCAGATATTTAAACCCGTTTTAAAAAATAAATGAAAAGCATTTTGAATGAATTGAGCATTTCCAATGCAAATTGACTGCTCACTTCTCAAAGTGATTAAACAAGAAACGATCTTCAAATCATGTCAAAAGGTTATCCCACAACTTGTCGTGCTCTGAAGGAGACAGAAATCAAACACTTTTTTTGAGAAATAAATCAACAAGAAAACGGTAAGAAAGACAGACAGAGCCATAACCTCAACTTGAAGGTGAGTAGCATTGGTGAGATAGCAATAGGCGGCAAGTCGCAATGTTTACACAGAGTTTTTTGAAAAGTTATGAATGATTCAGAGATGCGGCCAAGGTTAGAATATGATGTCATGCTGCGCAATTGATCCACTCTTCTTTGGATTCTTTTGAAAGAGGTAAAAACTTCTGTAGCTTTAACCTCAGAAGAAAGAATAAACTCTTAAAAAGGAAGGTTTGTATTCTATTAAGGATGACATGAAAGGTGACGCAAATGAATTCCTTTGCATTATGTTATTTTGATGACTCTAAAAGTGAATGTTACTCAAACCCCATGGCGAAACTTATTAAAATTTATGTAAAAGTGTTAGTCAAATTTAAAATAAGACTCTTAAGTGATACATTGATTGATTATCCTGGTAGGGTTCTCAAAATAATTGTATTCCGTACATAGGAAAAACAATAATGTATGTCTTCCTCATGTATGAAATATAAAAAAAGTATCCTCTTTAGATAACTTTATGCTGCTATGAGATTCAGCTTTATTTTTAACCATTTTATAAAATTCATTTTTTTTTCCTCTTTTAAAATATTTTGTCACATTAACCACTATTTTTATCAAAATCTGTTTTTTTAAATAAAAAAATTTTTTTTTTTTTTAAACTGTCTATTTTAAAATGTTTTTTTAATATAGTTTGTACATTGAAGTATAAATCACTTAAAAATAAATTTAAATATTATAATATTATATACTAAATTTAATTCTTATCATTCAAAACTAAACAAACAATAGCTGTTAATTTAAATAGTCTTTTCACAATTGCATGTTATTTTACTTAATATGATATTCCACGGCGCCTAGACGAATAAGAAGATAGGTTTAACATTTCTTAACGAACTTTCAGAAGTAAATTCAATACATTTGCTTACCTTATAGAAAAGACTGAAATAACTTCTACTGTCAAACTGAGACGATTACACATATTTTCATAATAGAATCGAGCTTCGTCTTTCTGAAAGCATTAACTGCAATGCACGCCACCCGTACTCCAAACCTGTTATCTCCTACCATTCAATTCCACGTGTTACTATTTTCCCATGAGTTGGAAGGTTTTACACTTTTTTAATATTACTAAAATTACGATGGAAACAATGATTTATGTAAAAATAATTATTATTTAAAAATATTTGATATATTGATGGTAAAATAATGATATTCATTACCTGTCAAAATCAAAAATATTTGTCTTCTTCATTGGTGAAAATAATTGAAGTTATATTTAAGATTATTTAATACGGCTGTGAGATTGATCGCGCATAAACGTAATAATTGTATTCTTTAATTATTCTTACTTTTTCCTTTTTCTTTTTTTTCATTACATGTATTTCATATTTATTTTATTATTTTCAATACAGAAATTACTATGGTTCTACTATCAAACTTTACTCATGTTCAAATGCTTTGAGAGCATCTAAATCAGAAGAAAAAATTGACCCTTAAAAGTAGGAAGTTCTTCTTTTCTTTTTATTCTATAATTTTTCCGCGAAATACATTTAAAAAAACCGCTTATAAAAAGTAAAATTAAATTTTAAAAATATTTTAATGTATTGAATTTTTTAAGGATGTAAACTTTGAAATATTTTGCAATCAAATGTTAGAGATTTATATCTAACATGATCATTTATGTATTTAATTATATCTCATTGTTTTGTTTTAAAAGTCAGTTTGATTTTACTACTTTTGATATTTTACTCTCATAAAAGAATGTATGCAATATTACATAAGTAAAACAAATTGCATCTTCAATCTTTTAACAAAAAAATTATAATTATATGTTATATAAAGATGCTTATCAAGTTATGTGAAAATCTATTTCCTTATTTTTTAGCAAATAATTATCTTCCGTTGTAAAACAATTGTCAATATCAAACGAATTAAGAAATAAAAATGTATACAATAATATTTTACTTAAAATAAAATATAAAGTTTTATTTTAATCGCATTTTTTTTTTTTTATTTAATGTATTTTATTTTTATCAATTTTCACCGGGTGAAGTTTTATAATATTTTTTTAATTTTAAAATTAAATAGTTATATTATTTAAGGTATTTATGATATTAATAGAACTACTAAATAAATAACTAAAAATTTGGAGAAAAATACCAGTAACAATTTTTAATAGTTGGTTAATGAAAACACCAATTCTATCATATATATATTTGTACGCTTAAATCATATATAATATATAAAAGTATTTTTCGTATCTTAAAAAAGAAACTAAATGAAAAAAAATAAAGTTTCATGCATAAAAGATTTTAATGATGTGGTGAACTATGTTTACAATTACTGTATATAAACACTGAAATGTTACCAATTAATTTTAATTAAAAGTTTTACTTTTTTAAAACCATAGTTATATTTTAAAATATTATCTTAGAATGATCTTAATTACTAACCATGCTCATTAACTTATTTATTTTTACTTTTTTTGGAAGAATATGAAGCTTGAATCATAAGTTAACGACAATAATCAGTTAACTAATACTGATCAAATAGTGCACTAAAACATAACGAAATTAATTAATGTTAAAGTTGCATGAAGTGAAAAGGCAAGTTTTAATTTTGGTAAATAATATAATTACTAGAGTTTCTATCTATACTCTTATTTTTTAAATAATTTAAACTATATCTTCTATTACAATTTACAGTGTCTTTAAACATTTTCGCACAAACATATTTTTTGTACAAGTTCTTAAATAAAAAAGCTTTTAAAATAAATAATGAAAATTTACTGTTTCATACAACTTTTTATGGATAAATTTTACATTTATAATTATTTAGAACACATTTGTTAAAAAACACTAATATATGATGGATGGTATTCTAGTGATTTGATGAATGAAGTTATCGCATGAGAACACTTTAGTCCAATACAATTCTTTGAACTGTTTATCGAAATATCTTGAATTGAATATCCATAAGCTTTACGAACATTTTTTAACTTTTATGTATATATATATATTTGAAGTAATTTTTGTAGTAAATTCAAGGACAATTGTTTTTCTCGTACTACAGATTTTAGTTGCTGCTTTGAAGAAACGTTATTATTTTAATTCTGTTTTGGAATTATATACTATACTGCTATACTTATTACTATATGTATATATATATATATATACCACCACCACATATGTACTATTTGGTACAAATCGAGCGACTGTAGAAATCTTTCAATAATTTTTTTATAATTTTAAAACAACGACAGTTGAACATTGAAAACTTGGAACTTACCTACTCCAGCGGACGATAAGACATTCCACACATTAAGTACTCCACCGTCATGTTTAATAGTTGAAAGCAAGTTCTCTTTTTTGGAATCTTTTTTTTTTCGAGTTTCTTCAAACATTTATACGACCATTAGTTCCGAATGTATTAAACTTGCTTGCATCAACAAATATAGCACTCTTCCAATATTCTAAACGACATTTTTCCATGTTTTTCACGAATAAAATTCGCAGTTCTCTATTATTTACATAAACAAAGAATTTCTCGCCATCCAGCCATGATATCCACTTGCTTGAATTATTCTTCGAATTATTTCTGGATTTACACATATTCCACAATATTCTTTAATTTTTGGTACAATAATTTGCTTCATTCCATGAGAGAGTTTTGTTTGCATCTTGAAATTTTATTTACTGATTATTCTACGATACGTTTTATAATAATTTATGAAAGAAAAAAATAGTTTAATTTTTCAAGATCAACAAATTCCACAAATTTTTGCTAATGGCAAATTAATAATTATTTTGGAATTTCTAACCAAGTCTGCTTATTTGATTTCATTATGTTGCCATTCTAATTACAAAAAATAAAAGTTAAATAAAAACAAATGAACATTCAATGCAGACGATTTTCTTTAATGTGAATCAGACGATTATATACTTTGTATGAAAAAAATATTTCTATTAAAAATTATTGGGAAGTAGAATATTTTTATAAATGTTAAAATCGCATTTGAAAATGTTTATGCGATTTATTTAAGTTCTGTATTATTTTATAATTTTATCTTGTTACAATTATTTAAAATTAATTAATTATTTGCGAATTTCTAACGAGGTATGCTTATATGATTTAATTATATTGCTATTCTAGTTATATAATTAAAAATTAGATAAAAACAAATTATTCAATACAAACGATTTTCTTTAATATGGAATCAGACGATTATATACTTTGTTTGAAAATATATTTTTATTAAAAATTAATGGGAAACAGAATATTTTTATAAATGTTTAAATCGCATTCGAAACATTATGTGAGAGTTATTTAAGAACTATTTAGAACTATTCTTTTATAATTTTTTTCTTGTTGCAATCATTTCAAATTTTTATATTTTTTTCTTGTAATTATGCAGAGAATCACATGCATTTTTTCTCTTCATGAATCACGGTATGTACTGTTTCACTATTAAATAACTGTTTTTTATAAATAAATTTATTTAATTTGAATTTTTCATAACAAAAAAAATTATTATCTTCGTATATTTACGAATTTTAAAGAAATAGTGTTCTATATATTAATAAAAATTAAAGCTTCAGAATGAGAAATTTTTAGAATATATATAATTTTTCTTAACAAAATTCCATTAAATATTTTGAAAACATTGTAAAACTTTCTTTTTTCAAACATCAGTAATAAAAAGAAATAAAAAAATTACCTCACAAAAGTCTTTATACACTTAGAAAAAAATCTCAGCATATTAGTAAATATTACAATATTTCGGTCAATTAGTACTTAATGGGATCCACAACATCTTTTAAACGTCTGGGCATTGAATTCATTGTTTTATTTATTTATTATTATAAATATTTATTATTTATTAATATTTTATTTATTTCTTACTATAATTATTTATTGTTTGTTAATATTTTATTTAATTATTATTATAAATATTTTTTCTTTTTCTTTTCTTTTTGCAATATCTGCATCATTCTTCGATAATTACTGTTTTTATTTTGGTATTTTTTTAAAGAATTTTTTGCGTACTATAACCTCCAGTTCTCTCCACATTTTCT
Organism: Caerostris darwini; assembly: GCA_021605075.1. Lineage (NCBI taxonomy): Eukaryota > Metazoa > Arthropoda > Arachnida > Araneae > Araneidae > Caerostris > Caerostris darwini. The sequence continues at coordinate 352,457 of BPLQ01008260.1, forward strand.
AATGGTTAAAATCCGACAGCTAAGGAAAAATTTTCAATATGGATAATTGTAGAGATACCACAGACGAATATTGAGAACCATATGCTTAGGATTGTTATCTAATAAAAACAAAGTTGTTTCCAATACCTGAATTCTGGACTAATAAATTGTTTTTAAAGTATTTAAATCAAGAGTATGGTTCATTAGGCCATCAATATATGTTAAATTACCTAGTCCTATTGCTGACATGCACCTCCAATTTATCATCATACTTTACTTCCATCTGAGTTCTTGGAAATAAGTTCCTCATTTTTTTTTCTCTATAAAATTACAAGCTATTCGGTATCCAAAATGTTAAAATCCTTTTCATTTGCAAGTAAGGCATGATTTCAAAATATTTCAGACTTATTTTTCATTGATTTTGCCAAGGAAAATCTAATCCTTCTCTTTTTCATACTTACGAAAATTTTTAATCGGACAGAACGTCCATGTAAAATGCACTGATATAAATACTCGCCAAACAGTTTCAGGTGAAAATGAAGAAGAAAAGTTTTTAATAGTTCTATAAAGATTTTTTTAACTGTGAAACGTGGATTTCTTATAAATTTTCCAACTGTAACTATTTGATCATGCTAAGTTAATTTTGTCGGACTTTATTTTTACTTTGTTTTCGATTCGATTTTCTTTTTTTAAGCCTTTTATCAAATATGCTCCATAGAATGAAAATATATTTGCTAATTTCGCGATATTCCTAACTTGTTTTCCATCATTATGAAGAAAAATATTTACTATATAAACTATTTTATACCATTAGTTGTTTCCATATAATAACGAGCCATTTTAAAATAATAAATAGAATAAAATCAACCAAATCTAGTTAAAATTAAATATAAATGGATTTTTCAAAGTATAATAGTTATTATTTACTTTTATTTCCAGAAAATTTCATAAAAAGTTAATATAACAACTGAGTTAACAACAGCTGAAAAAAAAATAGCATTTCCAATTTCACCCTATACTTCATCCTAAAAAATAAATAAATAAAAAAAAAAAACTTTAAATTATCATACAGTTAAATTTTAAAAGCATAAAATTACCGATTCTACAATAACTAAAACAACGAAAATATCGTTTTCTATTTCATCTTTTATATAAAAAATTTTAATTTAATATTAATTGAAATTTTATGAAAAAAAGGATGAAAAATTCTATACAAATTTTTTGTGAAATCATTTATATTCCAACAACCTCTGGCGTAAGAGCAGAAGCGGTCAAGGAAAATTTATCATCTCTATGCCAGTTGTGCCAACTAGGTTAATTTACACAAAAATTTCTCTGTTCAATACGACCTCGCGAATAGCTGCCTCGTGCTGATAAGCAAAAAAGCATTTAACTGTTTTGCAAAATACCCTCTCTTAAAACTACCATTACTCTTCGCCGTAATTAATGACTTTCGGTATTCATTTCCATTTCAAAGAATCAGACATTTGGGAAAAAAAATTGAAACCAGCAATCCTCAACTATTTTAATGAGATTGAGCACCTAATTGCTGAGATATCAAGAGCAATTTCAGTAAAATTACTGTCTCTATTCTGGTGGGGTTTTTTTTTTTTTTTTTTTTTTTTTTTTTTTTTTTTTGTACAGTAAATCATTTTTCAGGGTCATGCATAAAATGATAAAGTTATTAAATTTCACAATTATAGTAATAAAAAGCGATAAGATCGTTGTGAAACCTCTAGTGAGAAAAGGCTCGAATGGGAATAACAAGGATTCAGATTGTCAAGGTAGTTTACTAATATTATGTGAAATAGCAAAATTAGTAAGTAAGAAAAAAATAGATTTCTAAGTGATAATACTTCTAAAATTACAGTGAATTTATATAATATATTCCATCCTATAAAGCAGCTTCAGTAATTGAAAAAATAATTAATTTTTAATATAATTATTTTTTTAAATAGTAATTGAAAAAGTAATTCAATTTTTTTGTATTGGCATGTTTTTAACAGAATTGGTGTGATATATTTTAAGCAACTGCAATTGTAAGCATTTTTTTATCCCAAATCTATAATAAATACACACATGATATACATTCGTCAGATTCCTCTTAGAAATTATGATGTTTAGCAGTTAGGATTAGCAACTCTTTAAATAATACAATATTATATAAAGCGTTATATTACTAATTACAGAACTAAATGTTGACAGAAAAGCAGCTACTACTCTCATAAGATTAAGGATGAATCACCACAAAAATATAGAAATTTCTGCCGATGGCGTTAAAAAATACTAAATATGTAGCAACTGTCCTGATATCGAGCTTACTCCTCATCGTGTCTTTTATTGCCCAGCTGTTGCAGCCACCATGCATTGTCTGGACCATCCCTCGTAATAGGATTTATACTCCAAGCTGGCAATCAATATAGCCAATATTACTAGGGAGCACCACGATATTTGATTTTCTTGTACTCTTCAAGGGATACGAAAACGACAACAACTGTATTACTTTTTTTTTATTATAAAAGAAATTAAATTATCGTTTAAAACAACGTTAAATTGGATATGATCAATATTAATTGAATTATATTGGTCTATCTTTAATAGCATTAATTAATTCTAACGATTTCAAGAAAAAATCGTTTAACTTTTATACAAATACATTTTGAAGTGAAATAAAATAAAATAACTTAGGAGAAAATATTATAAGTTCAATAATATTAAATACCCTTACCCTGATGCAGACATGCACCCTCCTCATAAGGACAACCTCCACCTCCTTAATTCACTTTAATTTGCTTGCTCCACTCCATAATAATTGAAGAACTTAACGAAGTTCTCTTATTTAACCTTTTCGATTTGATTCTGCTCCTTATTATTATTATAACTACTATAAGAATCAAAAATGTTGAACTTGCTCTCATTCACAAATGGGACGTTATTTCAGTGAGATATGGGAAGTTATCTTACTGGTATAATGTCTAGTAGGATCCCGAAATCGATTATCATATTCTAAGCTTCTTATTCTTTGCTCTCAGAAAAGGTTTTTCTTCTGGCATAATCTAGTTAAGCGGATCTTTTGTGAGGCAGTTTCAGAAAAAATTGGGAAATAAACTCATTATAAAAATGTTTAGAATGTTTCATAATATCAATCGCAAGTTCAAGTCTAATAAGCTAAAACGGACGATTCGTGTTCGCGTTTTCAATTCAAATTTTTTCTCTGAAGCTTTTTAAAAACAGTTGAAGGTGCTATTTTTAATAATTTAGTAGAATTTCTGACAAATTTATCTATTTTGTGATGAAAAAAATTGGTAAGTTGGTTATTTGGCATCACAAATTCTTTTCTCCAAAGTTCATCAATTAACGGGTTTTCAATTGTAAGTGAAGTGAATTGCAAACAATACAAGAAACCATATTTTTCAACTTATCACTCAATGGGCGCCACAAAAAAGTCACCAAATCCCAACGACCCCTATTTTGCAATTTGGCCAAAAAAAAATTTTTTTTTCGGAAGTCATTCTTTATTACTTAATCAGAGAACGCCCTATTTAAAAAAAATAGAATACTTTGTTAAAATAAACTTTCAAAGAGGTAACCAACTATATTTAAAACTATTGCCAAGTTTTAAAATATCAATTATAGATGACATTTCAATAAATAAAATTATCCGAAAAAGCCTTGTATCACTGAATTTGTGACATATTTTTCGTTATTTTCCTAAATTAAACCTTTTTTTTTTAAAAAAGTAGCAAACTTATAATCCAAAAAAATAAAAAATGGGATTTTATAAAAAAAAATAGAATGCTAATATAAAAAAATTCATAATTTTACTTTTGTAGAGAATCGTGAGAATAAATATTTTAAAGCTGGTGAACTGTATTTAAAAATGATTAGGGAAATTTGAAAATTAGTAATAATTTTTTGGCTGAACAACTTGGGTTTTATTTTTCAAGAATAACGCATAATATTTAATGTTCATGAATTCTTTTAGTTTACAATATTAATTTTCGATTCTTAATCAATTTCATACATTAATTTTATTTTATAGATATTAGTCAATTTTTCATCAATCGCTAATGGTCAGAAGGTTTAGTGGATTTGCATTACAAAATTCGAAAATACGATGCCTCACAAAAATTTTGCATAGATAGACCATGTATACAAATAAAAAATTTATTAAACAAAAGGTTATAATTTTTTTCTTTGAAATAATTTATTATAAGAATGTTTTTTCTTTTATTTACATTTTATTTTAATTGTTTTGAATACATTCATTTTAAATATGAAGAGAAGAGAATGTAATTTATATATATTATGATAAAAGAATGTTCTCACAAAAGTTTTCGGATAAGAATAATTAAGTCTTTAAAAGTTTTTCAGCTGTTTGTAAAAATTTTTAATAGATTGAATATCCACTACCCTTAAGAACAAAATTTAATCGTCTCTTTTAAGATTCCAAATAATGTTTAAAAATCGTAAATATTTTGCATCGAAACTCATGCATCCCAGACTTTAGCTATTACTTTGAGGAAATATTATGTTTTTGAAGTTTATTTTCAAATTATGTTGAAAATTATTCTGTCGGGTTTTCAAATTTGATGGTTGAGAACGTATTTTAATGATTTTTTTATAATTGTAAAACAACCACAGTCGAATATTCCAAGCAATATATTTAGGATTCTTAACAAGATTGGATTCAAATCGCTCTGTAGAACGAAATTAACTGATTAATTAAAATATTATTTTTATATGTCAATATACATTTACTGATTTATTCTATTATTAACAAATTCGAGCTTACTTCTACAACCATATGCACTCCCTCACCACAATTCATTTCTCACTGTATTTAACGAGTGGAGTTTCTTTTATTTTAATTCTTCTTTGATTTGATCCAAATAATTATTTATTACCCATAAAATTATGGTTAGTTTTAAGGAGTGGAATTTTTCGTGCCCTTGATCAGTTTTTGTATCCTTGACTACTTTCAACTTTTTTATTGGTTTAATTATTTTTTTCAATTCCTTCTATTAGCTCACACTCTCCCTATATATATCTTGTTCAAATTTTCAATCATAAAATACTTTTTATCCATCCACTCAAGTTCAAATACATTTTTTTAACTTGTAGATGGATGACACATGATGTTAATACAATTTTTTCAAATATTAATTCAGTAATTAAATTTAATTAATTAATTCTAGTTTTTTTTAGACTTAAGTTGCATATATCTACCAATAGAAGGCGCCAGATAAACTTAAAACAAATGAATGAAAATTATTTATAAAGGACTTCTGCAATATAGTTAAAAAAAAGTAGGAATTGACTTTTAAAGTTTTTTTTTTATATTACATGTTTTTTAAATTTCTTTCAAGAGCTATTCTCATTGGCTTATTTAAATTTCTTTCAAGTGATTTTTTATAAAATTGTTTTGAATTCTATAGTTTTTTTTAAATTTCTTTCGTGTGTCTTTTTTATAAATCGTTAGGAATTCTATAATTTTTTTATTTATTCAATCTGTTTTCTTTTTACAGTTTTGAACGGTAATAGATGAACATAATTTATTGGAATATGATTCATTGATACTTTTTTTTTCTTTCTTTCTTTGTTTAAAATTACTGTTACGCATTTTGTTCTTACATTAAATTTTACATTTCATGGGCTACCTATGTATCGGCCCAGTCGATTAAATTTTATCTTTTTTTATATTTGCTTTCAATATCAAATATAATGCTATAAAACATTTTTTAATGTTTCATTCAATTGAAATTCGAAATTTTCGAATTTTATCCATTAATCCAGAATATTTTTTTCCTTGCCATTCAACCGTGGTACCTAGCTGATCAGGTTTTTCTTTGAACTAGTTTTGAACTTACACATATTCCTTAAATTTCTTGAGAATCTGTTCTATATTTTTTTAGCAGATTATCTTATTTGTTTTTATTTTTCGAATATGATTCACTTCCTTCCATGATATAGTTTTGTTGGCCTCACAGATCTTGAGTTACTGGTTATTTTACTACGCTTTTCACAACATTTTATGATAAAAAAAAAACATTTGAATTTATTCAAATATTTAATTAATTTTTAATAGTAGAATTTTCGAATTTAGGGTAATGCATGCTTTCCTGTTAATCTAGTCAGTCAGAGAGATATTCTAATTACGTAAACAAATTCTAGATCACAAAAATTCTATAATATTCTAAACAGAAGATTTCAATTAGTATGGTAACATGTTTTTGAAAAATAGTAATTACAGACGGTCAAAAATTAATTTAAATCATATAAATTTAATACAAGTCTGAATCATATGCGAAAACTTTTGTGAAAATTATTTATGCTTTGAAGTATTATTTTATCTAATTTGAAAGTACTTTATTTAATAAACCATAATGTATTAGATGAATTTCTTGATCTTATTTTCATCTTGTTATCGATCGGAATTTTTAATTATTTTTAGATTTACTTATTTTATTTATTAATTAATTAATTTATTTATTTTATTACTTTATTTTAAATTTAATTATTTTCATATGCGAAAACTTCTGTGATAATTATTTAGGTTTTGAAGTATTGTTTTTTTTTAATTTGAAAGTATTTTAATATAATAAAACATATTATATTAGAGGAATTCGTTCGGAATTTTTAATTATTTTTATATTTATTTATTTTATTTATTAATTAATTTATTTAATTATTTATTTATTTTATTACTTTATTTTAAATTTAATTATTTTCATATGCAAAAACTTCTGTCATAATTATTTAGGTTTTGAAGTATTATTTTTTTTTAATTTGAAAGTATTTTATATAATAAAACATATTATATTAGAGGAATTACTTGATGTTATTTTCATCTTGTTATCGTTTGAATTTTTAAATAATTTAATTATTTTTAGAATTATTCAATTCCTTCTATTAGCTCACACTCTCCCTATATATATCTTGTTCAAATTTTCAATCGTTCAAAAAATACTTTTTATTCATCCACTCAAGTTCGAATACATTTCTTTGAACTTGTAGTGGATGACACTTGACACAGTTTTTTCAAATATTAATTCAGTAATTAAATTTAATTAATTAATTTTAGTTTTTTTTAGACTTAAGTTGCATATATCTACCAATAAAAGGCGCCAGATAAACTTAAAAAAATGAATGAAAATTATTTATAAAGGACTTTCTACAATATAGTGAAAAAAAGTAGGAATTGATTTTAGTTTTTTTTTTATATTACTTGTTTTTTTAATTTATTAAATGTATTTATTTATTGTATTAATTTATTTTACATTTAATTATTTTCATACGCGAAAACATTTGTGAGAATTACTTAGGCTTTGAAGCATTATTTTTTTTTAAGTTTGTAACTATTTTTTCTAATAAACCATAACGTATTTTTTATAATAAACCATAATGTATTAGATGAATTACTTGATGTTATTTTCATCTTATTATAGTTCGAAATTTTTAATTATTTTTAGAAATTATGACTAGAATCCCAGATATGCTAAAAGTTTTTGTGATGCACTGTATATTAATATTTGAATTATTGTTTCTCGATATACCAAAATTTCATTAAGTTAAGGTTTTTTTTTTCACTTTAAAAACTATTAAAAACTTTCTTTAATGTTCTTTCTACAATTGTAAATTACAAATAAATACTACTACTTTATTAAAACTAAAAATTAAGTTAAAAATAATTTTTATGTTGTATAATTATTTTTATACCAATAGGCTTATAACTCCATAATCATAAATAATTTTGTCAAAATAATAACAAAAACGTAAAACTGAGTACTGTGTTGAAATTTCTTGAAGGACAATATAAATTATTATTTTCATAAAAAAACAATGGTTTGGAAATTAAAGAGATATATTAAGAAAATAATAACAATAGAAGTAATCTAAAAGTGTCATTAATTGAACACCTGAAATGAAAGAATATTGTAAAAAAAAAAATGTTCATCTCTCATATAAAAAACATCCCTTATCAAAATAGCTATAGGACAATGTTATCAAATGTAGTTACTTGATTAAGCTCCATTCACTAAATTCATCAAACAAAGAAAAATGTCAGTAAAGACTATTTTAAAAGTACCTGAAAAGAACATATCTACTGTGAACTACATATTAAATAAAGACTGCTGTTGTTCAAGGAAATTAAATCGGTATGCGAACAACTGTTTTTAATTAAAAAGTAACATAGATGAAAATGTAGCACAATCAGCCAATGCATCATCTTCAGAATATGGGTTACGTAAACAAAGACACGAAATTAAGGTGTGGCTGGAATAGAATACTTAGAAAAGTCAACGAAATATTAAGTTATTTCACTTCTCCTGTAACTTTAAACAATTTATAAGCATGCTTAATATTCTTTTTACTAATTATTTACGACAACTTTACGTTTATCCGTTCATATAGATTGCTACATAAATCTAAAATATAGAGAAAGCATCTGTTTCAAACAATAATGGATTTCAACTTAATGTAATGAATAGTTTGCAGATAAACATGTTATTTGAAACAAAGCATATAAACAACAATAATACATTTAAGTTGAATAAAATAAATCGTTCACAGAACTTCAGAGCATTTTAATCAAACAAACCATGTCAAAAAATAATTCCAGTAATAAATCAAAGTTGAATAAAATAAATCGTTTGTAGATATTAATATTATTTTATTAAATATAAAAATATAAAAATATTTTATTCAAAATTTTGTTTATAATTTTTATTAATGATTTTGTTTAAGTTTTTCAATAATTTTAAGACCGAAACACTTTTGCGTTCCTTTTTCTTTTTTAGAATAATATAAATTATAAAATATTATTGTTGCACTAACGTTATTATTGTTGCATAAAACGTTAAACTAAACATTCTCCTGGTATCAGTTAAACAGCCATTATTATTAAGAGCGTTTTTTATCGATTTTTATTGCATTATATTTAATTTTGTAACTATAAATATTTATTCTAAATAAATTATAAGAACAATATGGCTTATCCATGATAAGAAAATTAGAGAATAATTTTAAAAAAAAAGTTTTCCATTGCAGTATCTTTAGAGAAAGTGAAAAAGATTTTATCTTTCCAAAAGTAAAGTGAAATTAATTAAAAACTTATGCAATTTTATTCAAACAATATATTAATAAGTTCTCCTATAGCATTGAGTACTTCTCTTGCTACACTAAGGGTTCCTTAGAATTTGGAAACAATAACCAAGCGAAAATTTTTCTGCCTATTCCTTTAGACATCAGAGAGACTTTCCGGCTAACAAGTTTATCATACCCATTCCTATTGTCTTTTGCTTGTGACATTTGTCAGGTTTTTTTTTAAACTGAATTCCTCTATTCGGAAGCTCACATTTCAACCCTCAGAAGGTTAACGCCATAATTAGTTTTGCCTAAAGCATAAAGCTCCAATTGTAACAAAAATTATTTGAACCTTAATCGATTTTCTTACAGTGAGTTATTAATAAGAAACAAGTAAATTGATGAGAAGTAACTTATTAAATACTTTATTTTCACTTTCATGCTACGAAATTTTTAGGTGTAATTCCGTTTTTAGGCAACATTGATATCATTTCCGAAAGGTTGAAGGTTGAAAGTTAGGTTGAAAGTTATTGCGTAAGTAAAGTGACCCACATTTGCGCATCGCATGGTAAAAACCTGGAAATTTCCCCACTATGTCTAATTTTGATGGTGGAATATTCATCACAATTCATGTTAATATTATTAACGCAGTTTACTTATTTTAGTTTAACGTAGCCAAGTTTGGTACTCCAGCCAGATTGATTTTAAACGCAATCGCAATAATCAATTTTTGAAATAAGTAAATTGGTGCAATATGTTGGAAATAAGTAAATTGGTGCAATAGGTTTGAAATAAGTAAATTGGTACAATAGGTTTGAAATAAGTAAATTGGTGCAATATGTTTGAAATAAATGAATTGATGTAACTGAAATAAGTAAATTGGTGAATATGTTTGAAATAAGTAATTTGGTGCAATATGTTTGAAATAAATAAATTGATGCAAATGAAATAAAGAAATTGATGTAAATTGATTGAGCGCTTTTTTAAAGGTATTTTTAAGACATTTTCAATACGTAGCTCTGAAATTAAATCAATTAAGCCAATTTCAGACCAAATAAAATTTGGAAATAAAAATAAAACTCTTAATTTATCTCTATCTCGTTGTAGCAAACTCAATACTGTTTAAATTAACATATTAATTTAATTCTTAATTACAAAAGGAAATAATTAATATTCAAGTGACCTTGAGAATTTTCACCACTTTCTCTTGTGTCTGTTTAGAAATAAATAAATCGATGTCATGATGAGAATTAGAATTGATCGTGTGGGAGGTAGCAAAGCACTCATTAAGACATTTGAACTTGAACTTATGATTCGAGATAACGAAATTTAAAAAAAAAATCGTTCTTGCTCATGAAACTCGTGCGTGGTCATCGCTCTCTAGAAACAGTATCATTTATTTATAAAAATTATACAATGTATGTATTAAAAGGAGCTGCGCCCTAATATTCCTGAAGAAAATGCAATTTTCTCTCTATGGAAGGAGGAAGACACCATAACATGTTCTGAATATTAATGAGATAGAATTTTTTTAAAAGGTTTTAAACAGAATGGATATACATTTTTTTTATAATAACTTTAGTTGGGACAAACTTAACCTATTTGTCTAAATATGGTTGTTATATGATAGTTTAAATATGATGAAGTCTAAATATGATTGTTTTACAGTTTGATAGACTGTATCATTCCTTCGTCTACCATGTAACATGGCTGGCTATTGTGTTTTAATTTCCGGTCAAAATAAATTGCAATGTATATTATTTACCTCTAAATCAGCAATTCCCGAAATGTTCTACGTCATCGATTGGTATTGAGAAAAGCAGATACTCACTGACAACAATAAATAGTATATTTATTTTCATAAACATAAGGAAGATTCTATTATTGGCTTTCTTGTTATCGAAATTAGATTTTATATTTTAATTAATGATGAATAGGCCTTAAAAAACGTATTCCTTTGACATTAAGATAATTTAAATATAACATACAACAAACATTTTAATTATAAAATAATCATTATCTTCATTGGGCAACAGCCAAATGTTGGGCCAAAGCCATCTGCCCACTGGCAGATTTCGAGACAGGAGATGTTTTCTTCTTACGAGGTATGGTTGTCAGCCATACTCCCAACACTGTACAGTGATATTAGGCAGATACCTATGCTTTTAAATGGATTACGAATCATTACAAACATCTATGGCACAGCCAGGACTCGAACCTGAAACCTGTAGCACAGAGCTCCAGAGCGCTAGTCACTCGGCCATCAGCCCTCAATTATAAAAAGGAACAATCTGAAATTCATATAAGCATCTTTTTTGTTTGACCTATTATACTTACGTAATAAGACTTATAAAGCAGAAAAGATAAAGCATAAAACGTATAAAGCACAAAACGTATAAAGCATAGAGGATAAAGCATAAAAAGCCAATGGAACGACGGCCAAAGAAATTCAGTGACCCAGTTCTAAACATTAAGATAAAATATTAGTGATTTTAACTCGGTGAAAGATTGAATCTTCTAACTAGTATTGTTAGGTATCATTGTATGTAAGACGTCTATAAACCACTATAAGATTTTTTTTCTCCTCTCACTTGGTAGACAGCAACATCTAGACCGAGAACCAGTGCGGTTTCATGGAAGGAGGGAAAGAAGGGCAGCTTCTGTTATGATGGAACCCCCGTAGGTAGATGTCTGCATTGGCTCCGAGTATCTGACGAAGGAGGGCAGTAGGTCTTTTAGGGGGAGCTACCCTGAATTTGCGTATCGTATGGTAGAAAACGCAAAAAACTCCCATAAAGTAGACCGACTAACGAGGTAAGATGCTGAACATCACAAAAGCCATCGGGTCGTCTTCTCGTTTTTTGAAATAGCTTCTACAACAAAGCCGTCACTAGATGGAACCCCAGCGACGCTCGTTACCACTGAGCCACGAGTCGAGCACTATAAAATGTATTCGGAGGCCAAATGAAATCAGTAAGCGAATGTATAGTTTTGAATCATTTTACTTCATTTTATGTGAAAGTTGAAAAAATTGTAATTCAGGTCGAGAAGCAGCCAGAGAAGCTAGTATTACGTCTGATGGCAGTGAAATTTGTTAGACGGTTTCTTAGGTGAGTGATCGTCAAAACAACAAATCAAGAAAAGTGTTTAACCTAGCAGTTTGCGGAACGAGAGAATCTAATCAGGAAAATCTTAATTCAGTGGTTATAGTTAGATGGGAAAATACAAAAGAATGCAGAGTTAGTTAAGTTGGTATCACAATTGAATTAAAATTATGTAATAAGACGTATAAAACAGAGAGGCTAAAGCATAAAACGAATAAAGCATAAAAAGTCAATGGAATTACGGTCAAAGAAATTTAGTGACCCAGCTTTAAACATTTTACAATAGAAGAAATAAATATTAATGATTTTAACTCGGCGAAAGATTGCATGTATTTGTGAATTTCGTTAACGTTTGATGAAAGAAAAATTAATTGCAAATATCAAATTAGATGCTTCAAGAAAATTATTTTAATATTTCTAATGAATATTTTTTTTTGTTCTAATGCACCTGGCAAACACTTAGACAGCTTGGTCTTGGATACCTTAAGGGAAGCGCAGCACAGACGTTACTCACTTTGCATGAACCAGGGGGCCCGTGTAACTTGAAGATATGTCACGGACGCGGAGTAACAATGCCCCCGCAACGCTCTTATTAGACCGGGACCTACGGTTTAAAGTGGATTCCGAACCACTACAAACATCCATGGCACCGCCGAGACTCGAACCCGAAACCTGTGGTACCGAGCGCCACAGCTCTAGCCACTCGGCTATTCAGGCCCCTTTCCAATGAATATATGAATCTTAAAAAAAAGGAATGCTAAAAATTAATAAGCATGTAGAAATAAAATTTTATTAAGTCATTCTTGCACGCAAATTATTCATAAATGTCATTCTTCATAAATTTATAATCTCATATTGATGTGTTAGTAAGAATCCATTATGCATTTTCACGAGAACTATATAGCGGACCTCACGTGGAGAGAAAAGATAAATGTTTAAATAAACTGAATCCCCCATGAATTCGCACAAGAACTATACAAGGACTGCTGGCGGTGAGAAAACGAAAAATGTTTAAATAAACTTTACTTGAGATATGCGACAACCAAAGAGTGTTTGTTCCATTTAAAAATTGCAAGTTAGTTCGTTGTAGTTTAGGTTTTGAATTGTAGAAAACAAATGATATGCTTATGTCAACATCTCCTAATTATAGCATTTCAATAATCATACTCACCATGTTCACCATTTTTCGGAAGCACAAAATTCTACTTTCTTGAAAGTTCCAAAGTTGTAAATTATGCAGAATGTAATTAATGTCATTACGTCTTCAGCCGCAAATACATCCATATCCGGCTATAATCTGTACTGTGTTCAATTTCAATTTTATAAAATATAAATTTTAACATTCACTAATTTATTTTTTTAGCATCTACACTGTTTTAGTACATTTGATTTAAAAATATATTCATCGAAAGGTTATACATTCTTATTGCTTAAAAAACAATTTGTTATAAAAATAATCTGTTAAAAAATATTGTTGGTACAATCCATTGTTGTTAAAATCCATTTCATTGTTAATTGATTAATCCTTAACAATGTAACACATTGTTAAGCTACAATAAAAATTAGTTTTTTATTTACTTAAGAAAGAAATGACTTTCCCTGAATTGTGTAGTTATGTACAAAATAAAAAAAAAAATAGACATGATAAAGAAAATGATGGTCAAAATCGCAGAATAGGGCCACTGGGATTTGCCGTCAAAAATTCTTTTCTCCAAAATGCTCCAAGTATTGGGTTTCGATTGTAATTAAAGTAAATTGTAAGCAGCACAAGAATTACTAATTAATTAAGCAGTACAAGAGTTACACTATTTGTCGACTAATCGCTGTGTTGGAGTCACACATAAATCGCCAAATCCCAACGGCCCCTATTTTGATATTTGACCAAGGGAATTTCTAAATGTTATAAAGTTATATATGAAATACTGACATGCATATCTTTCTGTTATGCATAGAGATACCAATGATCAAATGTGGAGAGCAATATTTTAAGATGAATCATATCGATATTGACAATATTGACTTGCCCTGAATACAGATTATAAATTCGTATTCGTTGAACGTTTTAAAGGTAGATATGTTCTAATCTTATTACTTTGAATAGATGTATAGATTATTAGTATAGTTGTTGTTACAGAAATCATATTTTTTAAAAACCATTTTGCTTTAAGCTAGAAATCAATAAAAAGAAAACAGCAGTAAATCTTACTATTTATCGATTTTTTAACTTTAAAATAATGAATTTTTAAAACAAATCTTGTGTATGATTTAGTTAATTTTAAATTCAAGAATGAAAGTGAACAGCATAGTGTTTATGTTTATATACATACATAACCATTATTTTATGGAAATGTTTCTTTATCTATAAAATATTCTCAATTTAAGAATTTCTCGATAATTTTTCCAAATGAGAGATAATAAATAATAATTTTTTTATCATTCGCATATTTTGGAAATTTATTCTAATAATTATATTAATTTTAGGGATAATAACAACGATCACTAAAATATTAGAGATTTTTTGCATACCGTATTTTGGACGTCCGTTAGCTTTTTCTCCCTAGCGCGCATGCTCATAGGAAATTGCGCATGCGTATCTGTAATAATATTTCCTATGAGCATGCACACTAAGGTGAAAAAGCTAACGGACGTCCAAAATACGGTATGCAAAAACTGTCTATTATAATGCAATGATTACCAGTACAATATATTTTTCAGATTTAATTATATAAACGTTTACTTTGAATGTTAAACGTGTTTAAATATATTAACGTATCTTTAACTTACATAAGCATTATTTTATTTTTTTCTAAAATTTTCTCAATTCAGGAATTTTCAATAATTTATTTTTCGGATGAAAGATAATGAATAGGAATTTTTTTTAATCATTAGCATATTTTAATTTACTCTAATATTTATACTAATTTTAGTGATATTAATAAGGATCACTAAAATATTATAACACAATGAATTGGTAGTAAAATATATTTTCCAGATTTAATTATATAAACGTTTAAGACGAATGTTAAACGTATTTAATTATATTAATGAATTTTTATGTGACTATTTTCTACATTTTTGAACATCTTTTCTAAAGCGTTCAAAAATACGCTGTAAATAATGTAAATTCTGTAACATATTTTTTTATCCTACACCCATCTTGGCCAATCGGTCATACGTTATCTTGCTGTCCAATATAAATACGAAAGACCAGAATGAGAAGCATCTCCAGATTAAACATCCTTTAATTTGGAGCAAATAATGAGATGCCGTTCATTCATAGAATCATCCCCACACAGAGGAGCATGAGGCAGAAGGGGTTACACCGATTTTATTGAGAAGCTACTGGCGGTACATATGGCCCGTCAACATACCAAAACAGGCGACACCGATCCTCCTTGATAAATCAAGATTTGGTTTGGTTTGATTAGTCACTCTACACTCATTTTGTGCACACCTTAGGCTAATTAGATGGGGACCTACAGAGGTAAATCAAGAAGAATCCTGTTCTTATCTTATAAAAGACACTCCCAACTTTTCCCAGCAGCAATATTACTATACCGGAGTTTTCTTATGTCCTTAAATTTGGTCTTGATCAATGATTTACAGTTTCTTAAGAGGAAGGGGGAAATGATGTTGTGACAAAAACAAGTTTTTATATATATCATTTATAGTAATATATTATAATAAAATGCGTATTAAATTTACATAACCAAAGTTTAAATAATTTAATTACTATTATAACTTTATTTTTGATAAACTAGTTTAATTTTCTGTATTTTTACAATATGGTTTATAATTTCAAATACATGAACAATAACTTCTTTTAATACTGTAACTTCACAAAGTGAAATATGAACTCAATTAAAATCTATTTGACAAGAATTATTTTAAAATTAATGAACATTGTTATAAAGCAAGGCATTAATTGTTTTTAACTGTGTAATTCAAACTAATTAGCAAGCTCAGCTTTTATAAACACAATGAAATGAAATTAAATTTTATTCAAATCAGTACGACATTAATTATGAACAGTCATTCGAAAGTCATTTGATTTCTTCTTTTCGGTCATTGTATAACTCAAACTTTCAGTTCATGAAAAAAGATTTAGTTGATGCAATTTCATTAATTTCAATTTACGAAACAATAAAGACCAAGGATAGTTTTTGTTTTAATTTCCTTTATAAAATAAGGTACAAGGAACTAGTATAACTGGTTGATCCTAAACTAAAATTTAAATATGCTAATTTTTAATCGCAGCATAGTTAATTAAAACTAAAGATAAATCCGTAACAAACAATAGTATTACAATTTGATAGATTACAGCAGTAGTGTTTAAAAGAATAAAAACGTAATTCAAGCCAAGCTTTCCATATTTCAAACTTAATCAACATGAAATCTTATCCAAATTAAGTTATTCATCACGGTATATAACCACACACACCTTCCATTTCCAAATTCCAAAAGAAGACATTGTATGGTCAGTGTAAAATAATGCATATAAAAGAAGGTAGTCACTTTAATAGCGTGGCCGAAAAATCGCTATTAATATTCATCGAAATAAACTCAACATTGTTTATAAAGGAAGAATTAATAACTTTGTGACCTGTACAAATATCAAGCAGACTATAAAAGTTTCTTGCACAACTTTAAGGGTGCGGATGAGCAAAATGATAGCAAAAGGGTGTGTGTCTTGAATATTTTTATAATAAACTTTTCTAGAATTTTACCAGACGATGGCAGGCATTAATTAAACCTGAATAAAAAACAAATCTGGCCTAATTTGAGGGACCAGAATGAACAGGGGAAAAAAGTTGTTTGGAATGAGGACTTTAAGGAATGGAGATGTACAATTTTCAACCCTAGAGAAGCAGAGAATTTTTAATACAATATTTGCTCTTATACTTCCTAGTCAATTGTTAACTATTTTTAATTTACTTAACGTTTCACTTCATTGTTTAGAATTGTAATAAACATAAAAAAAAAGTATATTCCTTCCTTTTTCATTAAATAAACGACTTTTAAGTTTCGTACAATAAGCCCAAATGACTGCAACACGAAGTAATAATCTGATTGTAATAAAGTTTTGATAACAGTTTCCGATTTGTGATGAAAATGCTTAAAATTTAGTTCTCGATGAGGATATAGTAGGTGTCCTGGGACATTCGGATTGGTCATTCTAAAGGTGTTTATGGTTAGAGAAATTTAATTCAAAGATGAAAATTTCCATCGGATTATGGTGCGATTATTTATCTCGACTGTAAAAAGGCCTATCCAATGGATTACGCTTTCATCACGAGCGTATCTTATGACTTGAAGACAGAAAAAGTCTAAATGAGCAAATCAAAAAATATCTGCAGAAATTAGACAATCAAGCTTGAATGCATAAATTAAGATTTCCATAGACAGATTTCTATATTTTTCCTTAGGTTCCAGACAGATTTACATGTTAATGAGGGCAGTGGTCAACCTCCGAGGAAAACAAATTTTTATCAAAGTAGCTTTCACGGAATCCGATTTGCATTCATCAATGAACTAAAGCGATATACATAAAAATAAACAATATATATATATATATATATGCTTCCAAAAATATTGGAAGCAACTCAAGTAGCAAATATTGAACCACTTACGCTTTGGGGCACCGTCAAATGTAAATCAATGCACCGTCAAATGTAATTGCAGTGCTGATTGGTTTGATCTACCTGGAAGTGCTGTGACTGAAATGAATTGTCATGAATTACCTTCAATGATGAATCTCATTTTAAAATGTGACAGTATAGACTAGGGGTGGCAAACCCAAATGATCTTGCGGGCCACTTTGGAATTGCATCATAACTCCGCTGGCCGCATATAAAATTATATATCCCCATATTAGATTTAGACTCACTGGAAATTTTCTTTGGAGGGAAAAATTGAAACATAATGAGTTATTATTTTTGTATTTACTATTATTCTTACATATAAACATAGATAATATAATAATAAAGATATTAAACGCCCATTGTAAATAAATATAAAACATTAAAAATGAAATAAAAAATGCATAAATATAAACGAAATAAAAAAAAGAAATCATTAAAAAATATTTATTTTACTAGTGCAATGTTTGTTTCTCTACTCTTTCACTTAGCTTTTGCAAATAAATCTAAATTTGGGAATTTGCACATCGTAATGGGTGTTGCATCCGTTATGCTTGAGCGTCTTTTGTGTTTGGTCAATTTCATTTTAAAAAAAAAAGTTGAAAAAAAGTAAGTTGAGCCAAAAGCGCTAACAACTTGAACTAAGAGTTTGGTTTGGTCTGCTATCAACAATCAACTATGGATGGTCACTGCGTCACTGAAGTCACTTAAAGTGAAACATAGAACCTGTTATATTAGATGTTCCAAGATGCGCGCGCTTCAAGAGTTCGCAGAATATATTCTGCGAACTCATACCTGTAAACTCATAAATAAAGCAGGCAATATCTGTTATATATTCGCAAGAATATTATTTTAAAATCAAAATTAATTTTTTCTCATAATTGCGGCAGCTAATTTTTGAATATATGAATGCACTCATAATGTATTTTTTTAATACATTGGTTTCCATTACTTTAACCATTATAAAATATATTTTGTAAAAGTGTGATAAATCTCAAGGGCCGGAAAATTATTCAAAATACTGAATATTCCATTTATTAATAAAAAATATGCACTAACACACAGATAAATTCTAACTCGCAATAATAAAGGAACAGTAGATTACATTATAATTATTTTCGCAGAATAATTATTTCTGGCATAGGGAACATTGACATGTCAAGAAAATACGGTTTTTTTTTTTTTTTTTTTTATCTTAATTGATATATTTTTTTAAAAATTACCAACACTAAAGAAAAATCTGATTTTTTTTTTTTTTTTTTCGTTATTATAAATTTTTATTAAACTCACTTCAGTTAACTAGCGAACTATGTTCAAAAAAATTGTAAACGATTTTTAAAAAACTATTTCTTGAAAGTATATGAGCATAAATTTTGTAGTCGATAGGTTTTTGGATGATAATGCTATAATATCCGTGTAAAGACATTTTTTATTTATAGTGTTTCGTTTTATAGATCCCTGATTTTTGGCGATTTTTTTTCTCTCTTCTTGCCAAAGAAGATGATTTCGTATCAAGCTGTTTTTCTACATTTATACATTGTTTCAAATACGTTATTAGGTTCGATTTCAACTTTTTTTTCTACTGGATGCTAAGTAATGGGCCTCTGGCAACGATATTATCAATATAGTATGATAAAGTCAATATTATCATATTGAATGAAACCTCATATTAGAACTTTTTGATAATAAATAAACTTTTTAAATAAACTTTAATTTAAAAACGATAACTTAATGAATAAGCCAAAAAAGAGGAAAATCGTAATGTTTAATTAAAACTAGAGATTAATAATTATTATCTTTACAAAATCTATCTACAATATTATATCACAGGTGCTTATGTTAGAGTCATTATTTTTAAATTTTTCTAAATGTATAGTCTTTCTATGAAAAATTTAAAAACAATTGAGTGAAAATTGCTATGTTAAATTTCATTTATTTCCAATAGTTGTGCTGAAACCCTCCCAATTTGATCATTTACCGGCTCTGATTTGAATCCTTAAAATTTGTTTACAATCTTTCATGGTTAGTAAGCTAATTCAAATTTCATTGCGTGGAATTTTTTTTAAAACAAGCAATTATTGCAATCTTTACAAGCAATTATAGTAAACTTTTGATCGGTCATTATGGATTAAACAGCTTTGAAATGTTAAGAGTGCATTAAATAAATAAGTAAATAAAAATGTCATAGCTAACATATATTATTACAAAAAAAAAACCTCACGTTTTTATTATTCATGATATAATATTGTAGATGGATTTTGTAAAGAGAATTTTAATCTCTCGTTTCCATAAAACGATAAGATAAATTATTTTATGGGTTTTAAATAAAATCTTATTTAAAAAAGAAAAAAAAGATTTTTTAATTATTTGCATTATGTAAATTTTGTGTGAAAAAATTGCTTTTACCAATAAGAAATTATTTGTTTTTCATCGGAGTATAATTACGATACAAATCCCAATGGATCAAATTTGTAATTTAAATTAACGTAACTTATTTTAAACTTTTATTTACCAATTTTTTTAAAACGTAAGGTAGTCCATTAACTACTTCTTCTTCATTGGTGCAAGGGTGGTGGGCCAAGGCTGTCTGCCATGGCAACATATGGGCAGATTTTGAGACAGGAGACGCTGCCATTTTACGGGATATGGTTGTCAGCCCACGTCCAACGCTCTACAGCCATATTAGACTTGGATCTACGGTTGAAAGTAAATTCCGAACCGCTCTTGAACCCGAAACGTGTGGCACAACTATATACATTAAACATATATAATATAAATACCAACATCTTCCTTTCCTTCTTCTAGTTTACTATTTACTCATGCACTTAATTAAATAAAAGTTATCAACATAAGTTTGTACCATCTGTTCATTTGCAGCGATTTGACGTTTTGTTTCATCTCTGTCCCATGTGTAAACAATAAACCTTTTATAATTAAAGAAACCAGAGTTAAAATTGTTTTTAAGTCGTTAAAGGATGGTTGATACTAATTGGAATGCTAACGGTTGATTCTAAATTTCTGCATTAATTCCTGTTTGAAATGTGTCAGAAAATTAATTAACCTAATTCATAAATTAGTTTTATTTCACTGAAAAAACATTAGTATGTCAAAAAGTTAATTAACTGAATATATTTATCTATGGAAATATACGCTATCCTTAGTCTGAAAATATAATATACATTGTATCATAATTTCGGGCAAACAATATTTCACAAATAGTATTCCTTTTACAGACATTTGTCTTGAAATAGTTGTTGTCGTTACCTATGACTTTATTGGGAAATACAAATTTGTATGCGATTGTATACGATCCATACAAATTTTTCCACTTACCGTAGAAGCAAAATGAATATAGTATAAACAAATCAAAATTACTAAGGGAAAAAAACCAGATATTCTTAACAAAAATGACCAAAATGCCTTAAAAACAAGTTAAATGTCCTAAGGATAAAAATTTAAAAAGCTACAAGCCCCATAATAAAAATTCGTGTGGTCAGGACATGTTTTCTCTGGCCCTCCAGTGAAGAGTACACAAATCACCATTCTGTTGTAAGTTAGTGTCCGTTTACGAGCAAACAAGTAGATGGGTCTTACTAATTTTCTCTGTCTTACGTAAAACCCATATATCAGAGTCCACAATTCTTATTTTGGTCAGACATTCGGCCAAGTAGTCGTGTCCAGTTCTTAATCTAAAATTGACAACAGCAGTTTTTTTTTTTTTAAATATTTCCGATTGTCTTACAGACTTTTCCTTTGGTGTTAGATAATAATTCACTAATATACGATAACTTAATTTTGTTCCGTATAGTTCACCTGAAAGATTCAAGAGGGATAGAACACTGTCCAGGAACTTCTGTTACTTTTTTTGCCAGAAGATCTGCCCTTTCGTTCCCATCAATTCCAACATGTGAGGGAATTCATTGTAAAGTGATGCATTTACCATTTTCATTGATGAACTTGATAACTTGTTTTATTTTGATTAAGATTACAGATTCAAACTGTCTTTGTTAAGCGGTTGCTTCAATGGCGGATCTAGAATTCACCAAAATAACTGCTTTTAAAAAAGAATGCATTTTAGATTTAAAGTTTTTCACTGCCAAGGAAACTGCGGATGTTTCCACAATTAGATAGATGATTGCCAACCAGGGAGAAAACAGAAAATAATGTACTATAGACACGCGCACTAGTAGAATATTTGATTTTCGAGCCATCCGTAAACGTCTTGAAGCCTTTTAACTTCATTTGTTAACATTTTAATTTAAAATTTAAATTCGTCATACTTTTATTTGGCTATTTAACCTCCCCAAATTAAATTATAATGTTGCATAGTTTATGTGAACTACATTGAGAAAAATAATGACAGCATTCCTATTCCTAAAAAATTCCTGTCATTTGTAGCAGAATGAAATAATTTTATTTAATCATACTCATGTGCTTTCTTGTGCATGACTTTTGAATGAAATACATGTTATTTATAGTTACAATACAAACTGAATAAAATAAATATTCATAATAAAATTAATGAAAAATACATATTAATTTTAATTATTTATATTTTTGCATTTATTATATTTATTTTAAGATATAAAAAAATGTAATTTTACTTTAGATTACTTTATTGGGACTTGATTCGTGTAGCCTTCTAACGGCAGGAATTTGAATTTAGTCCCTGATCTTTCATGTTTTTAAATTTTGATAACAATTTTCATATTCTCAGTAATAAACTTTTAAGAAAAAAAAGTTAAGCAATTCTCCTGCAAGAAATTAACACAATTAATGTTTATTAATTTTTTTTTATCTTTGTAAAATGTGTGTGTTTGTTTAGAATTTTATACGCTATTACAGCCTTTAGCAATCTTTTTGTCAATAAAGGCGCAATATAAATTCAAAACTTATTAGTGGCGCCTGTAAGGAAAAAAAAAATCAAAATATTAAAGCTTTTAATTCAAGAATTATTATTTAATATCCTTAAATTATAAATCCAAAACAAACAATGACAAATACAAACATCCGATTCAGTAAGACATCTGATTAATGGTAGCATAATTAGAATTACACTATCTTAAATAGTTATCTAATTTAAAATCTGTGAGCTTTTGTTTTGCTGGTAGGCTTGAGCACCTTTCCAAGCCCGTAAGCAAAATGTGTGTACCGTTCAAATTTAACGGATTGTGATGTCTGCTATAATTCAAAACATTCAACCACAGCTTAGTTTTTTAAACATAAAATTCAGTGTACGACGTAAATAACACATGCACAATAGTTACAAAAACACACACACACAACATGTGCAAAACTCTCAGCAGCATTCTCCTCTACATAGAGTCATGGCAAGACCACCACACACTAACGGGATCACATGTATCTCTCACTCTGGACCACACCCAAACTAAGACGCTCTCCTTAGATTCTACGGGGAAATCTGTCTAACAGCAAGGGGCTTTAAGTCAGCAGTTGCACAGTAACAAAAGCACTAATGGGCAACAAAAAAACTATGAGTTATTGCCAAAAAGCTAGAAACGTCTGTAGGCTTTTCGGCAAGAACTCATTTCCTCTAGATTTCTGCAGCCTGTTGGCCAAGTGGCTAGTGCTCTGGCCCTTGGTACCACAGGCTTCAGGTTCGAATCCTGGCATTGGCATGGATATTTGTTAGTGGTTCGAAATCCACTTTAAGCTGTAGGTAACAGTCTGTTCAGCCCAAACTGTGCACAAGATGACCGTAGGGCGAGAAAAAAAACCTCTAGACTTCTCGTGCTGTCTGAAGGCCAATTGGCTAGCGCTCTGGTCTTTGGTACCACAGGCTTCATGTTCGAATCCTGGCGGTGGCCTGGATGTTTGTTAGTGGTATGGAATCCACGTTAAACTGTAGGTCTCGGTCTAATTACCCTAAAGTGTGCACAAAATAACTGCAGAAAATTCTTGCCTATGCATATTAGCGCTTCGTCAGTCAGTACAGGATTCTAGTATAATTTCTACTGTACGAAAGCATGTCTCCAAATCCCTGTTTTGACTCTAAATTGGCGGTTGCCAAATGGCTGTAATTAATTCAACTTTGTCCGTTACTTACGGACTTATTTTTGTGATAAACTTATTTTTTCTGACGACCTATCTGGTTCAAATGCCATTTTTTAAGGCATTCACATATAGTTATGCCATCTCTTCGGTCTTGATGCTTGAAGTGCTTTTGTGTGAAATTTTTCATTATTACCTCGTAATATTTTCAGTATTCTCATTGCATTTCTCGTTGTCAAAATAATAGAATTTTATATATAGTTTTCAGTTAATAAATGCTTTTTAATTATTATTATTAAAATCTCATTTCTAATAATCACCATTCATAATCATTTCACATCTGTTACTAAAGGCTATTTATTTCTAATTGATGTTATAATTCTTTATGTCCTACATGTTATGAAAACTTATCATGCATTATTTCTGTATTTAATTATTAGAATCCATTATGCTCCTATTAATTTTATAATTTCGTGCTCCCCTATTCTTCTATTTTATAATGAAAAATAATTCTAAACTCTACATTGATGTACAATGAATTTTATAAAATATGTATGATTCTAATCGTATTTGAAATTTTCGTTGACATTATTTGAATAATTTTTCAACTTTTTTTTAGAATCAGAGAATGGAAGAATATATAAAATTTACTTAAAAGCAAAACATTTTGATTTTTATAACTTTTTTTTTTAAACTGATGAAGGTGTATTAAATTATCAAGCAGATGTATGGATATACCTATAAAAAATGAGCAATGCAATAGCAGTAATAGTATAACAACACATTATTTCATTAATGGAAAAATAAATGTCAATATGTTGGCTAAAAATGTTAATAACAATTTACATTTTTACAGAATATAGGGATAGAATTATGAATTCAGACGAAAAATTTTAAAAGTTCTGGAAACCCAACACAGAAAAATAACTTTTTTGGAAACTGTAAACTTGCCCTTGTTTTGTAAATGAGAAATGCAGGAGAAGTTTTCATGATTACAAAGATTTAATTTGAATTTCTATTCAAAGATTGACATTACGGAGTATTGCAAATGTTGCTTATTTTCTGTAACGAAGGAAAAAGTGCCCCACAAATTGATGGATATTTTATTGTAAATGACAATTTGAAACATGAATTTGAACATTTTTCTAAGCACCAGGAAAATGAGTATCAAATTAATTCTCATTCAACTTTTGACAATCTTGTTATGATAAAAAATAAATAAGTCGCTCAAATTATTGATGTAGTTGATATCTCTCGAGCTACGAAAATGGTACGAAACTTTTCCTATCATTAAGACAATTACTTTTTGTGGTCGCCAATATATTGCTTTAGAAGCATATTGACTGTGTGTTGAGCATATACACTGTGTGTTGGAAAATTTTCAATAGAAATGCACCGACTGCAAATGAAGGGAATTTTCATGCTCCATTAAAAGAAAGAGTCAACCCTGGTAATACAGTTTTAATAAATTGTTTTCAACATTCTGCCTTATATTAGTTGGAATATTCAAAGCCAAATAACAACTGCTTGAAATAAACTAATTCTACGACAGACAGCGCAAATAATAAATTTCTCCAAGTGTTTTTCCATATTAGCCGATGGAATCAGTGATAATATTCACAGTTGAACAGTTTCCTTTATGCGTTCGTTATGTAAATAATAAAGAAGAGAAAATATGCTAAAACTTTGTATAGTTTATAGCAGTTCCAAATACAACAGAAGAAATTATGGCTAATATAATGATTAAATGTTTTAAAAATAACAAAATCGATTTATCATTTTCATATGGACAAAGTTATGTTGATACATGACAGGTTCAGTGAGTAGAAAATTTAATGGAGTACCAGCAATGGTTTCAAAATTATATCCTTAAACATTCTATCTGAATTGTTCCTCCCAGAATTTGAATTTGGCACTAGGAAACGCTATAAAGTATTAGGTATATTTTTCACCAGATAGGAACTTTAATTCTCAAAATTGCTGCATTTGGACACTACTAGCAATCTGTATGAGTAGCTTAAAGTACTGTTACAGTCAGAAAAAGCCACTGTGTGTTGTAATTTTACCACATTGTTCATGATTGTCCTTTGACTTTTGAAGAACCTTACATAGTGGCCTAAAGGCTTCCAACACATCATAGTCATGGCATTATAATTTATTAGTATCATTGTCCTTCTTAACTTATATGAAAGAAATTAATAGTGCATGACTGTTTTCGTAATAGATGGAGTTACCATGCCCAACGTTCGGTACCAACAACTTTTTGAGCACGCAAAGCAGACATGAGCGGCCTTTGAGTTCACCATATCTAACTTCCAAAGATTTTGTGGGTTACCTCAAATTACAAGTCTACAGCACTGTCCAGTACTAGAAGATACCATCTATTAAAAGGCAACAGCCTTTCCTATCAAACTGCTGATTGCTATTGCCTCGTGCCTAATACTGCAAATTCAATTTGGACTGTCAATCATGATGATATAAATGTTTCATTTTATAGTTATTACCTCCCAAAGAAGCAAGAACGCCCTCTAGGTTTAAGATTTTGCACTAAATTTGTATTCCTGTGAAACAACCCTCCCCCTACTACAGTAAATATTAATCTGCCCGTTCCTCCTACTTATATATGTTAAATCACATTTTACTTTCCCATAGAACTTTCAAAAACACCCTGTATGCATATATATATATATATATTATAACTGTAATAAATTTAATATTTATAGAATTCTCTTCCCAATACAGTTTACGAAACTTAAATTTTAAAACTAAATTTTTGTTTCACATTTCATTAGTTTTCCATTTTACTTTGATTTTCACAATTAGTTAAATGCCTAATTTTTACAAAATTTGTTTACAATTTTAAATTTAACAATACAGCTATAATAGTATGTTTAAATTAGTATTTTACAGTAGCATATATTCTCCAAATATTCTGTTCCAGATCTTTATATTAATTTTTTGAAATGTTTTTCCATAACTTATTTATTGTTTTTATAAAATTCAATACCCAGATCAGTAAATTGTTTTTTTTTTAATTTTATTTTGAAAAGTAAAAGAAAAAAAATTGCATAAAAATTTTTGTACATTTATTGAATGAAAAATGAATGACTCATTTCAAAAGAATTTTAATGATTCATCTTAACTCATATACTATATCACTCATTAAATAAAACATTTGAAATTCAATAATATTTACTCCAAATTATTGAATAATTTGAAATGAAATATTCAACGACAAAAAAATATGTTTTATTAAAAATATAAAATTTTGTAAGAATAAAAAAAAAATTATTAGATTAAATATTTGTATATTAACAGTAATAATAGTAATGAGTTAACTAATTTTTTGTATAAGAAATAAACCACGAAAATATTTATTTGTAGCAAAAACTTTATTTAACTTTAAATTAATGTACAACTTTATTTGTGAATTACAAATATTACAAAATATACAAATGATATATCATGCATTTCTTTATAGTTAAAACAACAATTTATAAATGAAGCAATATAATTAGCATTCATTTTTATTATTCAAATGAAGCTAAATTTATTTAAACATGGGTTTGTATAATTAAACAGTTTTTTTTATTAGTTTTGAAAGTGAACACAAAACTCAATACCTTCTGTTGTCATAGGGTGTGCTAAAAAAAATAATACATATTAATAATAGATATATATACTAACTGAAGCTAAATAAATAATAATACAAACATTTTACACCAATTGTCATTGGTTTTTAAGCTTATAAATACCTTAACAACTGAGAATAGTTAACTATAATAAAATATCACATAAATAAGAATAGTAATTTATCAAATTAAAATTTAATTAAATGGTTAACACTAAAAATTTTCATATGTAATTATTACAAATAAAATGTGCTAACAATTTCAAATCTAACAAAAATTATTTAATATTTTTTAAACCATTGATTTCTAACAAAAGAAAAAATCCATTTACCAGGAAAAAAAATGAGAATTAAAGAAATAATTAAAAGTTAATAATTAAGAATTTAAAAGTTACCAATAAATCATTTTACTAAGAAGAATAAAATTTAAAAAAATTTTCATTTAAATTATGAATTAAATTAATTTAAATTCAATAAAAGAATTTATTGAAGAAAGTTACACTATACAAAACTAATTATTTTTGTAATAACTAAATTATCCATACCTCACGATTTCCACATTATCTAATGCCCACTGATCATAACCCCTGCCTTCATGGAAAGGTTGCCACCATCGGAATCGGACACCATATACTTTGGCTGGTTCTGGAATTTCATACACCAATCTTCTGGGCTGAAAATTTTTAATTATAAAAGATATAATTTTTTGTTTATTTACATATATAAATATATATAGATATTAAATTATCAAATTTGAAATGCATTATTCTTAATTCAGGTAATAGAAGTTATTTTGAATTTTGTTACTTAATTTTATTCATTATACAAAAGCAAAAAGGGGGAGAAAAAAACTTCATATGGTATGAAAAAAAAGTGGTTATCTAAGCAACACATATTGGATGTAGTATGTATTATTCTTGGTAATGTTGTATGAAACAGAATTATCACTGCTAAACTTCCAATCAACAGAAAATACATTATAGTATATATCATTATTAACTGCTTATAACTTGCAGATTTTACTTTAAAAGAAATTTGAATGTTTGAAGAAAAATATATACTTAAAAAGGTTTAAATGATTTTAAAAAAGAAGTTGATTACTTTCTAAAAGATTGAGACAGTATATGATCATGTACTAACCTGTAACATAAGGGGTGGTGTATTGAGAAGGTATTGCCATGTGGTTTAAGGAAAGAATTGTAACATTAAATAGCAATATAAATGAGTAATCTGAAATAAAACAACTAACAACAAAAATACTTTACAAAAGGCCACTTTGATTTATTATGATGTTGATTTTTGCATCGCTCAAGATAAAATAAAAATACACTACCAGATTTTTTTTTTTTTTTTGTTAGAAATAAAGTAGTTAAGATGTGGAAGTTTTCCAATCACTCAATTTTCAATAATTTTTTATATGCTTAACTTAGACATTTTTGTTGTTTCTTCTTTATCCATGAAATATGTCCAGCAATATATTTGTTTTTGTTTTCACCACAAACTTTAAAATGAATATCCATAATTTTTTTATCTAGATTGTTACCAATTTTAGTACAGTAATTTTAAACATTATTTCAAAAATGATTTCAAAGTTTGAAAAACATTGTTTTTTAAGATTTCATAGATAAAAAAAACACATATATTAAAGAAAGCAACTGAGCAGATGCAAATTGTCCACAGATTTTATATTATTCTGGACTAGATCGCAGTAGTTGTTTTAATGCCATTATGATTGTAAAAGAAATTAAGATCGTTAAAATTTGAATTTTTTTACTGTTTTCATAGACATAAAATAGTTGCACACATAAAGCATCAAATAAAATAATTTAGTATCTACTGAATGATAATTTTGACAAACAATGCATTTGCCAAATTTTGCTTCACAAAAATAAATGCATTATTATCTACCTTTTTGAAATCCATAGCAGAATGTAAAGCAATGAATTCCCAAGAAATTCCATCATTTATGCTGTACTGGAGGATAACTGACTTATCAGATGAAGATGGGTGGAGTAAATTAATGTGACACTGAGAAAATCCCTCTTCAGTACCAATTCGAAGAACAAACATCAGCTTACTGTACAAAAAATAAATTTTTTATTTAGTTCTAATGTCAAACAAGTAAATATTTATTCTAGAGATTAACAAAAAATTATAATTCTACCTGGCTAATGAAGTATCAAGTTCTTTAGTAACAATTTCTCGCCTTCCACATTCACCCATATATAAATGCTTTCCACCTCCATGAGGAGCCAAAGAACCACATTCCTGACTAATCCATCCTCCTTTTACTACTTCCCATAGATCAGCTGACAATCCATTCTCAAAAGAATCCAAGAATGTAGTGGGAAGAATTCTTGATGTAGTCAGGCTTCGTGATGGTTTGCAATCATTGCCTATATTGAAAAGTAAAACAAATCTTATTTAGCAATTATAATAAATTTCATCATCACATTTCAGATATTAATTTAACAAAAAGTAAGTTCTCTTTACTAATATAAATAAAATCAATAATATTTTTGAATCATTGTATTAAAATATGTACCTGAGAACCCTAAATTACATTGGCATTGTCCATTGACACATATTCCTTTTCCATGACACATTGAAGGGCATGTTTCACCAACATAAACATCATCAATAGCCCATGCTGGTAAATTGCGTGGTTTTGGTATGTTTGTAGGTGTATCCTGTATCCATCTAAACTGTGTGGTGCTGTAATATATTTAAAGAATTATTAATAATTTTTTGCATATTTAATAAGTTTTCTAAAAAAAATATTTGATGTTAGAACTTTATGAAAAACAGAGGAAAAACATGACATTAAAATTAAGAACAGAATCACATTGCATGTAGAAATGCATCATATTTTAATTTTAATTGCACTATCTTTGTCTTTCATGTCTGAGAACATTTCTTCATATAAAATATCACTGAATTTTAGTAACCCTTCACTGGCATTTCAAAATTATTCATTCACAATAAAAATAAATCAATTAATTTTAAGATGAAAGTTTTATAAACTAAACAATAAAATAAATGTTAATCATAATAAAAAGAATTTTAAACTTCCTTCAATTGTATATTTAAAACAGATGAAAAATATGTAAATATATATTAAAAAAATTTAACCGGCACATGATCATAATTATTCTATCAATTCTGTTTTACGATAAATTTGTTATAAAATGAATGTTTTTATTAACTTAAGACTTTATGATTTTGTTCATAACCAGAAAAATCTATGAACATATTTGAAGAAAAAAATAAAGCCTTCAAAGATGTAATACAAACACTATTTCCTTCTTTATATTATGAATATAAAGACACAGACATAAATTGGATTGAAAAACATCTATATTTAAAATTTATAATAAACATTCCTTTATTTATACAATATATATATATAAACAATTTTTTGTAATCTGTAATTTAATTTCTTATAAGAAAAATTTTACCTAGAAAATATTTTCTCGGGAAGATGCATCATCACTAAAGTCCACTTTTTATGAGTATTGGTGGAATATATAGATGGATTGTGGAATTCATTAGGTGCACATTCAGAATGAATACTGTTACTTGGGAAGCAAGCTTTATTCACTAATTCCCAAATGCCTGGAACAAAAAATATATACATTATTTTTGAGATATTACTTCAAATTACAAACATTACAATTGGTACATATAAAATTTCTCAGATATTACTTACCTGAGCCAGGCTCTTTTGAATATTCTAATCTAATACTATGATTCGTCAAACAACTATCTGTGTATTCCCCACAACCAACTGCAATCTATAAAGAACAAAAATGAAAATGCTTACATTTCCAAAATCCTATGTTCCATTTTTTTTCAAATGAAAATAATAACAATAATAATAAAAATGCAACTGATGTATGGCAAATACAATTATAATAATTTAATTAAATTTGTCATATATGAATAAAAAACATTATATATTTCTTATTTCTTCAGAAATTTTATAAGAATAAAAGACTAAAATTATACTTTTTTAGTAATCATATTATTTTTATAATAAGCATGAAATAAATATAAATTTTAAGGGATTCACAAAAATATCTTTAAAGAATAAATATTTATTTCTATATATAATTTATAAAATAAGGACATTATATTTTCTATTTTCATATTAATAAAATTCAATTTATTCACATCATTCATTATAACATTTGCATCCATTTATTCATATTTAATATCAATTGTATAAAAATATGATTAGATAAATTCAGTAAAACGAAAAAATATTTTCAAAAAAATCGATTTTTATAAATTTTAAAAATAAGTCCAATTGTTATTAGATATTATACTGGAATTTTGATTAAAAGCTAGAAGCAAATAAAAATTTTAATATTATGAATAAAACGTATTCATGAACTTAAATTGTATATTACATTTTTTTAAAGTTATGATAATAACACAAACATTTCTATTTAATTAAAGTATTTGATCCAGTTAAATCATTAATTAACTTACTTTAAATTGAATCATAAAACCATTTTCCACAATTAATTCTCTAGTTGTAATTCCTCGTTCTTCAATATCAGAATCTTTCTTCCAGAGAAGTGCATGACTTGAGTGGTGACAATATGACTTCTCCACCTTAAAAATGTTTAATATTTTAAATGTATTTAATGTATCAGAATTTATTTTCAATTATTCTGTTATATTCTTGTTTGTATACACATGTATTTTTTTTTCTTACATAAAATTTTAGTATTTATTATGAAATATTAAATTAAATGCATTTAAACAAATTTGTTTTTGTTTATGAATTTATTTGATTAAAACAATAGTTAACTTTCCATGATTAAAGAAAACATTTCAAACCCTTATAAAACTCTTCGTAAGTTAATTGACTAAGAAAACTCAATAATCTCACTAAAACACTAAATAAATTAGAAAATTGAAACATAAGTGGGAAAAAAAAGTATTTCTGCAGTATCATTGAAATTAGAGAAAA
Source organism: Caerostris darwini (assembly GCA_021605075.1). Classification (NCBI taxonomy): domain Eukaryota; kingdom Metazoa; phylum Arthropoda; class Arachnida; order Araneae; family Araneidae; genus Caerostris; species Caerostris darwini. Next base: position 384,890 of record BPLQ01008260.1, read on the forward strand.
TAATGAATTTTTAAAAAATTAATTTGACATATATGAAAAGATGATAATCCAAAAAAAAATTACATTTAATATTTTTCATTTTATTAATAATATATAGTTATGTATTTGTAGAAATGTATATTATTTTAATATTATAAAACATTCATTCATTTATTAAAAATTTAATATTAACATTTTTGCAAAAATTATCAGTTATTGACAAAAAATAAATAAATATACAATAATAGCTAACTATTTAGCACATCTAATAAATATTACACATATATTAACTATTAACATACATTACCTAATTAACATATAACTGCTAACTATTTAATCAATATTTTCTTACTTTAGAATATGGTCCAAACCACCAGTTGGTAGGATCTGTTCCTTTAACATCTTCAAAATCCTCAAACAGCTCAAATGCATTGATTTCTGAACCTCCAATGAAAATATTATCAAGCGCTAATGCTGGTAACAGTTCTTCTTCTATTAAGCCAGATGGTTGCCACCAACGAATTCGAGTTGCAGAACTTCGTGCATGTTCCGGAATCAAAATATGGTCTTCATGTGGTTTAGAATATAAAGTGTAATCTAATTCATGAAGTAAATGCCATCGTATACCTAATAGAATTAAATTTATTGAGAATAGATAAAAACAATTAATTAATTTAAAACCTAAAAATTCATTACAATCAGTTTTTTTTAATTAAGTACAAAATATAATAATATGCTGCGATATTTAACTTACCACCATTAGTTGAATATTGCAAATATGCATTATGATTACGTGAAGTAGCTCCAATGCAAGCTAAATTGTCCCCATATCCACCAATTTGAGCCACAAACTGAATGAATCTAAAGAATATTAATTTCATCACTTCACTTAATGTTTAAAATATTAGTAATATTTTAAAGTATTTTAAGGAAAAAGAAAAAAATTACTAATTATCACTTAATTAGTAATATCAGTTACTAATTATCACTTCAAAAAATTAAACATAATATCAAGAAATGGAAGGGAGATAATTTAAATCAGAGTTGGCCAAATTAATACCAATTTAATTTTTAAAATACTATCAGGAATCAAACCCAGTGTATTTTCCAAACTAGTGATTAGAGAGTATAAAACCCACCCCATCCAAATCTGGTCAGTTATATTACATAAAAAATCAAATGCATTTGAAATTTTAAATCACATCAGTAACATTAAGCATATATTGGTCTAATATATTTTATATATAATATATTTTATTTTTCTATATTTATATATAATATATTTTATAATATATTTTATTTTCTATTCACTGTTACCTATAGAACATTTCAATTTGAAATAAAAAATTATCAAGGATGGCTAAGAACATTGAGAGAAGTCACTACTTTGAAATTGACAATTTTCACCCTTTTAGTTTCATTACCCTTTATTATCACTTCTTTGGTATTAGCTACTGCAATAATGAAGATTTTTAAAACTAAGCCGAGTTTTCAGGAGGCAAGTAGCCAGTTGAGCATTGCTGATTGAAATAATACTAACTAATTTCATTTCAGATAGACTATTCCAAATACACAATTTCCATATCTATTCAATAACATAATTTTCTTTCAAGTAATGTTACAATTAGTTTTCCAATATAATATAAATATTGTACTAATGTTAAATAAAAACATATAAATCAAAACAATCACTAATTGTAAATAAAAACAAATCAAGATAATTCTTATATTATTTCACAAATAAATTAAATATCATAAAAATCAACTAAAGCAGATTTATGGATCTGTAGTTCATGGAAAGTGATAAAAAACGTTGCTTTTTTGTATCAGGTAAAAAGAATACATCTCTAATGTAATGCAAATAATTGTGAAATCGTTTGATTTACTTTACAAAATTTTTGACAATTAAATTTTAAACACATATTTTTTTTCATACATAAGAAATTATTTTTTTACTATGAAAAAATTTACAATTTAATTTATTTACCAATTATTAAATTTTTCTAATGGAACTCAATATTAAATTAACTAACAAAACAAAAAAAATCATATTTTAAAATAGAGCATACAGAACTTTTAGAACATATAGAATTTTTACTTATATTCTAATTAAAAATTAGTTTATTAATTTTTGTCCAAACTAATCCTTTTTAAATAATCTAAGTATCTACAATTCATTAAAAAGTGCATTAAAAGCTGCTATAAAATTATGGTTTCAAATATGAATACAATCACACCAAGGAAAGATCAAATAAAAGAAATCTGTTGAGTAACTACATAACATTTGAATTTTGTACATAAGAAAATCAACTAAACTTAACAAAATGCTGTCAGCAGAACTCCTTTACTTTTATTGCAAAACATATTTAAAAGACAAAAAACATTAAACACATTTATGTGCATTTCATAATAAAGAGTAACAAATAATAATAATAAAAATTAAACTTACTTTGCATCTCTCAAGTCTAAATCAACCGTTTCAAGAATCCTGGGTCCTGTGCCACTAAATACAGCAGCAAAATCTTCAACAAGGACTGAACATGGAAGTGCAATCTGACCCCCAACCACATAATTCCAAAATGTAGGATCAAAAGATGCATCATCAAAGGTTTCTTTTAAGAATGTCTGAAATTTTAAATCAAAACTGTAAACACTCCCATTTTTTAACATCAGAGATCTGAATTAACGATTTCTGTTGTTATTCTTTAAACTTAAATAATTCATTACTAAAATATCTAAATGCTTAATTTTTTTTATAATAAAAAATTCCACCATTCTTATATAGATTTTAATTTCCAAATCTCAAAACTGCCATTTAATCTGCAACAATGTTAGTGCTGATTTTAACTTATTTGAAAGTGAGAAAACAGAAATGAAAAATCAAAATAGAACTCAGCATTTGTTAATTGAAATTTTTTTTTCCATTTATTTTTGTTGTTTATACAATCTATTAATATTAATATAAAACCTTTGAAAATCATTCTCAGTCACTATACATACCTACATATATATAAATTTGCAATTTGCTAATAGATACATACAAGACAAGAGAAAGAACATAGAAGAAGAATACATACATACAAGAAGAAAGAAATCCATACATACATCCTATCCATACATACAAGAAGAAAGAAAACAAGAGGAACATTTCTAAAATGTTCCTCTTGTTTTTTAAAATAGAAAAAAGTAGTCTTTTATCTCAATTAAATTGGAAGAATTAGCATGACAATAAATAATTATAAAAAAGGAATTACTATTCTCCATAATTGAAATTTTATATTCAATGTTTATGTTTTGTCAAGTTGATTTTTCATAAAAAATATCTGAAAAATTGTTTTTAAAAAGTATCAAATTATATAACGTACAGGTCTATCCTCTGCCTCGCGACAATTTTCCCCATGATATCCTTTATGACATTCACATTTGAGTTCTACACAAGATCCATGCCCATAGCAATGATGTGGACATTGAGGACCAACATATACATTCTTAACTGCCCACATATTAGATGGAGTAGAATCTTGAGTAGCTTCTTGACTCCATCTAAAGCGTGTCCAACTAAAGAAGAAAACATAATTTTGAGCTTTTTTTTAATTTGAGATAAAAAAATCAAGATATATAAAATAATTGTAAATTATTTCAAATGTTAAAAGTAAAAATAAGTGAGATAAAAATTTCCTTAAATAAATATATTTTAATACAATTCATATCAGGGCTGTCAAGTAAATCTTTCTTTTATATAGTATATTTGCAGATAAGGTTTCCATGTTATTCATTATAACTCTTTTATTCAGCTGAAAATTGGACATCCAAATTTAAATATCATAATGGTTAAAAAAGTAGCCTATAATTTTAAAAATTCAGATAGTTGATATATCTTCAGCTTTACTTAGAGAATGCATTGATTGTGAAAATTGATTAAAACGTCCGATTTTTAAATCTTTAATGATATTGAGATTATAAATTTTTACTGAAGAAAACAACTACTCACATAAATAGTAATTTTAGAAAATATTTAAAATTTAAACACATCTTAAGGTTAAAACAACAATTCCACGTTAAAAAAGTTTTATTAAAATATTTTGTTTGTAATATACAGAAAAATTATTCTTGAAAACTATTAAGTAATATTACAGACCACATCTCAGTATCCTAACATACATAACTTGAGAGCTATGTTAGATTTAAATTAAATAATATATATTTCAAAATAAATAAATTATTCTGTTGATATAAAAACTTGTGAAATTAATAAACAGTGAATAATAATTTTATTTACTATATTAAAGGCAAAAGTGTATGCATGAAAAATTCATAGGTAATCAGTAATTTATGTTTCATAGTATTAGGAAAATAAATATGTATAACAAAATATGTTATTCCATATGAAATGAACTTTTATTATTAGCTGATGTTCTACAAAATATATATAATTGTTAAATAAAAATGCTATAAATCATTTTATTGCTTATACTGTGCTGTGTCTAAGTGTATATTTAATTTGGATATTTGGAATTGTTAACATTTAAAAAAATATCTTAAACAATTAGACATTGTGATGCCATAAAGTACAGATCCTTTTTTTTTGTATGAATATAAACTTAAACATTCTGCTCCCTAACAACACAAGACACTAATGCTGCATTTTGAAATAATGCAGCTAATATAACTAAAGTGAGATAATGGTTTGCAGAGTACAGATCAGAAGATACGAGTTTAAAAAATGAACCACTTGGAAGATTTAAAAGTGTATTTTGTAATAATGTTCTGAAAGCAAAAAGTTAAAGATAATCCTACATAATCATTGGAGAAATTGCTATTAATCTTGCAGTAAGCATAGCAACAATTTGAAGATATATTGCATTAGAATGATGAAGATACTTAACATTTAAAAAATGAAAATTAATTAAAACATAATTAATAAACCATTTAAAACATAAACGGTTCCCCACAAGTTGACAAATAGGCAGAAATTGCAACTCTTGCAGATTTACGCATAATATAGTATTTAGCAAAGAAGTTATTTCTTTATAAATAACAGAAGTACATCTTTATAAGAAATAACCTGATTTATGAAAGTGTAATTTTTAATAAAGAATGTCACAATTACCTAGAAATAAGGTCCCCATGAAGAGGAAAAGTGAATTGTTTCCAAGGCACAGGAGCAAAATATACGGAAGGTTGTTGTGCTACACCAGGGCAAGACAATTCCATTGGAAGGCATTTTTGAACTACAGGTTGCCAGGTGTTTCCAAAATCTACAGAATATTCTAATTTTACAGGCATGCCAGGATCTTCCCAGCTTTCATTACATCCAATTGAAAACTATAATTAAAAAAGTTTAAAAGAATAAAAATTTTGATCCTGTTAAAAAAAAAGAAATTTCAGCAACAATTACATTTACAATGAACATCATAACATTATATATCATATTAATTTGTAACATAACATAACAGAAAAACTACAAAATGAAGGTTATGAAAATTTTGATGCTTGATTATGATTACAATTACAAAATTTAAATTGCTGTATGATAATACTTGAGAAATCAAAAATCCATTTACTAAAAATTTCTAATGTATAAAAATAATTCAGAAATTACTTTTAAGTGTGAGAAAAAATTAAAGAGATATTTTACATGATCTTTTTTTTTTTTTAATGTTATTTGCACACAAACTATGGCTGAACTACATTACTGAAACACTACAGCAAACAAATTAATTTTTTTTAAAAAGCAATAAAGAGTTTAAAAATAAAAATAACCACAAGCATGACTTAATATCAAGTTAGTAATTCATGATGTAAATAATATGTTGAAAAATTAAATGGATATTTAAAAATAAATGCTTTAGAAAGTGAAAGTCATGTCTAAAATAAAGGAATTTTTTTTTAAATTCCCAAATAAGAAAATAGTTTATTACCATATATTCCAGAACATAATGTTTCTGCACATGTATATCAATGGTTTCCAAGACAGCATTTTCATTTGTCACTGATTTTCCAACAGCAACTTTATTGTCACTGTCACAATACTTTTCATGATCAATATGAGTGGCAGTCAGCCACTCACTATCAAGCAAAAAATTACCCTTTTCTAAAGATAGGTATTTTTCTGGTGCATCTATACTTCCTCCAATAAATATATTGTCCACTGCCCAGTCATGATGAGCCCTACCTCCATGCTGTGCTTGCCACCAGCGAATTTTCACTACTTTCTTTTGCACATCTTCATGAAGTGGAACTGCTATATAACTGAAATTTAAATAATGAGGATAAATATTTAATAAAGATTTTACCTCTGGAAGTTTTTTATTTTCTATATTAATAAATATGCATAAAACCAGTCCTTCATGAAAAGTTCTCGGCCAGATTAACAATTTTAAAAATAAAATCTATGAAAATGCACAAGGTGGAAATTCGAAATTTCAAATTATAATTTATCTGTATATGAATGCAAATTCTAAATCCCTAAGCATTTTGAGAAAACATTCTGGAACTACTCTTCTAACAAAATTACAAGTCATGCCATTAAATATTAATTTAGATCCATTGATTATCATGCAAACTTCATTGCTTGCATTATTGGTTAAGAAAATAAAATGCAATATACTAAAAATATTCAGAATCCTTTTTTTCAGTCACTATACATAAAAAGGAAAGAAAAATTTACTATTCGTTTTTAAATTTAAAAAAATTTATAGAGAAAAAAAAAGAAATCTCTGAAGGGGTTTACATATATCAAATAATTTTATTCGTTGACAAAAAGAATTTCAAAAAATTATTATTTATAAAAACATATTCTTACTTTACCTTGGATAAAGATAGTTTTTAAAGTATAATTCTTTAAGAGTTGTCCAAGTTATTCCCCCATTCAAAGAGTATTGTAGGAAAACAGTCTGATTGCTAGATGTTAATGCAGAAATGCAGCCATATCGGAAATAAAAATGTATCACAGTAGCAGATTTTAAATTCAAGTCCTTCGTTACAAGTTGTCTGCTACAACTCTGCCAAAAGATTATGATAAATTAATATATATCTAAAGATAATTACTACTTTAACTATAGAAGTTCTTGAAAAAATTTATATGTTCACCTATCCATAAAATACAATACAAGCTTTCAAAAATATTGTTAACAAATGTAAAATGAAAGTCACCATTTCGATTCCAAATTTTTTCATAAAAGCAATAAAGCTTTAAGAAAAATTTTGGAATTTTTGATATTATTTGCTTCATAATAGAAGTCATAAAAAATTTATTGTGGATTTATTAATAACTTATAGTAGAAATCATAAAATTTTTATATCAGTTAAAAAAATCAATTGTGAGGTATTTATTGAAGTCATAGAAACTTTACCATGACATTTTCTTGGAGTTATTAATTATTGTAAAAAATATTTAAAAATGATTGACAATATAAGAAAAATTCTAGTGAAGAATATCAATCACTTCATTTAAGATTATTTTAAATCTTAATCTTGATTTCATTTTTATATTTCTTTATTTAGATACACAAAAAGATTTCATTTAAAAATTCAGTATGTTTATTATTCTAAAAAAAAATTCAAGGTAATTTTTACAGATAAAATATTGTATTAGATTCTCCATATTAAATTTTATCATCATCAAAAGATTGCCTGATTACTTACTCCATAAAAATGCAAAGAAGAACCTGATGCTAAAGGTCCACAAAGATCTGAAAGTATGCCACCAGCTATAAGAGAATATTTGGTGAAGGATGGCTCAGATGAGAAGGTATCTCTTAATTCTGTAGGTAATGAAGATTTAGATTCTCCACAGCCATCTCCAGTCCAGCCATCATCACATCTTTTTAAGTTAACAAAGAAAATTTTATTTAATGTTATACGCTTTTTAATAAAAAAAATATATTGATAGTTTACAATAAAATATCTAAAATAATTATCTCCTCTAAATTTAGGTTGAAAACAAGCACATTTATAGCAAATGTCACTAATAGTTTATAAATTTGTAACTCAAACCAAAATATATAATTTGAGATTACTGAAACTAATGATTGATGGTATACAGATTTACTACCTTTAGTTCATTTATAGAATATCTAGAATAATTTTTATATAAAACAGTATGATTTCTAAAAATTAGGACGTTATTTTTTTCTTCTAATGCAGCTGGCAAATAGACCGTAATCTTTTATGCCATAAGGGCTGCACCAATGTTACTCACTTTGCATTACCCAGGGGGCGCGTATAACTAGATGGTAAGCCACGGACGCGGAGTAACAATGCCCCCGCAGCGCTCTACGATCCTATTAGGACTGGGACTTATGGCTTAAAGTGGATTCCGAACCTCTACAAACACCCATGGGCAAAGCCGGGATTTGAACCCGATACCTGTGGCACCGAACGCCAGAGCGCTAGCCATTCGGCCATCAGGCCCCCTAACGTTATTTATAAAACAAATAATTCCAGATCGATAACATTTTTAGTCATTTGTCTTGAATGTTACAACAGGAAATACTGTCTGATAAATTAAAATTTAGATTATCTAAATCTCAGATATATTAGCATTTGGATGCTAGATCGATTATGATTATGAAACATTTTTTTAGGTCAATGCCCCTTTTTTTATACACTAACTGCCAGTTAAATTGTTAGTTCATGCATGATTTGTCTCTCTTTAAAAATAAATATTTCAAAAATATAAATTAGATAATTAAACCAGTCAAATTATAATTTTAAATTTTTTAACTAAAAGCCAGATTTTTAATGAAGGGTGACATAAATGTTAGAGAAATAAAATTGGTTTACTGTGTTGTCAACACTTTTAATGATCTATATGTAAAACACTAATAGCTAATGTGAGCATAAATCTCAAAGTCACATCAAGTTAAGTCAAAATAAAACACTAATTATGTAAAATTTAGAAAAAATATAAAATACATAAATTTTTACAATCAAAATCCTTTTTCATTTAGATTTTTTCTGCTTTATCATAAATAACAAAAGAACATGGCAAAAAAGAAATTATGATAATATTATTAAAAATTAATAGAATAGAATAGATAAACATTCTAATATACGATATATTTAAATTAAAAAACATAAAAGCCTTTATTTAAAATTCATAGATAATGTAGTGTACTCTTAATAATAGATACAAAAAAGGTTACAGAAACGCATTACTCTATCTGAAGTAAAAGTTCGAAATTGAAGCATGCACATACTAAAAAATTCAAATAAAAAAACATATATAATTTGTAGATCTTCCCCCGATTTTACAGGAAAAAATCCAGTTTGATATCAAAATTAAATCTACTACTACTACTACTAACTACTAATTAATAAAATCTAAAAATGTTATATTTGTATTTTGATATTTCCAATACAAGTAATTTTTTTTAATATGTATATATTAGTTATTTTAATTTGGCATTTTAAAAATGCTTTAGCAAAAGTTCATGTAATAACTTTTAATTCAACTATAATCAATAAATTGTATTATTTTAGCCATATTAATAAATTAGAAAGCATAGTGTAATAAAATTATCTATATTTTTTCAACATTAAAAAATTTATATCCTAGAGGAACATTATGTTAATGTTATTTACTTGCTTATAAAATATATGATACATAGACATACTTGCAAATACCAGAACTACATTTTCCATGACCAGAACACATATTAACACATTCTTCACCAACATATAAATGTCCAATAGCCCAGGTTTGTGAAGACTTGAACCCAGGTGGTTGAATCCATCTGAATCTAGTAGTTTGTGTCCTGAAACAATGTTAACGTTAAATTAATTATATAAAGATACTTAAAGTTTATTTATAATATACTTCATAAAAAATATTTTTGTTATTAAAAAATTTAAACTTTATGTATCAATATTCAAATTTGGCTGATTCATAATTTATCAAAAGTAAATTACTCCACCTCCCCCCCCCCAAAAAAAAAACATATATATGTATATATATATATTTAACCCTTTAAAATTAAGTTACAAAATACACCTGTTCTTCCTTTCCACCTCCTCCTTTTATAGTAATTTTTTTTATTTCTGTTCTATTCTAAATTTAATTTTTTCCAATCTAAAAATGGGACTTCCCCATTTTGTATGTATAATCAAACCTTTTGTTCATGTAATTTAGAGCAATAAATTTTTAGCAGCAGAAATATGTACATCCTTGTGCTTTTCTATTCAGAATTTTTTTTTAATTTCTTATTTACTAGTACTATTGTAGCATTTTTATAATTTTATTAAAATTTTTGGAGTTTTACCATGTCAAAAGAATTTAAAAAAAAAATAAAAAGTCATATCTTTAAGATAGCAAAAATTAAAATTTTAGATCATCTGCATAGAGTAACCAATGTTGCTAAATTTTATTCCATGAATGTAGCCACAATAGGACAATATGAAAAAAATGAAGATTCCATTAGAAAAAGTGAAACAGCTGGATCTTCTATGAGTTCATCTTGAACAGCTTCATATGTAAGAGATGTTGCAATGGAAAATACGGAAAAGTATTAATGATATAGAAAGAATATTCATTTTAGTCATTTACAAATTTTACATATTCATTTTACAAATAAAAATCTACGATTTCAATTTACTCAGTTTTCTAAGGAATCTATCTTCCATGAAAATAGAGGGATAGGTGTTATAAATGTTTAAATAACATTTATTTGCTAGAAAAATAGTAAAAATTTAAAATAAAGTAAATAATACCTTGTATAATATGGAAGAGGAACTGATATACGAGTAATATCTTCATAGATATCAGATCGAAAAATTGTGCCCTCAAAAAAGTCACTGCAATCAACATCAGTAAGAAGGCAATCATGTTTTACTAAATCCCAAGTCTTACCCATGTCAATACTATATTCTAATAAAATTTCTAAAAAAAAATTACTTTTTCAATTAAGCAATAAAATACTTCAGAAAAAAAAGTATACAAATAATAACAAATAACACTTTTCCTACTTAAATTATATTTTTATATTAACTATACTATTAATTAAGAAATAGACATTTTTTTTTTTCATTAATATCTTGTTAGTGTTTGTACTTTTTATTTTTCCAAAATTCAAATTTTCTGTTTTTATTCTTAATAAATTATAAAATAATTAGCATTTATAGTTATAAAATCTTAAAATATTTGTTCAACAATAAAAATTAAAATAATAGTAATAAATTTATATATAAAATATCAAAGAATTCTATATCAAGTAAGATATTTTTAAATCTTATTTATTGAATGAATTTTATTTATGCATATGACAAAGCATTAAATTAAAGCAAGATATAATATAAGCATGTCTTATTTTTATGAGAATCAGCCTTAGAATAAAAGGAATAATTAAATTTATATCAACAGTAATTAAACAATAATTAAGTTTATATCAATACTTAAACTCACCATAACAAGCAGCAGTGCTAGATTTACATCCCATGACAAGTTCAAATTGAATATAAGTATTCTCTCCAACTACAACATCAGTAGTTACTGCATATCTTCTATCATCAGCTCCTAAACATATAAAAATGCATATTGTATGATGAATTTTATTGCTTCATGGGCAATTAATTAAATTTACGAAATTTTAAAAATAATAAATTAAGAAATTCATCTTGCTTAAATACATCATATTTACTAAAATTACATTACATCTATATTATTTCCTTATAACTATTGTATATTCATGCAGCAAATTAAAAAATAGTTTGGGTTTTTTTTCTAAATTCAAGCTTTTACACTCTATGAACACATAAAAAAATATTTTGATAATTTAAAGAAAAAATATGTTATAAAATAAAAATCAGTAAACAGCAACTAAAAAACAAAATTATATTTATTAAAACAAATAAAAATAAAAATATAATTCATACCCTTGAAATGTAAAAAGTTATATTTGCTTCCACAAGTTGGCTCTAATTTTGCACCTGGGTTAAGGACCCAATTTGCTTCTTTGGAACTACTGAAATCATCATTTAGTGTTGCAACCCCATTAGCATCACCCCCAATGAAAATCTGGAAGCATTAAGAAATGAAATAAATTGATTGATATCAAAAATATTTGCAGATCTAAATGAAATTTTTTAAAAATTCTAAATTTTTAAAAACTTTGTTCTAGTGGTATAATACATTAAAAAACAGATTTTACAAAATTTTGTATTGTGTTGAATACTCTATAACAATAAAAAAATCTACAATATCAAAAAAATATATTTTTGAAATATATAGTGGAATGAGAAATTATTGAAATAATTCATTTAATTTAATATTTTTTCAGGAATAATATTTTTGAATTCAGTTTCAATCTTTCTTATTTTAGAATATAAGACAGAATATTACACCCTTCGCTATAGGCAGATTATAAATCTGTATCTAAGTCAAAGGACAGATTATAAGTGCAATAAATCTTATTTAATCAAATATATATCATTAAATGTTTTGTTTCAACAATTGGTATAAATAAATAAATAAAAATAAATAATATGGTCTTGACCTGATCTAAAGCCCATTCTTCCAAAAATGAACCATTAAATGATGGTTGCCACCATCTCAATTTAGTTGCATTAGTTCTAGCATGATGTGGCAATTCTATGGCAATGTAAGAAGGATGAGACACTTTTGAGCTTTCACCAAACCCAAACTGTTCAAGCATATTCCATGTGGATCCTCCATCTACTGAATATTGAAGGAGAACTGGTTGCTCTTCTGGAGATGGTGCTTCAGATTTACAACCAAGTCTAATATAAAATTGTATTGACCTATTTGGAAGACAGAAAATATAATCAGGTAATCCAGTAGAATTAGATCAGATTGATGTTAGCAATTTATAAAAAGCCCTATGTATACAATATTAAATATTTAAAGTGTTATTCAATAAGTATATATTATTAGTTAGCTAACAAATCTATTTTTATGAACATCTTTGAGAAAAAAATATGCAATTTATGGCTTATCAGAATTTACTTTATTTACTTTGTATCCTTAATCCATACTTTTTCTTACTTAGACCCTTAAATCAGTTTAATTAATAATATCTTTCTTTTTATTTAAGAATTTTAATTAGAGGCCTCCAATCAGTTTTTTTATTTATTTATTTATTTTTTTTTATTATTATTATTATTTTTATGTTTTAAATCTTTTCCTAAACATTTTTTTCAACTCCAGTTTCATAATAATTCATGCTATTACAAATATTTTCTAGCAATAATGAAAAAAGAGATGCTATGTTTTTTTTTTTTAAATCTAAAATAAACTGTTTGTTAAAATTATTTGGTTCTAACGTTTTTTTATTTTTACTTTGTTAATATATAAAAAAAATACAAGCCTTTTTTAAATATCAGAATTTAAAACTACATTACATCCTTTTCTTTTTTTTTTTTTTTTTCATGTTAAACATTTTTCTGGATTTTAAAGTTTTTTTAATGTATTCAGTGAAAACAAATTCTGAGAAGATATATGAGAAGTGAGGGCTTTAATCCTAGTTTTACGAAATTTCAAAAGATGTTCTAAATTATAATTAACATAAATCCTTTTATTAAAAATTGATTTATAAAAACATATTTATCATGCTAATAAAATTTCTCACCCAACATATGATAAATCAAGATCACGAGACATCAGCACTCGTTCGCCTTGGAAAGTAAAAACTAAACTAGTACTGCTAATAAGAATTCCACAGCTCAAGGATATTTCAGTTCCACTCCAAAGCTCCCAATTCTTAGGATCAATTTTGTTCTCTAAATAAAATTGTAAAATGCAATAATTTTAATATATAAAAAAGATATTGTGAATAGTATATTTAATTTGTAGGCAATAAACTTATTCAAAATAATAACTTGAAAGTTTAAATTAAAAGAAAGATTTAAATGATTCTTATTTAAAAATTGTTAGATAAAATATTGAAATTATTTCATTAAATGTTAAAAATATTTATGAGTTTTGGGTGATACATTGTACAAAATAATAAAAAAAATTATTGAATGCAAAATAAATAAATAAAATAGAAACTGTATTCTATTTGTATCGACTCTCTACATAGAAAAAACTTTAGTGCTTCATTCCTAACACCATAAAAATTTATATTTTTAAAGTAGTTTTTCACAATTCACTTTTAAAAATATTATATTCAGAATGTTATTAGCATTAAATACTATTAATTGTAATATTGTTTAATTTACAGTATTTGTTACCTTCGAAACCATCTTTTAATAAACTTGGATTAGGAAGAAGACTATGACAGAAATCTCCCCCGAAGCTTGAATCACACTGACACATCACACCATTAATGCAGAATCCATGGCCCATACAATGCAGAGCACATGAAGGACCAATATAAATATTGTCAATAGCCCAAGAGGATGGAGAGTCTCTAAGTGAATGATAACCCTGAGACCATCTGAAGCGTACATTTCTATAAAATATGTATGGATTAATAATAAATACTAATAAAAATCACTTCATATTTTTAAATATATTTAAAATAAAATATATAACATAATACATGTGTGTAATAATAATGTGAATGTACAATAAAGAAATATTAAGATGAAATTATTCTTAAATATTTTTTTAAGATTGTTGAAGAACTTGAAGTTACTTAATACAATTTTCAATAATAATAATAATACTAAATAAATAAAGATTTATAAAAAATAAAATACTAAATTGATTCATCTAACAATAATTTTAAAACTACAAAAAATTAAATGTTTAGAAGCAATATTTCAACAAACTCTATTCAAAAAGAAAATAGATATAAACTGATAAATTGATATAAAATTTAATAAATAATACAAAATAATATTATTTATCATAATATTAAATTATTTATTTATAAATTGAATAAAAAGCATTATTTATCGGAAAAACCATCCAAAATATTCTTAAAATTTTAGATTGGCTTTATTTGTATTACATTCCTAATACATAAATCAAATTAATCAGGAGAAAAATTAATTTTTCAAGGAGAAAAAATTTTCTTAAACAATTCAAGCATAAAAAAGGGAGCCAATACAAACCCACATATTTTCAATCCAGTGAGAGGAACAATTATCCTTTGCCATTCATGATGACTATTACTATAATATACTGATGGAGTTTCAGCCTGAAGTACAGTATCAGGACCTGATCCATAATGCAGCCAAGATGATTTCACTAACTCCCAAGATCGTCCTTGATCAGATGAATATTCAAGGTATACAGGATCTTCAGGAGAAATAGTAATTCCACATCCAACTTTAATCTAAAACAGAAAATTGACTTTTGCATATCGTTCTTTTCAAGGTAAAACGTAATACTTACAATAAATTATTAAAAATATAATTTCATCATTGTTTTCCATTATGAAAGGTACTTTATTTCCTTTAAGTTTTAACAAACAAACAGCAAATTCATTAAAAAATAATAGCAAATAAATCGCCATAGTCAACCATTATGTAATATTGCTATTAATGAAATGAAAATTGCAATAATAACTTATTTGATTAAAACAATTTTTTCAACAAAATAAGTATATATATATAAGTTATATTTGAAACTAAAAACAATTACTTTTCATGCAGCTATTTTTATTTATATTTTCTTTTAAAAGAAATATCAAAAATAATATCAACATTTTGTTTTAATTATCCTTTTTTCCTTTTTAAATGAAACAGATTATTGTAAAGTTATTTTTAATTCAATTCAAGGTATAATGAGACAATATAAAAATGAATAAATTTTAACCATCTTGATAAAATATAATCTTTAAAAACAATCATAATAAGAAAATTAGACTTAAAAAACAACTACTAAGATGTATCTAAATAACAGGGAAAAGGTTTAAAATATCTATACCTCAAACTGTATGACATAATCATCCATTACAGTCATATCTCTAGTATATAATGATCGTTCTCCTTCACTTGAAGAAAATACCATTGCACTTCGCGGCTCACTATAAAGTATGAGATGAATAAAATAAGTACAAAATTAAATACATCAAAGGAGGAATATGCAATCAATAAACTTTATATTTTTCGTAATACATAAAGAATTCATATTTAATAAACATACCTAGTACAAAAATTTTCTATAGCACCACCAGGCCAAAAAAGCCATGCATCAGGCTGAGGAATATGAACTAAAGGATCATACAAAACATTTGGCTTCACAATCATTCCCCCTACATAGAAGTCATCAATTGCCCATTGCATTAAATCAGTTCCTGAAAAAAAAATACATAAATATATTACTTTTCATTGAAATGCATAACAAAGATTTACAAAAATAAAAAAAATTGTTTAAATAGTTTCAATAATAGCATATATATATATATTTTTATTTATTTAGAAAATTAACAGAGAACACATATAGTTACCAGCATTAATTGGTTGCCAAAATCTGAATCGTGTGGCATTTGTTAGAGCAGTAGGATCTTTTAAAAGTATCATGTAATATTGTGGTGATGTTTCAGCAGAAAAATGAAGTTCCTATCAATATTTAAAGTTTTTTCATAATAAGGAATTTTTAGATAAAATATGCAATTTTTTATGTGGTAAAATATATTAAAAGATAAATAAATACCTTCAATAAATGCCATGTTATTCCTCCATTGTTTGAATACTGAATAAGAATTCCATTACCACGAGTTACAGTTGGAGGTACAGATCCCTGACATCCATACTTCAAAATGAATTGAATGTATTGAGCTGCAGTTAAATCCAGATCTTGAGTGACTGCCATCCGCATACCCTCCTAAGAAATATATATTAATTTTTTAAGTATTTGAAGGTAGGAATAATTAATTTTGATAATAAATAAACATAAGAGTTTTACCTTATAAAACACCAATGATGATCCACTAACCAGCACACCACATCTGGAGCTTATTTCACCACCATAAATTTCTGGCCAAGCTGTTTTATTAGAAGATATAACATCAAAAGTGTCTCTTAGTTCACAAGGTAAAGGATCTTCTGGCACACAGAAAGGAAGCTTAAAACCAGGATCACATCTACATATAAAGAAAGAAAAAATGAAAAGCATTAACTTATAAACTTTGTTTAGTGTTTGAAACTTCAATACAAATATATATATATATATATATAATTAAAAAAATTGCATTTTAGTTTTTATCTTAAAGTAACAAATTAATTTTAAAATTTAATTAACTATTTCTAATATTTTAATGATGCAAAAGATCACTTCCATATATTTTTTGAAAATTATTCAGCAAATCAGAATTTTTTTTATTAGAAGATCTATAAAAAAAATATATAATGATTTATTTATTTTTTTAAAATAAAACCATTACATTTACACTTTATATTTTCACTTAGAAATTTCTGCAGAAAAATAATGTAATAAAATTTATGAAATAACTTTTACTCAGCTTTATGCAGTAAATTTTTAATAAAATTTGGATTAAAAAAAAGTATTGTCCATTTTTAAATACAGACAAACAGTGTAATTGAAAAATTATGCATTCTTTTTTTTTAAATTTTAATGTACTTAAATATTTTATTTTCAAAATTTAATTCTGAAAATATATAAAGTTATACATACACACATTTTGTTCCAACGCAGTATCCATGTCCTGAACACATCCAAGGGCAACCATCACCAAGATAAACATTGTCTAAAGCCCAAGCATGTCCAGAATGCTTCATAACCTCAATCCAACGGAACCGAGTTGAAGGTGATCTGTGACACATGAATTTAAATAAATAAATGAAAATAATTAAAATAAAATAGTAATATACTTTTTTGGCAAATAATAAAATTAAAAGTGATGAAAACAATAAAAACATTCATATCATGAAGTTTCACAAAATTTAATTCATTTAATTAATTGTTATCTAAGTTATTTTATATACTCCATTAATTAACAATATTTAAAGAACAAAACTGACAAAATTATAAAACTTCTACTGAGGTTGTTATTACTGTTTGTTGATGGCCAAATTTAAAAAAGAAATATAATAATTCAAAACATCTATTGCAAAATTTCTTGCCTATAATCCACAGATTATACATCAAAAGAACTTAAGATTTTTATCTATGTAATTTATGAGTTACTGCCTATATTCTGAGGTGAAAAATTAATTCCTTAAAAAATATTGCTTAAAAGTGCATTTTTCACCTGAAAATAGTTGAAACTTCAGTATGAGAAAGAAGTGAATGATTTTTATAAAAATAAAGTAGAATATTGCTGGAAAAAGTTATGCAAAAGAAAATAGGCACAAATCATCCAAAAATTTGATTTAATTTTTTTCAGAATTAAAAAAATTAAATCAAATTTTTAAAATTGTAATAAATAATGCAAATTATTTTAAAAATCATATAATGCTATCTTTTAATAAAAATAATAACTAAAATTAGCAATGAAACTTTTTTAAATATATGATATTTTTACAATTTAGCATTACAAAACTCAATAATAAAGATTTTTCAATATTTTTAAGGTAAAACTAAGTTAATTAAAAATAAGATATTTAAGATGGATTAACTAAATATTCCATGCAATATAAATACTTTCTTTATTTTGAGTAATAGAATTACTGTAATATGTAATTGTGTTTCATAGAATCATAATAATTGAACATATTAAATTTGGATCTTACAATGCTCTTTGTGGTAGATAAACGGTCACTCTAGTCCAATTTCTATATTGGTCTGAAGAATGCACTGTGCCAGTAGAATAACTTGTACAGCCTACATCTGGAGGCATACATGGAGATGCCACCAATGACCAAGAACGACCTTTATCCAGAGAGAATTCCAACTGAACACTAAATGGGTTTATATGATAACCACAACCCAAATTAATGTCATACTGAAGGAAGGTAGCAGGATGAATTTCAAAGTCCCATGTTTCAGCATAATGCTCTTCGGCTGCAAAAGTACCATATAAATCATTATTATCATATTTTTGCATTTGAAATTCATAGATTGGAAACAAAACTGCTATCCAACAGTGTATTTATAATAAATTTATGAAAAAAATACATAGAAAAATCTATAAAACTTTATTAACTCTAAAATTATAATTGATTGTTGAAAAAAATTAAACTTTTGTCAAAAATTACAACTATTCTTAATTTTAGATACAAAATTTCATTAAAAAAACTAGACTTGAACAAAACATTCTTGTTTATATATATTAATTAATTAAATTAAAACTACGCATGTTTGATTAAAATAAAAATAAATTTTTCATACTAAGTGATATTTTGTTAGCTAACAAATATTTACCTTAATAACTGATATCACATTATTTCTGTCTAATTACATGAATTAAGTGCTGGAAAAAAGACATTTCAGGTAAAAAGAAGGCAAATAAATAAGAACATAATCAATTAAATCTATCTTGCCAACATGAATGCAATGGTGAGATAAAGAAAAACCAATTAAAGATCATCAAATCAATGCAAAAGTGGAAATTACTAAAATTTTAAATAGACAACTTTAATCACCTAAATCATTTAAATCTAAATTTAAATGAAAAATCAAAATCTAATCAAAATCTGAGATGCAAAATCCTATCATTATTACAGAAAATGACAATTTAATGAACTTGATTTGGAACATAATTTTAATAATGTACCATAATTGTAATTTTGTCTTATGAGTTATAAATTTGTATTATTTTTTTTTTTCAAATGGAACATCAGCATGAGAAGCTTTAAGATACAGCTAAGACAATACAGTTATACATAAACAAGGAAGATTCCAAGATCATGATAATATCCAACAAATAGATTAAAAAAGCAATATTTAAATTGACTTTTAAATTGTTAAAGCATTTATAATTTTAATTGATGGAAATTAAAAATCATATGCAAGATATTAATATTTAAAAAAATAAAGTATTTTAAATGAGGTTAATGAGAATTAAAAAAAAATGTAAAATCTTACTATGATCAGCAGCAAATGTCAAAGCTCGACCTGCAGCAGCGCAGCCTGCTCTAGGAGTTCCATGCTGTGTTAGAAACCAGTTTTCAACCACAATGGGATTAAAATTATCTTGAAAACCTTTAGCATTTTTATGATTTCCAAGAACCTGAACATTGTCAATGGCCCATTGAGAAGTTTCTTTACCTGAGAAAAAAAATTACTATTAGAAGTATCAGAAAAATATAAACAAATCAAGATCAATTCTTTAAGATGAAAAAATATATGAAACAAAAAACTAATAAAAAATATTAGTATTTACTTGCATATGAAGTTATATAAATAGTTATCATATTAAAAATATATTTTGCCACTACATTAAAAAAAGAAAATTATGGATATAACATAAATGTCACAGGTAACAAAATTAAATTATTTTCATGAATATGATTGATAGAATTTAATGATAAAAATTATGATAATTTATTTAAATATAATTCTTAAAATAAATTAATTAATTAGTAATCTATAAGATGGAAATTTTAAAATGTCAAAAATTAAATGGTTTAATGATTGTTTTTTTTAAAATTCAAGTAACAATAACCTAAATAATCACTTTCAACCATTAAAAGTATATCGATATTTTTACAAAGTTTCCTTTAAGTTAAAACAATATTTCAATTCAGAAGAAAGAATTTATATTTGATATTTTTAGATTTTTATTGTTATTTTAAATTAATTTTTTCCCTAAACTATTTACATTGCATACAAGGGAAAAAAACATTAATATTTCCCATTAGAATACTTCACATGGAATATTACTTATAATTAATAAAATTCAGATTTTTATTAGTTTTATATATTTTATATTCACATTTGTTGAATAGAAATGATTATAATGGGACTGAAAAGTTTTAATTATTAATTAACATATTTTATTTAAGAATTTCATAGAATTTCTCAACGCATTCTTTTTTACAAAAAAAATAATTGAAATTAATACAAATTTTTCAAGAATATAAATGTCTCATAAGTATTTCTAAACTATGTTAACTTGTCGTAAAATTTAAAAAAAAATATTTCAATTTAAAATTTCTTGCAAAAAATTTACCTTTTATGTGTAACGGTTGCCACCATCTAAAAGATGTAGCACTTGATTTTGCTTCTTTGGGAAGAAGCAATTCTATTGATGTTGGTTTAAGACTAAAAATTTCATAATCTAATTCTCTGAGTGTTTGCCAAGTTAGTCCATGTGTTGTAGAAAATTGAACAAAAATATTCTCTCTTCGATCAAGAGGTCTTCGACAAGTAGCTGAATTTTGAACACTTCCCAACTGAACAATAAATTGCAAAGTTCTGAAAAAAAGTACTTCCAAATTGAAACTCAAATTCTTTAAACATCAGGCAAATATAAACATTGAATACAAACCATCATGTAAATTAGTATTATATCAAAATATTCAAATTATTAGAATAATTGTCTTTGCTTCATATTATAATTTAAATATTTTATAATGTAAAATTACCAAAATGATAGTTTTTAAAATATAATCTAATACAAATTCAATACTTATCAAGAACATTACTTTAATGTTTAATTATAATTGTTTCTTCAGATTTTTATTTTAATTTAGTTTCTGCTAGTTTTTTTTATATAACATTAAAAATAAAAAAAAGACAGAAATACAATACACACAATTATATTTATAAAATGGCAAACTTTAAAATTGATTATAATATATCAACTTCTTAAAAAAATTATGCAATATAACTCATTAAACAATTATTTTACAAATGAATAGAACATAATCAATAGCAACATGAGAATAAAATAATTGAAAAAAATTAATAAATAAAAACATGCTCACTTTAAGTTTGTAGTATCCAAATCCATAGTTTGAGCTAAACGATATCCAGGCTTTCCAAAATAGAGAGAATTTCCAAGAGATAAGTTTCCACAGCCCAATCCAAGTTGCCCTCCGAACACTTCCCATTTCTGCAGTAAATCATTTGCATCATCAAATCTATCAATCATACCAGAAGGATTTTGTTGTATACTGTTACAAGTTGGCCCTGAATGATAAAATAAAATTATAAAAAGCCTTCGGTAAGTGAAAAAATTATTATTATTTATTTTTTATGAAATTAAAATATAAATATTTTTATTTTAATCAATTTATTTTATTCCAATACCAATAATTTCAACAGCTAATTCTCAGAAAAAATATCTTAACATAATTATATTGAAACAAAAAAAGTAATTTACTTTGAGAAGCATAGCAGCAAAAATATATACATAATTACTTTATTAAATAAGAATGATATTAATGTTTTATATTGAATGAGACAACTGTTCAATCACAATGGAATCCCTCATATACACATAAAGTATTTAAAAATCTTAAAAGCAATGTTACTAGCAATTAATATGCACAAAACAAATATATCTCTAACCTTGAAAACCAGGATCACAAACACAGATTTGTTTTTCACAAGTCCCATGGCCTGAACAATGTAAGGGACATGGATAACCAACATAAAATTCATCAATTGCAAAAGGGGGCAATTGTGCAAATTTCCCAGTATACTTAGCTTCTTGCTTCCAGCGCAACAAAGTTTGCCTGAAATAAAGTTTGCTTAGTATCATAAAATGATTAAATGTGCACACAATATATTTATTTCAAACTAGAACTACCAATAATAACTGACTTAAAAAATATTTTGTATAAGAAAATTAAAAACTAATAAAAATTCCTTTCAATTAATATGCACTAAAATTCATAAATAAAAATATATAACAATGATATTAGTAAATTATCTGTAACAAAAAAATCTAAAATACATTCAAATTAAATTAAATATGTTTAGAGACAATTGTTCAGCAAGAAATTGATTTAGTTCCTTTTTATTCTAACTTAAACCATCAAACTTCTGGTATTATCTTATATTATAAAGAAAATTACTCCAATATATAATTAAAAATTGTAGATTTTAGAAAGAACATTGATAAATTTCTTGGGAATTCAATCAAACTTTAAATAATTTACTAAAGAAAAAACATTTTTTAATTAAATAAGATATGAACAAAAAAGTATGTTATACAATTAATAATTTTAGTATAGTTGGAAATATTGAGATAAATAAATGAGAGTAAATACATTAAAGAGCATATTACTTTTGAGCCAAATGATGTGAAACAGAAATAAGAACACGCCTCCATGTTCCATATAATCCTGAATAATATACTGAAGATTCATGTGCTGTTTCATAACAATGTGAACCTGAATAACACTGATTTTCTACTAAAGACCAAGTAACACCAGAATCATGTGAATATTCCAGATGCACAGCACTATCCCAATCAAATTTATCAGAGCAGCCTACGTTTATCTAGAAATATTTTCAAAAGACTTTAGTAGAAACATATGAAAATTACTAAAATTAATGTTATCCTTTTTATTAGTTATTTATAAATACCTGGAACATAATGACTTGTCCTTCTCTTAAGTAAAGAGGTCTAGTTATAAGAAATTTAAATCTTTCATATCCATTAAGTAGTAAAACTTTTCTTGTTGAATTACAGTAATGTTGCATAGAGGACTTTGTTATTGCAGACACCATTTTTTGTTCTTCTGGAGCAGAAACCTAAATTATGAAAAGGCATTTTTTTATGCAATGAATTTTAGAAAAAGTATAAAATTATTTAGCCTTTACTGAAAAAGTAAAATTTCAGTTAATGGATTTATAAATATAAAAAAATAAACTACATCATTTTGGTTATTAATAAACATATTACTTTTAAGAACAGATTTATTAAGAAAATAATAAATATCAAGTGATATAACATTAGAAAAACACAAATTTTTAAGCAAATTTAATTTTTTTAAATTTATAATAATATTCTTGAAATTATTAACAAGCAATAACATTTTAAAAAGTATCGGTATTATTTATTTAATAAACAAAAAATTTAATACTGCATTTGAGGTATCACACTGGTACAAGTTTTTAAAATTTTACACAAAGGAAAATCTACTTATTGTATAAATACATCGTTTATTAACAGCTATTTAAAGCCTTCAATTTAGATTAATAAATAAGGTAATTTCATGTAATTTAATTAAAAAATTATTTAAAAATACGACATATACATGAATACAAATTTTAAAAAATTAATACACTACTAATATTATTACATTAAATGTGAATGATAAATCGAAATATAATAAATCTCATACATTTTAGGTGCATAATATCATATTCATAAATATGCTAATATATAATGAAAATGTGGTGAATCTGTTGCAGGAGATACTTATATATAGGCATTGCAAAAGTGGATAAACTTTAATATACATTCAATCAATACACAGTAACATAAACATTAAAAGAATTGAACAGTATTCATCAAAATCTGAAATCTTTAAATGGCTTCCTTACTCATATTCAGTCAACAATCAATTAAGACCAAAACATTGCTAAAGCAATAGTAATTTTAGAATATCTGATTGATAATAGCATTTTAGGTTGAAACTTTTTCGTTAGACTATGCCTTTTGTAGAAGTAATTCATAATTAAATTCAATAAGAAATTAGTGTGTTTAAAGATAATGAGCATAGAACAAATTTAAAAAACAGCTATTTTAGATATAAAAAGCTTGAAATAGTGTGAAAATCCTTCAAAGAAATGCCTAGTAGAAACTAAGAAAGTGTAAGACAGTAAGAATGTTGATATAATCTTCTACTGAACAGCTAGCAGAAGCCAAATTGTCCAAATAGAAAAGCTTTATTTTTATGAATCAAATGCCTACAAAAGAGATAGTATGACAGATAAAAAAAAATTGAAAACTAAAGTAAAAGTATTCTTTCTTAGGTCTGATATGCATCAATAATGGAAATTAAATGAGGATCCCTTATTTATCTTGGAAAATAATCTAGATGATAATCACAGATCGTGAAACTGATAAAAATCTGTTTGACAATTTCCGTGATAATATCAAAGCCAGACTATTACTACTCAACATTGAAAAGAATAAAAACTTTTCATGAATCATAAACAGCTAAAGCACTTGCAGTGCTTTCAATGGAGTAAAATCAACAGTCATCTACAAATGAAAGGAAAAATTATTAATATTTTTCCATAAAGTAAAACAAGAAGATTGATTTTCATTTTTAAAATGAATGGTTAAGATTGAACTTCAGCCTCAAACCATTTAATTAACTTACTTTACATTATTAGTATTAAAAATATTTTTGCTTAGGATTTATTCATGCCTATTTATAAATTCTTATATGTTTTATTTTCCACAGTATTAAAACAACAACTAAAATTTTCTGATACTCAACCATATGAATTTTAGCAATGATTCCATTTATTTGTGCATAATATTAATGCTACAGAAGAAAAATAGCAATTTCTTTTACATATAAACACATTGATTACATATGTTTATACATTTATTGCTTCAAAATGGTGGAATTTAAAGAAGGAAATCTTTTACTGACAAAACATTACGCTCATCACATAGTCATCAAAACCAAACAAAATTTTAATAGCAATATTGCAAATATTAAGACCACTGCTAAATGAAGATATTTAATTCTGTAACTAAAGATTTAATTGGCAGAAATTATTTAAATTGCAGAAATTGCTGAAAATATTTTCAATTCTGTAAATTTGAATATAATAAAATCAAAACTAATACCCCAAATAATGTCAAACATATTATATTTATTAGTAAAAGAAAATGTTTTTTTTAAAAAGTTGATTTCTTTAATTAAATTCCGAAATTTAACTAATTTATCAAATTCCTAACATAAAACAAAAGAATATTTATTTAATTAAATAATATTAGATGCATTATATTTCAATAAAAATAATATTTATTCAATTAGCAAAGTTTAAATTATCCAAAATAGATTTATAACATTTAAATTAATTAGGCCAGTATTTGATTAAATTAAATACTCACTTGTTGCATGGTTTCCAAATTATCTGGTTTACTATCAGCATTTAAATAGACATCATCAAGAGCCCATTGATCTTTACCTTCTCCTGAGTGTTGAGGTTGCCACCAGCGGACTCGAGTACTTTCAGTTCGAGCAGTAAAAGGCAATGTAACATGTTCTAACCTAATGAAATGGAAAAAAATTGCTTGTTTGAAATATAAGAATTCTTTGTATTTTCCATGATAAAATAACTGCCAAAACATTTCCAATACAAAAAAATGCACATAATATGCCAATATGTTTACTTTGTAGTCAAGACTGCAATAAGAAAATACTAAATTAATTCTTTAAATAAAAAGAACTCACAATTGTAAATGAATTATAATAATCATTTGTAAAACACTTATAAAATATTGTGTAATTTTTTTCCAGGTGAAGAAAAAAAATTAATGCCTTTTCAATATATTAGCTGTAAAAACATCTGCCCAAAGGCAAGACGAAAAATCTTAAAAGTAATTACATTAAAAGTCTTTACTTAAAAAGTAATTTTTTAATTTAATTTCAATAGACTCTATTTGTTCACACAACGTATTTGAAATCATTCATAGAGTCACCTGAACAAGACAAGACAAAGCATGTTTCTAGTATATGTTCAATTCAGAACTGTGCAGTGCAGACAATATCCTATTAAATAACACTTCTAAACTAGGAGAGTTGGATTCAAAGCTGAACATGAGAACCCAATCAATAGCTCCATTTCTGTGCCAGTAATAGGCTTAAAAATTTCATAAGCTAAAAAGTTCTTCCATTGGATTCAAGGAGAAAGGTGCAAACCCTTAAGGTGATTAAGCAATATTGGAGTGCAATTTAGTAGACCCCTTTAGTGCACTCTGGGTAACACTGAATTTGTTACATATCTACATCTACCTTTCTAGGGGTGACTGTTCATGAGTCAAACTGCCTGACATTTAAAAGCCTTACATTTTTAGCCTGCATTTAAAATTTTAATAATGTAGATTAAACTAACTCATTATTTGTACAGGCGAAGCTTACCTGTCTGTTATTTAAAATCATAACCTAATTAAATAAAAACAAGAACTGAAATCCATATTCTGAAGAACTATTCTTAAATTCATATTCTCATGATCTAATTAACAAAAGAATGAAAAAGAATTACCTCAGATATTCATAGAGAAAAAAAATAGTTAAACGAGGAATTAAATTCATGAAAAATTCCCACATTTTTAAAGTTTATTGCATTAAAATATTATTAGAAAAAGCACACAATATGACAAATAAATGTATTCTAGAGCTAAAATTTTAACAGATTACATTTAACTCAAAATTTCTATTGCATAACTCACAATTAAATGACTTAAGCTATGTAATCACCTGGGACGTCTATAATTTTGAGGATCCAATTCTTTTAATAAATTCCATGAAATACCAGCGTCATTTGAAAATTGAACTAATACTCCTTCATCTTTTTTAGATGCATTATTGCAAGTAGCTGGGTCACCTCCTCCAATACGAATAAAGAATTGCATGAAATCAGTATTTTCTGTATCCATATCACTAGTAACTAGCTGTCTTATGCCATCCTTAAAAGTTATAAAGATAAAATGTTAAAAAATTAAATTAAATGCTTGCTTTAGTTAAAATAAGTAACATTTTTATATGACAACTATTAAAAGGTTCAACAAAAAATGAATTTTTTAAAATATTTTTTTATAGATAAAATTTCATAAAATTTATAAAATTAAAATCATAAGCTTATGCTTAACATATTTAAAATAAACTTGCAGAAGTGAATTGTAGTATAAGCTAGATTATACAAGTGTCTTAAATTTGTTTCTCCTAACTATACATAATATATTAATAGAAACTACTCACTTGGTAGAAATATACTGCAGAACCAGAACCTATAGGCCCACATCCTTCATCTGCAGGCATAACAGTACCTCCGCTTATATCAAAATTTTCTTTAATAAGTTCTTCTGGAGATTCAAATTTCTTAATCATTTTATTCTTTAGTTTATCCTGGGGTACACAACTTTTACCAAAAAATCCACGGTCACACCTGAAATTATATTATTAAGTATTCTATATATAAAGCAAATTATATTTCATATATAGCTAGAATAATATTTTCATATATATATAATCTTTTTTAAAAGTATAATTCAATTATACTTACATACAAGTACCCTCGATACATCTTCCATGACCACTGCACATATCTTTGCATTGTGGTCCAATGTATAGATTATCTAAGGCCCAATTATCACTAGTATCAAATTCATGTTGAATGAATCTAAAACGAGTTGAGCTTGACCTGAAAATAATTTTATATTTGTAGTGGTGAATAGAAGCAAAATCTATGACAAGTAATAATGTTTAAAAATTTTATTCACAAAATCGCAACCATTTCAAACATACAAAAATTATTCATTTAAAAAATAATAAACTTATGCTTTAAAAATTATGGTGAAGAAA
The DNA here is from genome assembly GCA_021605075.1 of Caerostris darwini. Taxonomy (NCBI): domain Eukaryota; kingdom Metazoa; phylum Arthropoda; class Arachnida; order Araneae; family Araneidae; genus Caerostris; species Caerostris darwini. The sequence goes on from BPLQ01008260.1 coordinate 413,186, forward strand.
AAATTTAAAATTATATTCAAAATGTAAAATTATGATTTCAATGAACGATAATTAATTATAAAACATGTTTCTTAATAACCTCAGATAATGAAATAGTTTGATTACAGAAAAGTATTTTGATATAAAATATATATTTATATTCAACTTCAACAAACATTATAACTGAAGGATATTAAAAAAAGATCTAATTGAAAAAACATAGATAACATGTAAAGAAAGCTAAATAATATTTCTAAAAGTTGGAAATATTTAAATAAAATAACATTCATTAAACTTTAGAAAACAATTTAATTATAAATTTAAATAAAAAAATTTATATAAATTTTTGTACCAAAATTATTTTAAAAATATTTACAGTTGATAACAATGACATAAGCACTTTAAACAAACCATGTAGCTGGCAGAAGGCTCACAGTAACACGTTTCCACTTGCTGAATTCAGTTGCATCATACACAGTACCTTTGGTAAAGACTCCATTGCAACTTCCGTTTGAGGGTAGACAAGGTTTATATACAGGAAACCAATTCATACCATGATTTGTAGAAAATTCTAGTCTTACCTATGTTTATAATTATGAATAAAAATTAGAATCAATGAAACAAAATGTATTCCATAATGAATAAATGAAAAAAAATATTTACTTGATTTTTCTTTTCAGAAGAAAACATTGATCCACATCCCATTAATAAATCAAATTGAACCATATAAGAAGGACCTACAGTTATAGATTTTGTTTCAAGAGATCGAGTCACACCATTATAAACTTCTTCATCAAATCTATAAAATATATACAAAATGTTATTAATTCATAGAAATTATTATTTTATAGAATATTATTATGAAAAATATCTTTAAAAAAAAAATAATTCAACTTATAAAAGGCAAAAATATATCTCCTTATTTATCATTACTAATTTGTGAATAATAGTTAAATATTTCAAAAAAATTTAAATGTATTAATATTAAAGCTTAAATGTAAAAATATGACATTTCATGAATAAAAAATTTTTTTTTGCTAATTGCTTGAAAACGAATAATAAATAATTCCCTTAAAATTGGTTTCTGTAAATGAAGATAAATGTTAGCATTTAAACCACTTTCAAATGATGTTAAATTTTTAGGAAGTAAGGAAGACTGGCTTTGGAATTGGAAAAAACTTTTTCAATAACTTAGTAGTCTTTTTCATCAAATTGTTTAAAAAAATAGGAAACATTTTTTTAAATTCTTTTGAGGCATATTACAATTTTAAAATTCATCACATAATTTTAAAAACAATTTTCCAAATGAATTGCTGGAATAACCTTAACCTTTTAAATCATATTAGAGTTTTAAAATTCATCGCATAATTTTTAAAAAATGTACAAAATTATATTGTAGAAAAACGTTAATGAATTTACATCTAAAGCAACTTAATCGGAAATAACTTTTATAAAATTTTATCATCAACTTACACAACTGCAGCTTTTTCAGAGCTACAATAATTTTTCACAACTCCAGAGCTATAACGAATTGATGTATTCATGGCATTGAGGTCTGAGAAATTCAAACTGATAACATTTAGAAGAGAAGACGACAAGCTGATATCATCTATGGCCCAAACATCTTCCGACTTACCAGAATGATATGGTTGCCAAATTTTAAACATGCACCATGGCTGTTGAGCACTGGTTGCCAATGGTAAGGATACTATTCTGAAATAGATTAATAATTTAAGTTTTAAGTTTTTGTATTTATCAATTAACACTAATTTTACTGCCTCAAATGTCAACAGAGTATTTATTATTATAAAATGGGTTATTGAATTTTCTACATAAATTAAATATAAAAATATTAAGTATTAAGAAACATTCTTCAAATGTTCAAAATGAGAGCAATAACACATTTTAAAAGGCTTACAGTTAAGTATATTTTTAAATTATACAAAGGCAAGAAAACCTCAATTAAAATGTTTTATTCAAAATGTGTTTTTAATCTAGAATACTAAAATATTATTAGGTTTATGTATACTAAAATGTTTTAAATAAATTTTACAGTAAAAAAATATGTGAAAAAATGAAATTATATGACAATTGCATACACAAAAATTATTTTTGAGTAATTTTCTTATTATAGCAAATATGTAAAACATAATTGCAGATAAATCTTATTTTACAACATTAGTTGAATCTAAATTAACTAATTAAAGGTTAACTTTTTAATGTATGTTTATTAAAAATGCATAATCAATAGCTTAATTGCAATTTCTTTGAGTTAATTTATTTCTTCATTATTACTTCAAAGTATTATAATTTGTGATATTACATAATGCACCTTAGCACATATACATATTAAATAGTGCACAATATAGTGTTTCAATATAGTGGTTCACAATATAGTGTTTCATTCATCATTTTAAACAATTACATAATTTAAACATATGAAAAAAATTTAAATAATATAGTGATATCTGGTTTAAATTAAAATATTTATCTATTCAATGCAATGATGAACAATAATCCATATTTTTTCTATCATTAATAAGAGAAAAGAAAAATAAATTCTGACTTATTACTTTTTTTGATATAATAATTAAAAATAATAAAATATTTTTGCACAAATTTTAAATATAAAGTATGTAACAAAAAAGAAATACTTTATGTATGTTTAAATATTGAATATATAAGTATATATACACGTTTTTATATTGAATGTTTATTATAAATTATTTTTCATGTTTTTCTATAAAATTTTCAGTAAAAAAACATTTAAAAATACAACAACAAACTTACTTAGGTTCCCTAAATTTTGTTTTGTCAAATAATTCCAAAAGTTCCCAAGAAAGACCACCATTACATGAATAATGTACATAAATAGTTTCTGATGGGTGATCAGGTGACAAACATGGACTTTTTTTAGATGAACTACCAATTCTCAAAGTAAATTGTAAAAATCTAAATTTAAAGAAAAAAGTAAATTAAAAATGCTTAATTTTGATTACATTTCAAATGATGCATAATTATTTGACCAGCAGAGGCCAATGCAAAATCGCAATGGTAATAAAATTAATGGATTATGCATATTAGGTTATATATATACATAAAATAAAGGAATAAAAAATAATAAAGCAATTTATTCTATTTAAGTTCAGGGCAATTTTTAATTGATAATTTTAGCTAAATTTTAAAACCAAAAATCAACAAAAATAGTAATTATTCTCTAAAGAGGATATAATAAAGAAATATCATTTATTTTTCATTCCTAATTAATAAACAAAACATTACCTCACAAAAGTTGTATTAACTTCTTTTGTAATCACAAATCTAGGACCTGTGTGATCAAATACCACAGCTTTTCCACTACCTAGAGATCCACATTGATATCCCATTTCAGCTCCAAGCAGCTGTATTAAAACACAAGAAAAACTGTTAATTTAATATTTATACATGTTTAAGAAATTTATTAAAATATGACTGAAGACTAATAAACAGATATAACGATTAATATTATGTGTAATGTGTAATGAAATATAATAAAATGTATCATGTGTAATCAAATATATTCAAACATAAATAATATTAAATAAAATATGTTCTTTATAATCAACATGATGCAAAGAAATTTTAAATCATGTGCTTACATATAACTAAACATACATTGTTAATACCAGGAAGTTCACTAAGTTTGGAAGATTGAAACATTTCTGATAAATAAGATGGAATTACAACTGAAGCAATTTCACATTTCTGACCAGAATATCCCATATCACACCTAAAAAAAGTAATAAAATCAAACAAATATATTAAAAAAATCTACACAGTTTTCTATTAAAAGATTTCTTTAAAGATTATAATTTGCACAATAAAGCATATTTGACTTACTGGCATCCAGAATTTGTGCATTTTCCATGACCGCTACACCCATTAGGACACTCACCAATGTAAACTAAAAAATATAAGTTTTTATAAAAACATAATACAAAGAAAATGTTAAAAAATCGTTTTGATATTCATTTTTTCCCTTTGTAATAAATAATTAAATAACTAGAAATATAGATTGTATGTCATGGTTAATATTGCATACTGCATCAGTTTTATTTTAAAAGTATTTCAATGAAATCTTTCTATGAAATCTTTTGAATCATTTCATCAGATGAAATGTAATCAAAATTAAGCATTTTTAATTTACTTTTTTCTTTAAATTTAGATTCTTGCAATTTACTTTGAGAATTAATAGTTCATCTAAAAAAAGTCCATGTTTGCCACCTGATCATCTATCAAAAACTATTTATGTACATTACTCATGTAATGGTGGCCTTTCTTGGGAACTTTTGGAATTATTTGACAAGACAAAATTTAGGGAACCTAAGTAAGTTTGTAACTGTATTTTTCAATGCTATCAACAAACGTTTAATTTTCAGATTGCCAATTAGTTAAAATCAAAAATAAAGTATTCTATCTTCGCAAGTTTATTACTAAAATATGGCAATAATCAATATTGTAATTCATTGAACATAATCAATAGGAGTTATAAATATATTAATTGAACTACTTTTAAAAATATTATTTTTAATGATTTTATCAAAAAATGTTCATCATACTTTTATTTCATCTGAAATAAATATAAGTATGCATATAAAATAATTAATTGTTATTGTTTTTAACCTGTTTTTATTCATTATAGATGGATCTATATTTTAATCTAGAGAATATAAATAAAAATTATTTCATTAATTAAAATATATAAAATGTTTTTACACATTCAAACAGAATTTTTTTAACCTAATAAAAAAATTAACATTGGATTGCTAATATTTAACAATTTTTCAAAAATTTGTTCTTTAAAAACTTACGATACATGTTGTAGTAGTTTTTGCATTAAATTTTACTCCAAAATGACTGATCTTAATTTAAAATCAGAATGTTTTTATCAAAACTTAAACTTTTAACAAGCTCTATTACATGTTTTCCAATATTTAATACTAAAAATTTTGTCAATCAGTATTTTGAAAAATTATAATTTTTTTTAACAATGCAAGTAATATTTTTTTTAATTCTTTAATTAATATAGTTGATTTATCTTTAATTTCAATAAATCAAATATTTAATTTAGTATAGTTGATGATTTATTAGATGAAGTAAAATTCATTTATCTGGAATTTAAAATCAAAATATATTTATTTGGTTAAATTTAAATATGATTAACCTAATGTTTTTTTTTTTTTTTTTTATATATAAATTCGTGGATAACATTAGTATTATGAAATGCACACTTGTATTGATAAATATTAATTAAAAAATAAACAAAGATTATAATAGTAGCATATCTCACATTTGTTACATAAAAAAATTAACCCTATACTCTAGAAAAATTCTAATGCATGCATATTTGAAACTAACAAATTTAATTAAAATTTAGGCAAAAAATAGGTTAAAATTTTAATTTAAAAAATACAGCTAATGATAAATAAATAAAAAGTTTTAAAGAAAGAAATACCATCATCAATAGCCCAATTTGAAGCAGTATATTTTCCAGATTGCTTTACACGAAATCGAACTCCTGTAACAAGAGCTGCATAAGGTATCGGATAAGAAACTTTATTCCACCTAAAAAATGTATTGTATTAGTAACTATTTTTAATAACTATTTAATGTTTTTGAAGTTTTATATTAAATCACAAAAAAATTACCCTTTCATATCATGAGATGTCAAGCGTGATCTTAAAGATGAATGGCTACCATTACATATTGGAGGAAGACACATTTCATGTAAAGAATGCCAAGTGTGACCAGAGGTTGTACTGAATTCTACAGCAACTCTAAAGAAAAATGTATAAAATTTTATAAAACATCATATTCATGTAATACATGGATAATTTTTTTCCTTTTCTAAAAGATATAATAGATATTTAATTAAATTATTTTATGACATATGAAATAACAAATCATATGTCAATCATTTGAAAGATAAAAATTTTTGATGTTTTAATAATTCTTTTGAAACATCAATATTTTTCAATGCATAAATAGTTAAATAAACAGTAATAGTTAATTTTTAAAAAGTAATTTTTTAAAATACTTATATAAAAACTGATGCAAATAATTTGATATTCCACAGAATAATTCAGTTTTATTTGCAGAAAGCAATTTTGAACTGGCAAATATATAAGAAAATATATTCTTACATTTAATAATAAATTTAACATTTCTAAAACACTAAAAATATAATATTAAAAATATTAATCTAACAATTCATAATTTAATATTTAATTTATATTAAATATTTACTACATTTTTTAAATGTATTTAAATAATAATAAAAAAATAAAAATTAATAAATAAAAAAATAAAATAAATAAATAAAAATAAAAAATAAATAAATAAACTTAAGCTAAGAGCTACAATATAAATTTTTTAAGAATAGTTACAGTAAACACAAGACCAGATTTAAAAGGGAACCAAATTAACAAAAATTTCAAAATTTGTTTTGATAATAATTAAATTTTAATAACTAATTTCAATTCAGTTCGAATAAAAATTAATTACAAAGTCAAACTTACGCATTAGCAGTCAAATTAGCCCCACATTGAAAGTTGATTTTAAAATTTAAAACATGTGTGATTTCTGTTTGTAATGTGGGCAAGATGAGGACATTATCTACAACCCACATGTCTTTATCTACTCCATTATTAGAAGCTTGGGTCCAACAAAATCTTGTTTTTGAAGTTTGAGCTTCTGCAGGTATTGGTAAAGAAACAAGAACTGGTTCCTAAAAGAAAAAATATACTATAATGTCTCAACAAAATCAACAAGAACCATAATTTTTTGCCTACAATTTGTAGATTAATTGCTTGATCTGGATTATGTGTTATAATGCACTATTTATTTATTTTCTCAAAAAGACTGTAAAAATTAATCTTAAAAACTTTGTTCTGAAATTGCTTTTTTTCTAAACAGTGATACTTCAAATGCAATACAGGAATAACCCTGTAATTTAAAAGGTACCGAGAAACTTATAGGAACAAAGGAAAGTGGCATTGGATACATGTTATATGCAGATATATTTGTAAGAAAAATTATAAAATAAATATTTGTAAATAAATTTATATTTGTAAATTTGAAGATGAATTAATAATTAAATGTAATATGGATTTTTTTTTCTTTTATAGCAAATATGAAGATTAAAAATTAAATTTTTTTTAAAGTTTGTTCCATTTAGGTAAATATTAGCACAAAATGTCAAATAATTAAAAAAAATTTTTTTAATCAATTCTTGCATTTTCAAAAATATCCATTACACTCTTATGATTCATAAATGATAAAAATTTCTTTTGCTTTCAAAATGGTTTTTATGCATCTATTGTGTTTTAAATTTTAATATTTTGGTATGAAAATATAAAATTTAAAAACACAATAAGAATATTTAATATTTTGGTATAAAAAATGGTCTAAAATCTTAAAAAGGTCTTATTTAAGGTTTCAACCCCACATACAAAAATTTATTATTTACTTTATTAAAGTATTTTAAAGAAAACAAATGAATAGTAATTTGATATAATTTATGCAAACTGTATATGGATCATATCAATTTCCATATGGTCAAAAATTAGACTACAATTCTTTACTGTGTATTATATGCAGGAAATTACTAATTATTTTCATAAATATAATTTATGAATTATATACTTATTAATATTAAAGAATGATTACCATGACAGCAGCATGAATGACATCAGTTAACATAACTTGTTCTCCACGGGCAGTTTCAGCATATACTAATACTGGAGTATTATGACTCATATCTGTATCTGGTTGTACTGCAGAGCAATTTTCACCACCTTCAAATGAGATTCAATACACAAAAAAATATTATGAGAGAACCAAATTTTTTAACTGTAAATAAAAGTTTAACTGTAAATTTATGTTTTACAAAAATACTTTCCATTAATATTTTTAAGCCTTTTCTTCTCTTTAATTATCTAATACTAATTAAATTTTTTTAAATAAATATAATAAACAGATTTATTTTTATTATCCCTTCATTTTAACTGAAATTTTAATTATATGAGAAAAAATTCAATAAATACAAATTATATAAAAGGCATGTTTGATAATTAAAACTAAAATTTTTTATTCAAAATTTCATATACAAAAATGAAAAGGTAACAATATTTACAGAATTTCCTTTCAAGAAATTTATATAAAATACTTAGATCAAGCATATAAAGTTTTTCATTCTCTCTCTGACATATTATACATAATTATTCTTATACAAAATGAGCAATATACTACATATTTTTTTCCAAATTATTCAGCAGAATAAAAAAAACAAAGCTAAGTATATTAAGCAATTAAAAAGAAAATTGGATTGATCAATAAAATAAATGAAGTTATATTTTTAAATTGCATCATTGTACACTCATAATTTAAAAGAAAAATTTGTTACAATAAAACACAGAAATGACAGCATTTCTATAATAAAAATATAGTAGATGTGAAAATTTGTTGCCCAATATTTGAAATTTATTTTATTTCTCTATTTTCTATCACGTTTTATTTTCATATATATTTAGTATATATTTAATTTACATTTCCAATTATTTATATTATAAAGACATTAATATGATTTCCATTAATGCATAATTTTAAAAACATAACTTACCAAACAAAAAATGGAAACGCAAATTTCCAGCTTTAGCAGCATCAATAAATGGAGTGCAAAATATTCGAGTTCCCTTTGCAGACATAACCATTGCCTGCTTATAATTGAATATTTCACATTTTGAACTTAATTCCCCACCTTTCACGACCCATCTAAATAAATAAGTTATTATTATTAAATATCAAATAAATAAATAAACATGACAAAAATTATCCTATTATGAGGAAGACTATACTTACGAAGTAATAGTTTTATGGAACATTTCATTAAAGATTATATCTTGAGAAGCAATAGCTGTAGACATATCTAAATCTCTGGTTACAATTGCTCTACGATGACGGCCATGACCAGCAAATGTCAAAGCATTTCCATCTGAATGACATTTTCTCTTTATAAAAGAAAATTATAAATTTAGTAAGAAATTTGATAACTAAATAAAATTATAAAAATATAACTGTTGGTTAAAAACACATGAAGAACCAATAATAGAAAAACAGTTTTTGAAAAAAATGATGACTCTGAAGTAACACCAAGAAAAAAAATATATAAAGATTACCCAAATAGTGAAACATGCCAAACATTAAAAAAATGTATAAAAAACATTCAACACGATTATGAGTGAATAGTTAACTTTATACAGTGAAACAATAGCAAAATGGAGAAATTTAATCATTTATTAATTGAAAATCCTAATAAAAGATAACAAATTTTAAAAATTTATTTTTAAGAATTAATAACTATTCATAGTTTAAAATTGTATTTCATAGTAAATATTATTTAACCTTGATATAAGGAATAACAGTTTATATTTGAAATACTTTAGGGAAACTTCTAAAGACAGTTTTTAGAATTTCTGAGAATCAAGTGAATTTATCTTGCAAAAAAATTGGAAAACTATCAAAAAATTGAAAATCTTTCAGAATCAAATGTATTGATTGTAAATTGATTATATATAACAGCAACAGATAAATAGAATTCTATTAAAATTATATTAAAAAATTATCAAATTGTTAAAAGAATTTTCTTACAAGTGAAAATTTGCATATAATATATCAAAATACTAACTGTGCCAACTACTGTATTGTAATCAACTACTAAACAAAATACTACTGAAATATATGTTTTATTTAAAATCTTTTAATGTCACTCCACTCCTATTAAGCAAAAAATTACTTATTTAATGCAGATATTTTTAAATATTAACTTGAGGAACAGAAAATTTAGTATTGTTTAACATAATGATGCATGAAAAGAAATTAATTAATCTGATCATTAAAAAAGTTTACATACATATTTTGGATTAAATTTGAAAGTAATAAGAAATATAAAAAATTTTAAAAATTGTTAAGCAATGTGTTCAAAAAATGAAGGAATTATAACTTAACAGAATGAACAGCAATATCAACAATAAACAACAGGGACACAACAATTCTAAATAATTTATATGTTATAAATGACAATTATAATGGAGTAAAATAATATATGTTTTTAAATAAAATATACCTTTGACTTGATAAGCAATTCTGGCATGAAAAATTAAAAATATGCATACTTTTAAAAAGATTACCTGAACTGTACCACCAGGAAAAAATAAAAAGTTTCCAGGATCAATTGGATCAAAATTATCTTCAATAAAATTTGGGCGATCTGATACACTGCTAATTATGACATTGTCAATAGCCCAACAACCTTTGAATTTACCACTATCTGAAGATTCTTGATACCATTGAATACAAACATCAGTGGATTTGGCTGATGGTGGTAAGCATAGAATATGAACAGTAGTTTCAACAGCTGGTTGAAGCCTTCAAATGCAAAAAAAAAAAAAGTTTTATTAGTTTAACAAAAAAATATACAAAAGAAGCCTATATACAAACAAAGATTTAAGACTTTTAAATTAAGACAGCATAACAATTGCATATATACATATATAAACTAATTATTATTACATTAAATATGCTAAGCAATATGTTGAGAAGCATTGAAGCTACTTATGAATACAAAATAAAATGTTTAAATATTTTAATACTTATTAAAAATATTTTTAAATAAAAATTATTCAAACGCATGCTATTTATACAGAACTAATATTTGAAGAATATATTACCTTATCTGTTCTAACTCGTGCCATTTTGTACACTTATCAGTTCCATAATAGACATTAATAGGTGGCTCATCCACAGCAATTGTGCAATTTCCAGTACCTATATATCAAATGATTTCATAATTAAGGTTAAGTAATTAATAATTTAAGAATAAAATTTTGGAAAATTATTATGCTCATTACCTAATGCAAATTGCAAAGTTGAAGCTGTTGTTGTATTTAGAGGAACAGTCGTCTAAGGAAAAAAAGATTCAATAATATTCTGTAGAAAAATTGTAAAAATATTCAGTACAAGAAACATTTCTGAACCCTTTACAGCCAGTTAAACATCGATAAAAAAATATTATTTTGATTAAACTCAATCTTATTCCAGGAACAAAGGTATCAAAATATTAATAGCTTAAGTGTGTTTGAAATTGTTTTTAATTAAAAAAAAAATTTTTTTTAATGAGATTATACACAAAATTAATCTTCAATAAAATAACAATTTTAAAATTATAAAAAACTGCTTCATAAAGCAACTAATATAGTGATCATATAATTATTATAAAATTTATATAATGCAATGCACAAATTTTATTGATTATAATTTTTTAAGTTTAATTAAATGTAAGAATAAAAAATTGATAACATTCTTTTTAAAATTTATTATGTAAATTAATTGTCTATACTTCAAATCATGTACAAAAAAATATAGACAGTTTAAAACAGGTATATAAATATAATCTAAGTTATCAAATATCAAAAGTTTACAGAAAGCACAGCAAAAAAAAAAAAAAAAATTAAAGTCATTAAAAGGAAACTCACCAGTGATCGAGGACCCACTGCATTACAAAAAGTAGCAGCTTTTCCATGTAAAACGGATCCACATTGATCATTGACTACACCACTTATCATTTCAGACCATATAAGAGAGTTGGCTTCATCATAATTTTCAAAATCTTCTCTAATCACAAGACCTGGATCGTGTACTGCACTCATTGTTGGAATATCAACAGATTTTACAGATTCTGTTAACCAAAAATGTAATATTGCAAAATATTAATTAAATATCTTTAGAAAATAAAATACTTTATAAAAAATTAAATCATTCTACAGTATTAAAAAAAGGAATTGCATTTGCTAAATGGTAAAATTATAGACTTAGAGATATTAAGGAGTTAATTATATAATATATAAATATATTATCTTAAAAAAAATAATGGAACTGTATTAAAACAATGTTTTCTTTTTTTTAAGATTTAGAAGATTTTATGAAAGAAATTTAGAAAATTCCATGACATATATTTCTATTGGTACCATTAAAAATTTAAACAAATTTTTATTATGAATTCAAAGTAAATTATTTTAGCACTTTAGAATTTTGTAATATAAGTGTACTAATAAAATTGTATAATAGAAAAATTTTTCTTGAAATATGAATAATACTATGAAAACAGGTAAAAAAAAAATATTTAAACATATCATGAGCAATTTTTTTTTTTTTTTTTTTTTTTTTTTTTTTTTTTTTTTTTTTGTAAATATTTGTTGGAGCAACATAGACAAATTTTAGGACCAAAGATATACATAATGTTATCTAATTTATTTTATATATATATGTTCACAATATTTAGTCACATATTATATATATATATTACTATAAGAAACAATGTACAATATATACTATTATTAGTATTACATATACTATTATATTACTATTATTATATTGTAGGTAATATTCGAAATTAATACTGGACTATAAGTAATTAAGAATTAGAGAAAAATTAAAAATACCTCCTGCTTCACACAATTGTAAAGCCAATGTATCTTTAAACAGGACCTCATGACCCAATGATGCTGTTGCTCTGAAATGAAATATAAAGCCTTTTTATAATAAAATTAATGTAAAACAAATAAATTAGTTATTTCATTGTCATTATGAACCCTCTCACAACTTCGAAATATTGTTGATCAAAGTATAGATAATAATGTATTTTATACATATGACAAAATTATAAAAAAAAAAAGGTAGCAATTCATCATAGGAAGGAAAAATTAAACTATGAAGTGCAAGCTTTTAAAATTTAATTTAAGAAGTATATTTTTTTTTATTTAATTACCTCCACCTTCAAATTTTAAAAATTTAAACCCTCATTTAAAAATTCACAACACATGAATCCATTATCTACGAATAAACAAGATTCCACAACAGCCCCATGGTGGGCCAAGGCTGTCTGCCTGCTGGCAGATTTTGAAACATGAGGTGTCCTCTTTTTACGAGGTAGGGTTGTTAGCCCTGTGCCCAACATTCTACAGTCATACTACAGTTTAAAGTGGATTCCGAACCACTACAAACATCCATGACACCGCCGGGACTCGAACCCGAAACCTGCAGTACTGAGCGCCAGAGCGCTAGCCACTCGGCCACATTATCTATGAATAGTAAACATAAAAAAATTGTCACATAGAATAAAAATTATATGTCTTTTAATAAGACAAAGAAAATTATGAGCAGAAATTTGTATAAGCATACTTACAGAAAATTCACACATCCTGTACCAGATGGTGGAGCCATCCATAAAAACATCAATGATTTCGCAGGTCTATGCGACAGATGAGAATGAACAATAGCACAAACAAGTCCTCTAACACCATCTTGTTCATTGGGAAGATTATTATTTAATAAATTCATAGTTTTTGCTACAGTACCAGAAGGTGCTGTATAAAGTCCAGTCATGAGAAATCCATCAAAATCAAGACTTGAGGATACAGTGACTTAAAAAAAGGGGGGGGAAAATGTTAGCCGTGACAGAAATAGTATGTAAATAATTAATTAAATTCCTGATTCAAAAACTGAATAAAAAGAATTCAAAATATCAGAGATTGCATTCTTAGAAGTAAATATTTAATTGAATATAAACAAACAAAATGATGTACTTGTTATATGTAAAACAGATTTTTAACATATAAAGTTTCATATTTAACAAATAAATTCAAGCATAATAACATTATACACATAATACTTTTTGCAAGTATATTATTTCTAAAATAAAACCCATTCATCAAAAAAAAAAAAAAATGTGTAAACATTAATATAGATACATAAAGGGCATACAAATTAAAATTAATCTGTAATAAATGGTTATTACTGTGAGTAATTAAAATGTTTATTTTTTAATTGCTATTGTTGATTAAAACTTAAATAATCAAATCAATTTTATTAATTACCAAATAAATTTAAGTTATAAAATATGATAAGTTAACTGACTGATTAATTTTTTATAAATTTTATTATATTTCCATTCCTGAAACATAAAAACATCAATGCCATTGCTTTTCAAAGAAAAAAATATTTATAAGTTAATATAAATGAGATTAAAATAAAAGGGCTTGCAAAAACTAAGAAACCATAGAATATCCTCTAATTTATATGTTTTTTAATGTCATATATATATAAACATTAATGCCATTGGTTTTCAAAGGAAAAAAAATTTATAAATTAAAATAAAAGGTATGTTGTTGTTTGTTGTTTCTTATCCCACTTGGCTGGCCAAGCCCACGAGCCCATATGGACTCATGATTGAAGGGGAAGGAAGCAGCTTCTGTTGTGATGGAGCACCCCGTAGGTAGAAGCCTGACTTTTGCTCCGTGACGCTCTTACAGTCATAGAAGACCGGGACCTACGGCTTAAAGTGGATTCCGAACCACTACAAACATCCATGGCACCGCCGGGATTCGAACCCGAAACCTGTGACACCGAGCGCCAGAGCTCTAGACACTCGGCCATTCAGGTCCAAAAGGTATACTCAATATATACTACATAAAATATCTTCTTAACTAATTAATCCTTTACATGTTGTCAAAGAACATCCGAAGAATGATTAACAATGCTAAGTTGAAAAATAAATACTCTTCTGAGATTTAGAAACAGAAAAATTGAGAAATCATTATACCGTCGAGATTTCAATAGATAAAGCTTATTCAGCATTTTTTTTATGTAATAATATGTTATTTTCATAAAATTATATTTATCTCACAGAAAAGTGATTGTTAAAAAAATAATATTCAATGCAGGATATATAAGAATTAAAATTTAACAAACAAAAAAAAATGTAAAAATTTGAAATTTTTAAAGTTTGATCATTGAATCCAAATTAATCCTTTGAATCCTAGTAAAATTTATTAAAAATTTATTTTTTATATTGATTCAACAAAAAAATTTATTCAAGAAATATATAAAATTTCATTCTAAAAATAATCAAAATATATCAAAATCAATCATAACATTTTATTTAGTAGAATTTTTCTTTTTGTATGTCATGATTTTTGTTTCTTCAAAACACGATTTTTTTTACTTGCTTTTTATTTTTATACTTGAACTAAAAAGTTCTTGCGCAGTTCCTATCCATCTTTTTCTTGGAACAGTCTTGCAGTTCTCAACAGGAAAATCTAGGCAGCTAAATAGGAGGTCAAAACTCTCCTATCAGTAATGCAGCTCTTCCTGACTCAGCATGTATTTATCAAAACAGGAAACACAAAGGCCTAATATTAGTTTATAATTGCTTCCTATTGATTCAAGTCACACAATTTTTTCTGGTTCAGATTATTATTCAGACATATTTTTCTTCTGCTTAAATGTAATACAAATATATATTCAAATAATAATCTTAACAAGATGTGTAACATATTTTCTACCAAGTATTTTCTATACATGGAATAATTTTTTTTTTTTATTTATTCCAAAAAAAAAATAATAATAATAAATCAGATAATATTTTTTTCCTGTAATTCAAGCAAAACAAAAATTTTAAAATATGATTAAAAGGTAAAAATATTTGAGAAAGTAGGAAATGAAAATGAAATTCCAGTTAGAGTAAATAACTAAATTATTAATTTTTAAAAAAGTGAAAATAGTTATGATACCCAGATAATATAACTGTCTGTTGCAAATTTAAGAAAAATTTATAAATTCAGTCAATGTTAAAATAGTTAGTTCATGGCCCATTTAGTGAATTTCAAATATTTTAATATTTTAATTGCTGATTAATTTTTAATTATTCTATTATATTAATTTTAATTTTAAAAACATTTTGGATATCAATTGGTTGAAATAGTAACAAAATAATATTCTTCAATATAATTGTAATAAAATATGGTAAAAAAATTTATTTCAATGTGAAAAAATAATAATTATATTTTTTTCAAATCAAAAATAATTTAAAGTTATTTATCGCAACATGCCTGTCAATATTGAAAATTCATTTTATAAAATAAATTAAGATTATGTTTTAAAAATATTTCTTAACAAATATTTTTTTAAAATTTGCTACTGAACCTTTTATTTTTTTAATTTTAAATAATTATGAGTTTTAATATATTTGAGTATAATAAATTTATTAAAACTTTTTGTACATATTAAATAATTATGAAATTAATATTTTTATACAAACAAAAAAATCAATATTTCAAATTTGGTATAAATATTTAAATCAATTTGGTACTAAATCTAACATTTAAATTTAAGATGCTTTCTAAATAAAAGGCATACATATTACAGTAAGAATTACCATAGAGATTGTTGGTTAGATGAAAATAATAAATTAATTTTTGTATCAATAACAACAAAATACATGTCAACATATAATGTGCATTAATATGAAATAGATTATAGTGAAATGATTAAATAAGAGAATTAAAAAATAATATATTCACTTGATTATCATAAAAATAAATCATCATTAAAAATTAAATCTTGACAAAAACTTTTTTGTTAATATATTTATAAAAAAAAAGAGGAGTTACAAATTTTAAATACAAAAAATTATACAGTTAATTTAGAAATACATGTGTCGAAAATAATAACAGTTTATTAATAGAGAAGAATATTAATTAGAGTAATTTAATAATGGTTAAATTTGTAATATAATCAAACATAATTTTAAGCATAAAAAAATAGTAAGTAAGCCTTTTACACATCAAATGACATATACCTTCATAAACTTTTCCAGGTTCATAATACTCAGGGGATCCTTTTATATTAACTGATAATGCTATTTCGCCTCGTACTGCTCCTGGTTGATCAAGATCCCGATGATATTGACAAAGAAAAAAGAATGGTGAAGCTACTGAAGCCACATTCTGGGTATAAACAAGATTGGTATTTAGGTTGATTACAATTAGAGAGAGAATGAATAGAAAATAAGGATAATGTAACATAGCTGCCAGTTTAGTCCATATAGTTTCTTTCATGATAAATGTAGATAAGTCATAAAACTGAAAGAAAAAGTAATATGTTACAATTTTATGACAACATTTTAATCAAAAGAAATATTTTTTAAAGTGTTTATAAAATTAATTAAGATTTGAAAAATAAAATCAAAATATTTAAATACAAATAATGAAAACAAATTTGCAAATATTATTAAATTAATGTAATGAAATACAAATAAATTTCTAATGGTGTCCTTTAAAGACAAATTATTATGAAGCAAACCTCATTGAATTCACAATAATTGAACTACTTTATAACGATTTTTTTTCATTCATTTATTCTATTGTTAATATAAACTTAATTTCATTGTTAAAAATTAATTACGAGAAATGGTCAAAATATAAATCAATTAAAATTTTGTGCAGTTTTTCCAATATTGAAAATCAAATGATAATTTTTAAAAAAATGAAACACATATTCTCATGAAATTCTTATATAAAATTACAGCTCCCTAATAAAATTGCTTAATATTAATGGTCTTTTTCCTAAGATTTTATTTCAATGTAAAAATATAATAATTTTTAAAAGATAATTAAACATTTACTGGAAGAGTACTAGATATTCATTTAATATAAATGATCAAAAAGTTTGAATTACCTTGCAACAAACTATATACAATCAATAATTAATATTCCATTGTTTTCTATCACTGAACATCACATGATAATTGAGAAAATATTTATTTCAATCCACTTACACAGAGCTAAGATCTCCTACTGAGGCAACAGGAAGTTCTAAAGAAATGATAGGAAGTAGCTTAATCGTCCAGTTTCCAGTAAGAACTGCCCTATAGTGCTTAACTGATGAAAAAACATTTATTGCTTCCTGACTTCCTGCGTTCATCATGCTTGGTTTTTATTCTGTCTTAATTTGTACCCTCTGTTGTTCTCTTATAAACTGAAAGAAAATAAAAATCCAAAATATGTATACATCATTCAATTTTATGCACCCATCAATTGAATTGAAGCAAATAAAATTACAATAAAAATATTAAAAAATTTTTAAATATTAAATTAAATTTTTAAGTTACACACAGATAGGATTTGGGTTAATTTAATTCTAACTGATACACATGAAGTAATTCATTATCAAATTAAATAATGCTTCAAAAGAAATCATATGCAATTTCTGAATAGTTAACATTGAAATTTTCATTTTCATATGAGCATTAATAATTTTAATAAAAGTACTATATATTTCAAACCCAAAGTTTTTATTGAAATAAAATAGATATTTAAAATAATCTAATTTTAAAGAAATATCCTCTCATTATGAAAAATTTACTCAATTTGTTTTCAAGTTTACTTAATTGTTTTTGTTATTTGATGGGAAAATAGTTTTACAAAGAAAAATTAAACACAGAAACTTAAAATGAAATAAAATATGATTACAAAGTTAAAAGCTTTCATTAGCATATTGTAAATGATAACGCTTTCAAAATTTAGAAAACAAAGAAACATCAAATAATTTTAATAATTAATAAATTATATGCTATATTACTACTTTGTTTTCTTATTTAATTTTCCCAAAATTCAGTATTCTTTGAGAAAATAGTACACATGTTTTTAATGTGTGCAAGCAATAAAAATTTATGCCATATAATGATAATTTATGTTTTTCATATCAGCGCTTCTTGGGTAAAAATTAACAAAACTTTTAAAAATTTAAATCACCCGCCAAACGTAGACACGTCTAATGGAATATGATTAAGTAAGCCTCTATGTATACAGATAACTATAATGTGAATTTTCTTTACCATAGAATATTATGCATTAACTTCATTAAATAGATTTAAATTTTGATAAAAAAAATAAATAATGAGTTAAATTTTATTTCACTTTACACAATCAAAATAGCAGACGATATCATAATCAGGTTGTTTGATTGATTGAATAAAATTTGAAATAATAATAAATAAAAAAAATAAAAAGACAAATAAAAACAAAAAACATTTTAATGGATTTACTTTACAAATTTAATCTTTTTTTTTTCCTCTAGAGTTTGATAGATTGTTAAAAAAAACTCTTTTCAAAAATTTAAAAACAAAAATGTAACTAATATTTAGTGAATACAATAAATGGCAACATGAAAATGACAGCTGTTTCGTTTTGAATTTGTTAAGTGCAATAATTTTGATTGTATATACGTTATGATTTTAATTTCAGGCTCTATGTACTTAGGTTTACTTTTTTTTTTTTTTTTTTTGCATTGTATAAACAATTCAAATTTGAAATGGAATTAGAATAAAGGAGATCTCCCAGACAAGCATAAGTCAGTCAATTCTTAGCATTTAAAATGATTCAAGCAACTGAATCTAGAGAATCAGAAATTGAAAAATTGTTGCAAGATGAACGAAAGCGTTGCAATGAGCATAAACTCTATTATCAAACTTTAAAAGAAGAACATTCAAAGTAAGATGTTGAGGTTGTATATTTTTTAATTTTTTTAAAAATTTATTTATTCAAAAATAGATTCTCATTTGCCCGTTACATTTTCTTTTATCGTTTTTAGGTTAAGAGATGAGCTAGCATTAATTTATGAGCAGTTGAAAGAAGCAACCTCTCAAAATGAAAAATTAAAGTCAGCAAATGAAAATATCATGCGTAAATTGGAAGCCAAGATAAAGGAACAGCAAAATGAAATCACTGTATTGACTAAAAAAGTATGTATATTGAGATTATTTAGTTATTACAAGGCAGAAAGTGTTTTTTTTTTTTTTTTTTCTTTAGAGAATTGCATTTGCCCAATATAGTATTTTGCTTTATATTGTGGCACCTTTTTTTTATAAATATTTTTTTAAAAATAAAGAATTTGTTGTAGAAAATCACAAGAGTATAATTTAAAGTTGTGGATGTTTTTATGTACCCTATCTATATAATATATATTTTACTTTTTAAATATTTTATTTTATATTCTGTAAATTTTTCAACAAAAAATTTTTAAAAATTGTTCATAAAATAAAATTGTTAAACTTTTGAATGAATGAAAATTTTAACTGCCATAAGTTTCAAATTATTAATTATTACTCTCTGATTCTCCAATAGCTCCCAATTTTAAACATTTCTAATATTTTTATACAGGTACTTTTGTGGAAATGAGTTTTTTTTATTTAACTGCAATAAAATTGTAAGTTAAAATCATTTATTTCTGTATTTCATAATTATTACTGCCCCTAGACAAATTGTAAATGTGTGTCTATTATTTTTAGTGATCTTTTTGGACCCTTTTTAATTATTGACATGACTTAACTAGTTGCTTTGAGATGTATGCTAGCTGATGCTGCTTTATCTCAATTTATTCAAATGTTTTTCTTCTCTCTTTTTTTTTTTTTAATAATCTGAACATAATTGCAGAAGGGAAAATGAGACTCCCCCCCACCCTCCCCCAAAAAAAAAACTACTCCAAAATTTAAAATTCCAAAAATCACCTAAAAATTCGAACTTTCTGGTAACCAAAGAATAACAATAAAAGGAGTAAATTTGAACATGAAAGAAATAGACAAAGACAGATCTAAATTTTAACTTCATATATATTCTGTATTAGTGTACACAATTTTGTTTGGTATACAACTCTCACGCATGAAAATCTTCACTGAATAGATAGATATCAAAATATTTTATAGAGAAATACTTTCTCCAACAAAATTCAAACAAGCCATAATAGCATTATCAGAAATGACCAGATAGTGTCACATTTGTAAACCGTCTTGAAATGAAAACAGAAACTTATTCATACAAATTTTCAGTAAACATCCAATCTGATTATCTTCAACCATGCCCAAGTAGGGAAAAGAGAAAATTAAATTTAATTCAATCTTTATTTATGTATGTACTCCATTTAACTGTTTTGTATTTTAGTGCTAAACAGTGTTTTAATTATTTTGTAGGACCCCATCAATATATAATATGTCATTGAGAATTGGGATTTTTTTCCCCGTGAGAATGGATTAATTATTTATTGTTTCCTTCCTTATTAATTTAATTATTTATACATATTAGTATGCATTATTTATTATTAGTATATATTTTTATTAGTATATATTATTTATTCATTTTCCCCATATTAGTCCAAGGATCTGGAACAGGTAAAGAATGTCTATTAAGATACCCCTGTTTCTGTTTATAAATCAAATGATCAGAAAAACTTAAATTTGCCATGCATATAATTGATTGATCCGTGTTATTTTTTATTCTAAGGAATTAAATATTAGTTATTATCATATTTTAATCCACATATTGATTAATTGGAACAAACAATTTTTTCTCTGAATTAATATACTAATTACTTCAGTATGTCGATTCATCACTACTGAATTAAAAAAATTCTCCTGATATTAAACAATCAACACCATGACAATTAAACATTCAACACTATGACAATCAATGAGGGGAAGGAGATTTAGAAGAACCTTTTGTTTTGGAGAGACAAGGTACAAAAATAAAAAGTTTGAGAACCACTGGATTAATTCATATTAGCCTTAAACATTATTTAATAAGTGTAATTGCAGTTTATATTTATATATTAATTGAAATTTTTGATATGTGTATTTATTATTGAGCAATCATAGCTTCATTAAAATGCATAATAACTGCAACTGTTAAATGAGATAATGTTATCAGTTTAAATATATTTTCAAAACTTATAATTATACATAGTGCATTATATCTATCAGAGGTGTGTGCTAAATTGTATCATCACTTAAGATGCAAAAATAATTTAGTATTTTTGCAGTTAAAAGAATGTGATGAAAAAAGAATCAAAACTGCAGTATTTGAAGAAGCAACAACACATTATGAAGCAAAAATAAGGGAATTGCATGCAGAAGCTGATAAAGTTCGAGATGCTTACAACAATTTACATTATGAAAATGCAATTTTGAAATGTAAATTTGAAAGTAGAGAAGCTGAATATTCTCGTACTGTGGAAAGAATAAATTTGCAACATCAGGGTGAAGTATGAATTCTAATTTTTCATTTATTATCATTTTTTTAAAAGCATATCTTTTATTTATATCATGATACATATTATAATCTCTATATTTTGCCTGATTTACAGATTTGTTATTAAATTTGTAAAAATTAATACTCATATTTTCTTTTAACTATAATTTTATATGATAATGTTTACTATAGTAAAATATTTGTAAGTTAAGTTTATACATAAATTAAATGTAATAAAATTCCATCATAAAACTATTATTTTTACAGTATAAGTAATTTTCAATAAGGAAATCAATTAATAAATGCATTTATGTTTCAATATATTTGAATTTATTGTGAAAATAAGCATTAAACATGTTTGTTATTCCAGCAATATCAAATCACTTTTTAAAGGATTTTATAGTAACAGTTTTCATCTTTTAGATAGAACAATTACGGAGCAAAATTGAATCCTTTGAAAAAGAAAAAATTGTTCCATCGGATGCTTATGCTGTGGAATTGAAATCATCTAAACGTGAAGTGTTGCAGTTAAATTCAAAAGTAAAGGCTCTGCTTTCTGAATGTGAAGAATTACGAGCTCAAAATGAAACATTGAGCTTACAGATGAGTAGCATAAATAGAACAAATTCTAAGGAGATTTCTAATCATTTGACAAATATACGTGCTGTAGAGGTATTTAACTTTATTTTTCTATTCACAATAAATAAAAAAGCTTTCAAATTTTTATAGATGTAAAAACATGTAAATGTAAATTTTATTTTTAAAATGTTTTTGTGTATATGTAATTTTTTATGATATTAAAATCTATCAAACAAATGTTTACTAAATATTTGTAGTTACTATATATATGTGTATTTGTATGTCTCAAAATGTTTAATAAATATATGTACTTATTTGAATATATTTTATTAGTAGTTTTAAAAATCATAAGAACAATATCATTTAATAATTAATATATATTTTTGTAATAGTTTTACATATTTGTCTATAATTTGTAATTTTTGTAAGAATATAATATTTAATTGATTGAATGTAATGAAATGAGGGGGTGCTTTCTACACATATAAAATTAAATAATAAATTTTTCTTTAATTATTGATTTATATGCTGCAATTCCGTATTCATGTTAAATATGAATATTTTATTTTAGTCTGAAAAATTGAAAGTAACTACACAGAAAGAAATTCTTGAAAAGGAATTATCTAATTCTCAAGAACATCGTAAAGTTTTAAATAATGAACTCAATGCAAGCAGGCGTGAAGTACTTTCTTTAAAGAATAAACTAGAAGAAAATGAACATAAATGTCACATGATGCTGACAAATCTTCAAGTTGAAATGGAACAATGGAAATCTTCAAAAGAATCTGAACGAGAACAATTTATGGATGAAATAACTAGTAAGCCATTTTAATATAAATTAAAATTATTTGTCTTTTATATTATAACACTATAATGAAAGCATTAAAACGGTTATTGAAGAGAACATTTATTGTCCGCGTGAATTTTTATTAATATTTGCAAATTTTAAACTTAGCATAATAAATATATATACGATTGAGAGATATATGCTTGTGGATCAGTAAAAACTAGCTTGCATAATTTTTCAGTTTTTCTTTTGATTTATTTGTGTTCATTTTAGATAAGCCACATATATTTGCAATTTTTTTTTTTTTTTTTTTTTACTTTTTATATAAAATGGAGAATCTCTATTTCAATGAAATTTTTTTAAATTTGTATCATTCAACAATGCTATGTTCCAAGTGCTTTCCTATTCACATGGGTGATATTTTTGGCATCATACTGCTTATGCCTATTATATATTAGGATATGTTTGCAGAAAACATTTTTTTTACCATCATGTATTTGGCAGGGAAAAAAGTCTCCAAAAAAAGGTTCTCTTCAACTTTCAAATTATTCTTCATAAAATCAATTATACAAAATAGAGAAATTTAATCGGAGAAATAGTCATAAAATTACAAAACTATCTTTTCATAAAAACGTTTTTAAAATGCATTTTAAGAATTAAATTTTATCAATTATATTCAGTAAAAATAATATATAATTTGTGGATTATGGCCAGGAAATTCCAGTAATTGTATATTTTCCATAATTATACTGAATTATTGAAAATAAATTTATTTTATTTGCAACAGTTAAATTTCTAAAAGATATAATTTCTCAGGATTAAAGTCACAGTTGCAAAGTCTAAATGATAATTTAGCTAAGGAACGACAATCTCTGATTGCAAGAGAGCAAGATCTGCAACAAAATTTATCAGCTTCACGACAACAAATATGGAGACAGTCCAGAGAAATTAACCAAGAAAAGTAAGTAAATAATATTTATTACCAAAATCTATTTAGTTAAAAAAAAAAAATTTGTTGTAAAAATGTAATGTAAAAGTCTTGTTTATATGTTTATTTTAAAAAAAACTAGAATGATTTCTTCAACTTTTATATTGTTGATTTTCTTGAATAGGAATGGTTTATTACTAAAATTGTTTTATTTCTCTACTTTAAACTCTTTTTCCCCCTTTGAAATTAACTATATTTCTGGATTAATAATTAAACTTCAATTCATAAATTTTGGTTAATACATTAAATAATTTTTTTAGCATATTTCATTTTTAGAGAGAAATTAGAAAGAAAAATAAAAGATATTGAAAATGAAAGTGATGAGCTGATTTCTCATCTAAAGCAAGATATAATAACTTTAAAACAGAAATTAAATCATTGTTCTACATCTAAAGCAGAATTGGAAAAAGAAATTTTAGCGTTGAAGTAAGTTTTTGTAATTATAAATTTTATAATCATCAACAAGTTTTTACCTAATTTCTTAAATTTATATAAACTAATGATACTGATTGCAGAAAAAAAAATTTCTGTTTGTTTGAATTATTATTTTTATTATTTATTGAGATATTCAAGTTATTTTACAACTATTTTTAATTATAATAACTAAGGTTTGTTAAATAGCTAGAATATCTCAATAAATAATAAAAATAATAATTGCAAGAATGGTTCACATCCAGAAATTTAAATTAAATTTTTGTGTACTGATATCTGCAAGTATGCTTTCTCATTTAATTTGTTTATCTAAACTATCAATATTAAAAATTTTATTTTTGATTGTCCCATACTATTAATGGATGTCGTCAAAAATTGTTATTTAGCAATGCTTTTTTAATTTACATCTATTGTTTGCTGCAGAAATTGGTACATTTATTATCCCAGCAAGAACATTGTTGTGGTTTGTTATATTGTAAATGCAATTGCATAAATTTTTATTATTTATATATATATATATATATGTAGAAGTAAATTTTTAAAACAACTTTGTGTTAGTTTGGGTGGAACTGCTTAAGAAAAGAATTTATTATTGTGAGTCTCAAAAAAAAAAAAAAAAAAATCTAATGTTATAATTGTAAATAATATGAAGGCATTTCAGTTTTGAAAATGATGGTTAGATGAAAATATTTTGCTGTATGTGTGTTTCAATGTGATAGAATTTTATATATTTAATATTAAAGATAATGATTTTCACTTAATTTTTAATTATTAATATGATTTATTTTAGTTGTGCAACTAAATTAATTTTATGTGATTGGGAATAAACAATAAACATGCTATTCTATGTTTTATTAATGAGCATTCTAGCATTGCAATTGCACATTGGTCATTTTATTTTAGAAAATAATAGAATAATGAAATTAATAATTATTATCATTACTCAACAATTTTTTAATTAATATTATTAAATGGGAAATATGAACTTTTAGCTATATTTAAGTAGTTTGTTTTTAATATGGATTATTAGATTTTTCATTTTTCAAAATCATGTATTTTTAGAGGCCAGTTCAGTGATTCTGCAAAGCAAATAGACCAACCAAGTGCCTCCAATCAAAATTTAAATTATGAAAAAGAGATTAAAGATTTGAAGGAAAGAATAGATTTGTTATCAACTGGTGAATTTTCACAACATAGAGATACTTTTCGTAACTTAGTTGCAAAATCTGAAGTAAGTGACATAAGTTCATATAAAGCATTGTGAAAAAATATATTTCTTATAGATCTTATTTATCTAACAAATCAGTTCTCGCTTTTTGTTTTCAGACTAAATCTGAACATGAAATAATGCAAATGAAAATACATTGGGAGCAGCAAAAACTACAATTCCAACAAAGGTTAGAAGAATTGGAATCCCAATTAAGAGAGACTAAAAATTCTTCAGTAGCTGAAAAACGAGAACTTGAGTTTGTAAGAAAAATCATTTAAATCATGCAATATATATTTATTTGTTTGTTTGTTATGATATATTAAACTGTAATGTAAATACTACTAGATAAGTCTTTACATAACTTCTCAAACAGTATATTTACTTATATTACAAAAACGAGAATTTGTATATTAATTAAATTTGTAATTAATTGCTATTCAACAATTTCTAGTTTTAAATTTTAAAAAAATAAAATCTTATCAAATTAACATTAAAATTAAATCAAATAAAGTGAACATTGCAGCAAAAACACATCTTTTAAAACTTCACTTTGAGTTTCTATAGTTTTAAATGTATTTAAAAGGGCCTGAATGGCCGAGTGCCTGGCGCTTGGTACCACAGGTTTCGGGTTCGAGCCCCGGCAGTGCCATGAATGTGTAGTAGTTCGGAATCCACTTTAAACCGTAGGTCCCGGCCCCAATAGGATCGTAGAGCTTTGCAGGGGCATTTTTACTCTGCGTCCGTGGCTTATCTTCAAGTTACACGTGCCCCTGGGTAATGCAAAGTGAGTAACGTCTGTGCAGCGCTTGCCTTAAAGCATCCAAGACGTCCATGTCTGTTTGCCAGCTGCATTGGGAAAAAAAATTTATCTAAAATGATTATTTTTTTAAATTTTGAAATCAATATATATCAAGGTATTTTTTTTTTTTAAAACTGGAAGAAAAAATTATTATGAAGAAACATGATTTACTTAAGTACACAAACCGTGTGCCACTGAATTGATTATTTAGATTAAGGCTATATTCATTATCCCTAGAATAATAATACATTAATTGTGCAATCATAGGTTTTATACAAATTTTGTAAATTTTATTATCATTATTTATACATATTATAAAGCATTAAATTTATATTGTCACAATAGTTCCACTCTGTCTATTTGTATCCATATGTATACAAATTTTATATTAAAACATGCTATCTGACATCTAAATTAAGATAATTATTTTGGTGCTGTATTTCAACATAAAAATATGTATGTTTTCATTTTTAGAAAATGAAACAATATACAAAACAAATTAATAAACTGAGAGAGAAACTTGAACTTCAGAAAAAAGAAAAAGAAGAATTGGAAGATCAAAAAGACATTTTAGAGTAAGTGTAACTCAATTGGTTAATTTTTATGTTTAGATCTATATCTTTTAGATTCATTTTCAACCAAACTTTGTAAATATTTAAGAATAAATCCTCAACAATATAATTATTTGTTATACATTTATTAAATAATAAGATTAATAAAAATAAGATGTATAAAAATATTTTATAAGATGGATTTACTTTTTATTTTAATAATTCGCTGGTATTCATATGTTTTTATTTATTTATTTTTATAAAAGAAATCATTAAGCTTCATCCTGAAAATTATTAATTTATTTTAAAATAGTGGAATTAAAATTGCAAATCTATTTTACAAAATGTCAATTTTCATATGTGTTGATATGGTTCAAGTTGCAAAATTTTGAACCAATCTTAATTTCTAAACAACTTTGTCAATAAATCAGCTTTGAGTAGTAGTACTGTATGAACAGAATTTTGAATAGCTCAAACAATAAAATACCTTACCTAAATAGACTAACTGTCAGAATAAGCTAAAATAGCTTGATAAAGTTATTCTTTGCTCCTTCATGGAAATTAAAAAGGATCCTAAAACTAATATATTTATATAGCTGTAGAATATAAACCTCCAATTTCTTCTTTTGGAGTATTTATTAATTGGCCAACGAATTACTAATCTGGGATCAATATTTTTTATGGGGGACCTTTTGCTGAGATAAAAGTATGTATGTTGTGGCATATATTCTTAGTCACAGTGGTATAATAATAAAATTAAAATTTCTAAACCAAAGTAGAAAATAATTTGCAGTAATACACAGATCTAAGATTCCTTTAAAATGGATGACTGGGAAGAATACTCTCGAATGCACGTTTCAAACTCTTTACTATAGGATTACCATTTGGGTTTTGTATTTTAGGAAAGATTTTAGTAAGTGATACTGATGTTCCATTAGACACTCTCAGTTATATTGTGCACATTCTACATGGTTGTATTATTGTCCAATAACACTCGACTACTGACCATGTATCCTTGAAATATACTAATGTCTTTTGCTGACTGCAATATCATCCATAGGCTGCTTCCACCGCCTATGTTCCTAGCAGGAAGAGTTCTAGATGTCAGTTTAGTTTTCACTCTTATAAAGGGAAGCTCATTGATATTGCCATGCCTTTTAATCTCTCAGATATGACAAGGCAAATTCGTAAATATTTTTTATCAATCTGAATTTTTGTTTTGCGACTGTATTTTTATGGTTTTATTCAAATTTTAGATAATGTAGCTGCCACCAGTTTTTCCTTTTGGGTAGGTTTTTCCTAAAAATAATGCTCTTCTGAACAATACTGTGCCCTATATCTCAGAAATAAAGGACGGTATTTATGTATTCATTTTTGTTCTTCTGTTTTTTGTTTCATTTTTTATTAATATCAGTTGTTCAGAATATTATTTCAACTTAACCCATATTTTATAGAATAGCTCTTACGATTTGCTTCCTTATCACAGGAACAGAATGACATCACAAAAATGAGTTTTCAACTTGAATAATCTTGATGATTTAATAAGAATGCAGAGCTTGTTATTTCATGAAATGAATGAGGAAAATGGCATGGGCGAAATTTGAGCTGGAACTTCATCTTACAATTTAGAAGAGGAAAAATGGGATATTGATGCTTCTCGGAGGACATTGAGAAACGAGACAAAGACTTGGAAAATTAACAGAGTAACACCGATGTAAATTCTGAGGAAGACGATGAAGGGAATTTCTACATTTGTCGCAGGAAGAAAGGAGGAAATGATGTGGGAAAAAAACTCCTTACACGCAACAGAAAAAAATCGCTAAGCATCTTATTAGATGACTTCCTAGTATAATAGGAAAGGCACAAATTATTGATTCAATTTTGGATACATGAAAATTCCTCATTGACAGTAACTTGGCAGTAATGATTATCATATATATACAAACCAATGTATTGACTTCATAGGGTCCAAATTATTCACAACTTATTAATAAGATGAAGATACATATCTTTGTAGCACTTCTATATGAGGCAAGAAGACTATTTTCAAGATTTATGGGATGAAGATGGGTTTGGTATAGAAATCTTTCATTTGACAATCTCTTTTTATATTTCAATTCCTATTGCAAACTCTTGAGATTCGATGATAAAAAAAGCAGATGACAAAGAAAGATTCACCAGTTAGCACCTATTTGAGAATTTAGTAGAGAACTGTGTAGCCTGCTACTATGTAGGGTCGAAATTTTTTTTATCTCATAGTTAATTCTTATGGACAAAAACTGTGGGTTCTGTTTCAAACTTTTAGACTCTTTCAGAAACCGAGTGAGTTCTGCTGTCGTAGTAGTCAACTTCTGCTTAACAGACCAAGAATAAATAATTTTTGAAATTGGGAAGTGTTGCTGTTTTATCCATTCTGCTTTACTTCTCATGAAAAAGTTTCTCATTTGATTTAGTTGTTACCTATATTATAAACAAAATTTTCATAATTGTACATGATACTAATATTTGCAGAAATCTTCAATGGTATCTAATTCATTGAGTTGACTGAATTGCCCATAAAATGCTAGAATGCATAATTATCTATTTTCTATTATTTTAACCTAAGATGTCACACTCTAAAATCTGTATGAATATTCAGCTGCTTTTGATCGTATAATAAATTATTTATTTTGATAAATTAATATTTAATCAATAATTTTTAATTTTGTTACTAATTTAATTGCATAATTTAAGTCTTAAAAGTTCTAAATGATAACTATGTTATGTATAATAATGCAGTTTTAAAATGTTTTTTAAAGGAAAAAATAATTTTATTGTTTTAATCTTTGACATTTTTTATCTTTGTATTACATTTTTCCCATGTCTCAATATAAAAATAAAATAAAAAGCTTGTTAATTAATACATCAATTAAGAATATTCTATCTTATCATTGAGTTTGGTTTTTATTTGAATTATAGAAAAAAGTTTCATTTCATTCATAACTATTGGTAATTTGTGTTTTTTATTTTAAACGCATTGATCTAAAATTTTTCATAGAAAAAATATTCCACCAGAAGTCCATTTTCAAGTACAAAATCAACTGATAGAACTCCAAAGAAGATTAGAAAGGTATCGACAATTGATTGCAGTTGATCCAAATTTTACAAAAATGATACCTACAATACCATTGTCTGATAAACTTCTGTCTGACATAAAAAACATTCAATATCAAACTTTTTCTCAACAGGTGAGTAATATTTATGAAGTAAGAAAAAATTATAAATTGTGCTAATCTTATTGCTCAAAAGAATGGATTACATGATTTTTCAAAAGTTTTATTTATTAATTGTGTAAAAGTTTATTTATACTTTTTTAATCACTTGAATTATGCTTTAAAAGCATAGATGTTTGTAAAATTATATTGCAGAGAATAATATCTTTATATATTGTTTTACATGGTTGTTAAAAAATAAAAATTGGAATTCCATAGTGAATAGCTAAAAGTGCATCATTTTTGACAAATTTATATAAATTAATACTTATTATAAGTCAAATATGTAATTTTGATGTTAAATTTGTAACTTGATTATTTTGCAGCTGTATTTTAAAACAGTTCACGATGTATTATTATACTGTGTCCAAGACCAATTTAAAATTCCCGGGGCTTATGAAATTTTTTTTTTTTTTTTCTTCTTATGCTGCTGGCACTGTCCTTGACAACTGTCTGAAATTTGACGTCAAAATATTCATTAGTGTTTGAGTTACGCATGGCTTTGTGAGACACTAAAAGTGATTTTGGCAATTTTTGAAGTGTCTGAATTAATTAAGCAAAGAACTTGCTTTAATTTTTTTTTTTTTTTTTTGTGTGTGTGGAAACGTATGGAGTGTTACAGAAGACATTCGGTGAGCATTCCTATATCGAAAGGAAATGTTTAGAAGTCGTATAAACAGTTCAAAGGCAGAGAACGCTTTGAAGACGAAGAGCCCTCTGTTAGACCCTCAACCGACGAAGCTCACGTCCAAAAAATTACTGATTTGGGGCTTGCAAACCGTCGATTTACAGTTAGAGACCTTGCTGATGATGTTGTAATTTCAAAAGGATCGGTCAATTTCATTTTGGGCCTTAAACGTGTCAAAACTTGACTGGTACCAAAAACACTGAATGCGCCAGCTCAGACTGCATTGATTCTTTGTGACTTTTTCGCCATAAATGAAACCCATATCGTTCCACAACCACCGTATTCACCCTGTGTGATTTTTGGCTATTTCCTAAACTTAAAAGACAACTCCGGGGACACCGTTTTGAGTCGATTGGAGAGATTCAACGTGAATCGCTGCACGCTTTGAAGGTCATCCCTGCCGATAACTTTTAGCATGCATTGAGGATTGGAAAAAAAGTTGGCATACATGCATTGTGTCTGGAGGGGATTACTTTAATGGCGATGAAATAAATTTGGAAGTATAAATAAAGAGTTTCTGAAAAAAAAAAAATTTGTCTTTCTTTTTGGGCACAGTAGTAGACTTTCAAGCAAGCTTGAGTAAGATCAGAATCATCTAATTATAATGACACCATTCAATCTATTCTTTCTTTGTTCCATTTGACTTGTAGAACAAGTATTATCGTCTGTTAATTAGTTGACATAATTAATTCTAGAACAAAGGTAAAAAAAGGTAGTAAATTATCTCCAAGAAAAAATTTTTACGTAAATGTGATGATGTTTACATTTCAAATGTTATATCTTGGTTTAATAGCTTGGAAAAAAACCATTGAAAATGAAATTTATTCATAACCATCACAATAATTTTTTGAAATATTTAATTAAATTAAAAAGGGGTTTAAACGAATATTTAGTGACAAGTTAGGATATTTTAATACAATGTATTATTTGAAAAAAAAAATTAGCTGAGTCCTCAAATTACATAAACTTTTTTATGAAAAGTGTTTATACTATAGATTTTGAGGTATTTATTATGCAAATGCTTTAGGCTTCATGGGTTATTTTTACTTACAAAAAAGATTTCAAATATTGAGAGTATGAAAAATATTTGATGAATTATGAATATGTTAGGCATGCAATCAGCAAGTCGTTTTTGTATGCAAATTGTAAATACTGAATATGTTGCAAGTAAATTCATGATATAAAAATCCATTGAAAATAATTTATTAATTTAAATGATTTTCTGAAGAAATGAGTTTAGATCATTATGGGATTACTTGCTTGTACAGAGCTCTAATATTTTCATACACATTTATTATTTCAAATAAATTTTTGTTTCTTAAATACACAAATATCATTAACTATTCTATTTCAGGCTTCTGGTGAACAAACAAACTTGCTTCAGAATGTGAAACAGAAGTTTGTAGAAAGAGATCTCCCAAAGAAAACTATTCGTCCTCGACGTAAATCACTTAAAACAAAAGAAAAGGCATTACAATCTAAAATTTCTAGCCCTATCTTAAGTTCAAGTAGTGACTTGGATTTAGAAAATTTATGAAGAAAACTCAAAATCAATTTATTTATTTTTATATATATTTTTATCAATGTGCATAGTTTATAATGTTTCTGAACAATTGTATTTTTAAATTGTTTGCATCTAATGTATTAAATATATATTTTTTAATTAATAATATTGTGTTATTTATGTATATTTTTTTAATTAACTTCTTTTCCTAGTAATATTGCTGCTGTAAGAAATTATTTGCTATCTTTATATATATATATAAATTTACAATAAAATATCTAAAGGACAAATTCAAAATATATATACTTTTATATATGCAGTTATCAGATTTGAAACATAATAATTTTTAAATGTAAGCTAACAAAACTAAATTTTATTTTTTTTAAAATGACTTTAAAAGAGAAAAAAAGATAATACCTATTTCTATCAATTTACTTTTTATTTTATGTTAAGACTTTTTGATTTAATATAAAAGAAAAACTTGAAATTTATCCACTAATTTATAAAAAGTTTATGTACCAGAAACTTCTTGAAATATTTAATCAATGAAGCATACACACCATTTTTTGCGATGTATCAACAACATTTTACTGGAATTTATGAATGCTACCTATATTATGTATGCAAAAATTATTTAATGGACAAACAATTTTAAATGTTCAAGATCAATTCCTTATGTAATTAATTTTGCATAAAACTAATAGTAAGTTTAGAATGAATGTAAATATGAAATTAATTTTATTCAT
Source organism: Caerostris darwini (assembly GCA_021605075.1). Classification (NCBI taxonomy): domain Eukaryota; kingdom Metazoa; phylum Arthropoda; class Arachnida; order Araneae; family Araneidae; genus Caerostris; species Caerostris darwini. Next base: position 446,653 of record BPLQ01008260.1, read on the forward strand.
TCAACATATATATAATAATACAATACAGTTACATGAACCATTTACAATAGTCATGCCTTTTGGCCTTTTTTGAAAAATTACTGTCATAACCTTGTTCAAAACAATTTTTTGACTTTAAACGAAGTATTTTATACTTAAGTTCTAAAAGTAAGTATTTTTTCACAATAATTAAAAAATTTTCAACCTTTGCATTATTGTGAATAATAAATAAAATAAAACTATTTTTAATGAAATTAAACAGTCAGGAAAAATTAACTTTCATGTTAAAATAGGTCCATATGAAAAAAGTAGTAAAGTGTGATCTTGGATACTGATTCAAATTGACATTTCTTATGCATGCTCTTCATTATACTGTGGAACATTGCTTGGGGTATTTTGTCCATTTGTCTCTCTCCAAGCGATTTTAATTTCCTGTACAGTTCAAGGAACCTTTAAACTATGTACACTGATAAAATGAAATCCCAACACCAAGAATAGTAAATAGTTTACAGAAATGAAATTTAAGCAAAGCATTTGTCTAAGTATTCGGTTTTGAGTACCGGCAATGCCATGGATGTAGTGGTTTGGAATCTGCTTTAAACTGTAGGTCCCAGTCTAGTATGATTGTAGAGCACATGATTGACAACCCTACCTCGTAAAAAGAAAACATCTCGTGTTTCGGAATCTGTCAGAAGGCCATGGCCCACGAAGCTTTCACGCCATTGAAGAAGAAGAGGATTTGTCTAAGTAAATATTTATTTAATTTAAGTTTCAAGGTCACAAGTTAAAATACTTATGTGCCAAAAGTAATGTCAAATGTTTAATGATTTTATATCAATAACCGCTGTAGTCTATATGATTTTGGATGCAAATGTGCATACCTTGTGTTGTACAAGTGCCAGATATCATTTTGTGGGATGTCAAATCAGCAAGTCCTTATTGGCTGTGGATGACTCTGGATTTGTCAGTAATGTCTTATATGTGCTTGATGGGAAAGAGACCTGATCAAGGTAACATGGCACTCTGTAGAACACATTGGCTGACAACAGCAGTATGGGGATGAACATTGTCCTGTTAAAAAATGTTTTGGAATTATGATCAAAAATGTCAACACAACCTGTTCAATTACCAGTCTGACATACAAATGTCATATGAAAGCTCCTCCTATCTTTGGAAATTGCTCTTCAAACCATAACTCCTGGTGTAGATCCAGTATGTTTATGATGCAGACAAATTGACTCCAAGCATTCACCTGAACCTCTTTTTAACCAACATACTATGGCCATTACTGGCACAAAGACAGAAACAGCTCTCATTTAGAGCAGATCTCCAATGAGCTCTTTTTGACATCGCTGATGACGGTTATTTGAAATTAGTGGCATGGCCGTTACAAGGCATCTGGCTCTTAGCTATTCCTCAAGTTATGGAATTGTTATCGGTCACTCTGGTGCTAACAGATGTTCGAATTTCTGCTGCATATGCAGAACAATATACTACAGACATGTGGCGAATACAGCGGTCGCGTCTCTTGGCCGGTTCGTGGGCTGCCTGATTCTATCATCTTGAGATTATCTTTCCGTGATCCCAGCTACCAAAAATCATGCTCAGTGGATACATCCTTGCTAAGTTTTTTCTGCAATATCGCGAAAAGAAAATCCACTTTCTCATAATCTTATACCATCATGAACCATTTCTGATTTTACTGACCAAGTGCAACAGGCATGGAATTTTATCTCACAAAATGGCATACGGCACCTATATGCACGACATGTTTGCATTTAAAATTATATATGATGGCGCTTATTAATGTATAACCACTTTGTATTTAAGTTGTCTCTCTCGCGCATTCTTTTAAGATGTGACCTTGAAACTTCAATCAAATATTACATAGACCAAGGGTGGCCAATCCAAATGATCTTGCGGGCCACTTTGGAAATGCATCATAAACTATAAAATTATATTATATAAAATGGCCACATATAAAATTATATATCCCCATATTTAATTTAGACCCACTAAAGACATTTTTTTGGAGTGAAAATTGGAACATAATGAGTAATTATTATTGTGTTTACTATTATTCTTAAATGTAAACATAGATAATATAATAATAATGATACTAAACGTACATTATAAAGAAATATATAACACTAAAAATAAATATAAATTATATAAAAAAAAAAAGGGGAAATCATTAAAAAAAAAATATTTTACTAGTGCGATATTTGCTTCGTCACTGTTTCACTTAGCTTTTATAAATCGATCTCAATTTGGGTATTTGCACATTGTAATTGGTGTTGCAGGTTAAAATCCGTTATGTTTGAGCGTGTTTTGTGTTTGCACAATATTATTTTAGAAAAAAACGATTCGCAGGTGTAAGTTGAATGAAAAGCTCTAACAGCTTCGACAATGAGTCTGTTTTGCTCTGCTATTAACAATCATCTGTGCGTATCAAGGGATAGTCACTTAAAGTGAAACATTGAACCTGTTATATTACATGTTCCAAGATGCGAGCTTCATAAGTTCACAGTTATGAGTTATTATTCTGCGAACTCATAACTGTAAATTCATAAATAAAACAGGCAATATCTGTCATATATTCGCAAGAATATTATTTTAAAATCAAAGTTAATTTTTTCTCATAATTTCAACAGTTAATTTTTGAATATATGGATGCATACATAATGCATTTTTTTAATGCATTGGTTTTAACTATTTTGGGCATTATAAAATAAATATATTTTGTAAAATTATGATAAATCTCATGGCCCAGAAAAATATTCAATTGAACTGTATTTTATGAATGTACATTTGACCTACTCTACCATAGAAAATATGAGCATTTTCAAACAGATTTTCTGTGTCGTACTGCTGTAATAACACAAATGATTTGAAGCGTTGTCGAGCTTTGTGCATAATGTTGGCCCACACAACTATCCCTCAACTGTAATTAGGCATTCTAGTGATATAACAGATTTCTTTCTCTCTCACACTAGCTGGTATCTAAAATCCTGGACCTATGATAAGCAAGGCATTATGGTGACAAAATTAGGAATGTGCTTTAATCATGTTACAAATATTAATTGTAATATGGCTTGATATACTACTGTGCCCGAAAAGTAAAACCAATTTTCAATTTAAATTTCCCGGGCACATGGAATTTCATTTTTTTTTTTTTTTTTTTTTTTTTTTTTAGGTTGTTGGCACTGTCCTTGCCATCTTTGTGAAATTTTACGTCAAAATATTCCTTGAGTTACGCTTGGCTTTGTGAGACGCTAAAACTGATTCCGGCGATTTGTGAAATGTCTGAATTAATTGAACAAAGAACTTGCATTGAATTTTGTTTGCAGAAACGTATAGAATGTTGCGGAAGGCATTCGGTGACCATTCCTATATCGAAAAGAAATGTATGGAAGTGGTATAAGCAGTTCAAAGAAGGCAGAGAACGCGTGGAAGACGAAGAGCCCTCTGGTCGACCACGAAGCTCACGTCCAAAAAATTAAAAGATTTGGTGCTTGCAAATCGTCGATTTACAATTAGAGACCTTGCTGATGATGTTGGAATTTCAAAAGGATCGGCCAAGTCCATTTTAAAAGATGTTTTGTGCCTCAAACGCGTCAAATCTCGATTGGTACCGAAAACACAATTTTTTGGAAAAACATCGTCGCTTTGAAGTGTGTGACACAATGCTTTCTGACTATCAGGACAAGTTGAAATGCATCATAACTAGAGAGGAAACTTAGATTTATGCTTACGACCCGGAAACCCGCTCAATCGAGAGAATATCGTGACAAAGGTGAAGCAAGACCGAAAAGAGCACGCCAAAGTCGCTCAAAAATTAAGGTCATGTTGACTGTTTTCTTCGATTACCGTGGTGTCGTGCATTATGAATTCCTTCCGCCGGGCCAAACTGTCAACAAGGAATATTATTTAAGTGTTATGCGTCGTTTGCGTGAAGCTATTCGCAGAAAGACTCAATGACATTCGAGAAAATTGAGGCGAGAGTTTTTACAAAATGAGTCAACGCAACATGAAGGACTACAGAGAATATAACTACCAACCTAAGACTTTATTTCATTATTATTATTTATTTTTTTCACTTCTGGATATCGGGATAACTACAATTTTTAGGCCTCTCCGTAACTTAAGTTTCCAGTTGTCAATTTTTCAGAGAATTGAGCCAACCAGTGTAGAAAGATAATTTTTATTGGGATGAATAGCTATAGCACTCATCTATGGATTAGAAGTTATTTTAACCTATTTAGAATTAATTTTAGCCATATATTTCAGAATTTTGTATCTTAACAATTACGGAGAAAAGTTGGAGATTTTTTTGCCGACAATTTATACAAGAAGGGAGAAATTGTCTTAACATGCAACGATTTTATGCTTCATTTTTTAAATTCTATATAAATGTAAATTTAATGTTTCTATATAACTTATGTCCATAAATTAAGGATAATGAAGTTCAGGCAAAGAAAGAGACAGAAGCAAAACAAATTTCACTTATTTGTAAAGTCTATTTATTAAACAAAAGGTAAAGAGCAAAAAAGATGCTATATGTTTGACATAATTAATAAAAATTGCGATTTTTACTCCCTGGAGCAAATTTCAAAAAAGAACCTATTTACAAAAAACAGTATAACATGGTTAATATGGAGTATGTCTCCCGAACGATGCAATACAGGCCTTACAACGCCTAGGCATGCTGAGTATCAAATTATCAATCTGATCTTGGGCACCCATGGCGCCCCGAAACAAACGTACATGTTGTTCCAGAATGACATCCCGATAGGTGTGGCCTGTCATCGTTACACTCTGAACATGCAGATCAGTTCTGGAACCAAGAATAATTCCTCCCCAAACGAGCCATCCTGCACCACTGTAACGGTGTCGTTCAATGGTGTTCTCTTGGTGGTAACGGGTACCTGGCGCTCTCCATATGAAAGTCCGGCGAGAATCAGACTGCAAACTAAACCTGGACTCGTCGGAAAACATCACACCAGACCACTGTTGCGGTGTCCACAATGCATGCTCTCTACTCTAGGTTAATCGCAGGCGACAGTGAGTTGCGGTAAGTGGAACACATCTGACAGGCCTACGAGCATATAGACCAATGTGCCCTAAGCGTCTGTACACGGTCTGCCTTGAAACTGTCGTACCGTTAGCTGAAGAGAGCTGACGAGACAGATCTGATGCTGTGCTCCGTCTGTTTCTTTTGGCAGTAACTGCTAAATACCGGTCCTCATTCGGCGTTGTAACTCGGGGGCGACCTGTGCTGTAACATCTACTCACATTACCATCATCTTATAATCGTTGCCAAAGCCTGGAGATGACACTCAGGGCGATTCCAAGTTCCTCGGATACTTCCAGCTGGGTACGTCCACATTGCAGTCGTCCGATAATTCTACCACGTAAAAAATCATCCAAATGCTTCTTTTATGCCATAACTATGCGGTTATTGCACTGAAAGGCTTTTAAAGAGCTTGTGAACAATTTTACTTCTTTGTCACATTCCTTATATACCCTTCTCTTACACTCTCGTCATTGTGACGTACTATCCGCGCCATCTGGGGGTTTCCTGTAATTTGCATATTCCTCTTCAAGATGTGTGTGATCATTCTACAGGTGAAATTTTTATTTTATAGTTCAATTTCTGTGTGATTCTGAATTATCCTTAATTTATGGACGAGAGTGTATTTATCGTTTCTTTTTCTATCAAAAATAAAATTGTTACATATATATCTATAAACACGCACACACAAACATATATATTTACATTTTTATACAAAATTCCCAAAAAAAAAAAGTGAATTAAGAATTATTCAAGATCCGAGGTGCATATAAGCTGCAGTGACGAAATGAGAACTTTATATAGCTGAGATTATAACTTATTAAGTGTTTTTTGCAATTGCTAACAGTTTTCATAAATCCTCCATAACTTAGATATTTTCCTACAGTTCTTATAGGAAATACTAAATCATTCTACTAACTATCCGTTAATTATTTGTTATTAGATATTAGAGCAGCAGACAATGCATTTTCAATTCATACACTAATTATTAGTGATAATCTTTCAGAGTTGCGAACAAAATATTCGCTTCTTATATTTATTGATCTTAAGTAAACTATTAACATATGATTTGAGAGAAAGAAGGATTTCACACATTTCATAATCGATTCATAGAATGTTAGCATTTTTTTTAAGTAAAGGAAAGGAGCCATGCGGAGATGCGCCATCTTGAGCACTATTAGGCTGGAAATATTCATCTGACGAATTTTGAAAATTTTTTATCTCATGGAGATGTGTGGTGATGTTCCTTAACTTTAAACCCTTAAATAAACAAAAGCCCGATCCTAGAAAGAGCACGCTAACACAAACATTAACATTAAGAATTTCGCAATAACCATTTAATAACATACGCAAAATCCGCTATAACCCACACCACATATAAACCTACAGGTTCGAATGCCTTGAGAGACTTATACAGGGTGGATAAGGAAACACATACACAATTAAAACTAAAGCAATTTAAAATATAAATAAAACGTGTTTATTAATATTTACAAATTAAATAGTTAAAAATACGTCATAGAAATTGCATTAGTACAAGTGATTTCAAATAAGCATTAGCCAACATAATACATATATAATATACTGCAATCGCAATTAATAAAAAATTACGTGTCCCAACATCTCAGAAATAATATAGGTGTATGGTTCGCACGTCCTTGATCCATTCCCTAATAGCACCAACTATTGCTGACAAAGTTTTTTTTTTTTTTTTTTTTTTCAAAAATAAAAGTTCCATTTAAATAAAGCAATCACTCACATACATTGATGATGATTTCTACGGACGGCATAGGCATCATGACGAATGGAGTTCAACATTGTGTAAGGATGTGGCAGCAGAGGCCAACAACAAATGGGACTCATCCATGTATGTCTGCATCACCGATGTCGGACAGGAAGCCTCGTGGCTTGGCCTTTTGACTCTCGGAGCTCGGGCAGGGGACAGCGACTAGGTATCTTTCCTCTTCTAGCCCTTCCAGCACTCCCCCTCCACTATTACGTGGGGGGACAACTCACTTTCTCCAAATTTTCTTCTCGTCCTCCTGTCTTTCAGCGATTCCTCTATTCATTCTCTTTCCGTTGATTCCTCTTCCATTATCCCCTGTTGTCGTCAATAGCACTGACACCACTCATACATGTTTTCTTTCACAAGCGGACTGTATCACACTCACACAATAAGTAATCACAATGAAAACTTAACAACTATTTATTTACATGACAGTCACAGCCACTCGCAGCCGTGATGTTCACTCTTGCCTCTCTGGCATTACACTGAAGACTCACACTTATGCGCTCGCAGGCGCATGCGTACACACACTTTTTTTCGCCGCTAGGGGTATCCTTGCGCGTTGGCGCGAACATACCGCCCGGCGTTGACATGTTCACATTCAACTCTTTAAGAATTCAAATTTTCACAAAATTCTCAAATTATTCACTTATACACTGATCACACAAAAAATACACCATAATAAAAAATACATTTTCCTAAAAATATTCACACAATAAGCAGATAACAAACAAAATACACAATAAAAATTAATTTTCCTCATTAACACTAGGGAAATGTACGATATTAACTACTGGCCTTTTATATATGCCATTTTTATCTTTTAAAGTAACCACTCTAGTTACTTTATCTTCACCTGGATGAATTTTGATAATTCTGGCCAAATTCCATTTTAAAGGACAATAATTATCAGGATTTTTAATTAACACCAAATCCCCTTCTTTTATATCTGCTTTACCCTTAGACCATTTAGGTCTATTTAACAGCTTATTTAAATACTCCGATGACCACTTTTTCCAAAGATGTTGAGTCATTTTTTCAACCAATTGCCAACGGCTCAATCGATTCATTGGAGTTTCATTAAAATTAGGTTCAGGCAATGTAACTAAAGATGAACCAATTAAAAAACGTGCAGGAGTTAATGCTTCCACATCATTTGGATCACTTGAAAGTGGACAAAGAGGTCTAGAATTAAGAACTGCTTCAATTTGAACAATAAGAGTTAAAAACTCTTCATAGCTTAAAATTGTTTTCCCTACAATACGTTTCAAATGGTATTTAAGAGATTTGACACTAGATTCCCATAGTCCTCCAAAGTGTGGAGTAGCAGGGGGATTAAAGAACCACTTAATACCTTCATTAGCCATATAATTCTCAATTTCTTCTGCACTCTTAAACTTAAATAAAGATTTGAGAAACACTTTTAATTCTCTATTGGCACCAACAAAATTTCGACCATTGTCACTATGCACTTCTGCAGGCTTACCTCTTCTAGCTATAAATCTTTTAAGGCTTGCTAAAAATGCTGCAGTAGTTAAATCATTTACAATTTCAAAATGTAAGCATTTTGTAGAAAAACATACATATATACACACAAATATCTTTTTTACCTGCTTACTTCGTCCAGTGAAATTTTTGATTTCAAATGGACCACAAAAGTCCACACCTACCCGATTAAAGACACGAGTAGGAGTCACTCTGGCAGCTGGTAGTTGTCCCATAATTTTATTGGAACCTTTTGAATTTATTTTTTTACAAATTATGCAATTAAAAATTATCTTTCGAACAGTATTTCTACCTCTTACAATCCAAAATCTATTTCTTATCAAAGATATGGTTGTTTCAGCACCTGCATGAAAATATAAAGAATGATAATGATTATTAACAGTAAACGTAAAATTATGTTTAGCAGGAATAATTAGTGGACATTTTTGATTATAGAGTAAGTTGGAGTTCTTGAGTCTTCCACCCACTCTTAATAATCCATCATCATCTATAAATGGACACAAATTTACCAATTCACTATTGTTCGGGATAGAAGTACCCTTCTCCAAGCTTTGAAGTTCTTTTATGAAAGCAGTTCTCTGAATGTTTTTAACAATACATACTAATGATTGTGAAAGTTCAATAGTTGTCAAAGTACCAGAAGTTCGGTTTAATGGATTTCTTGTATTGTTGATAAATCTTTTGCACCAGGCGACGATTCTCTTGAGTTTTGTAAATGAAGAACAGTTATTAATAACATCTAAAGGCTCCACAATATGAGTCACGGCACACACTTGATTTGCTGTTGACAGCTTCAGCTCACTCGAAATCATATCCTCGTCCTTTGATGTCAGATCTCCATCCACAAGGCGCACCGGACCTCCTGGATACTCGTTGTTCACTAAAAATGGTGGTCCACTCCACCATAACTCATTCTCTTGGAGTTTATCTACATGTAGATCACGGGAAATGATGTCGGCACAGTTCATTTCAGACGGCACAAAATTCCAGTCTTTGACATTTGTAAATTGCTGCACTTTTGATACGCAATTAGACACAAATGTTTTTAAGTAACACGGTTCTTTCATTATCATTTCATTTCTCTTTATCGAGGCCTGGATAATTTTCGAATCTGTCCACAAAACAGTTCGAGACACATCACTTTTTAGAGATGTTTTCACTTTGTGCACTAATTTGGATAGCAGTACGGTAGCACAGAGCTCCAATCGTGGCATTGAAATGGTTTTGATCGGGGCAACTCGAGATTTGCTGACACTTAATTTCACAAACACTTGTCCAGAAGCACTGCAATATTTTAAATAAAGTACTGCACCGTAGGCGACTTCACTAACATCTGAGAAGCCGTGTTCGAAGTGTACTGGTTCACTGATAACTTGGTTCACTATTCGTGGAATATGAATGTCACTAATGGTTGCTAAAGCTGTGAGAAATTCCTGCCATGCCTCAAGCTCTTTTTTAGGCAAATTATTCCAGTCGAGTTTGATTAGCCACAGTTTTTGCAAGAAAATGTTTGCCTTTGTCACAATTGGGCCAAGTAAACCCAAAGGATCAAAAATCTTTGCTACGGTTGATAACACTGCACGCTTTGTAAACGAAATACCACAGTCTACTTTCACTTTGAAGGAAAAACAATCTTTGTTAGGTTGCCATATTATTCCTAATGTTTTTATTTCCTCTGGAGAAAAGGAGTAATCAGCCTCGTCACTCTCCGTCAGAAAATTTCCACTGCTGCACCACTGATGTAACTGCATTCCACTTCTGTTCAGAATTTCTATTAACTCTTTAGTAAGTCTGAGAGCTTCCGTTACAGTATTTGCACCGGAAAGGACATCGTCCATATAAAAGTCCTCTGCCAATATAGGCGCCGATACAGGAAAGTTAACTTTCTCATGTATTGCTAATTGCTTAAGTGTGCGCATAGCTAAAAAAGGAGCACTAACTGTTCCGTATGTGACAGTTGCGAGTTCATATTCTTTAACTGGCTCATTAATTCCGTCTTTCCACAAAATACGCTGCAATTTTCTTTGACTGGGGCAAATGTTTATGGTTCTATACATTTTTTTAATATCGGCCGAAAACGAATAAATGTGGTTACGAAATCTAACCATAATTGAAAAAAGGTCGTCTTGTATTACCCCTCCGTTATATTGTAAAGAATTAAGCGAATTTCCTTCTGTTGTAAGGGAAGACGCGTTAAACACGACACGAAGTTTTGTTTTTAATTTGTCGGGACGATATACACCTAAGTGGGGTATATAATAAGTACCCTCAGTTTCTTCACTTTCTTTAATTTGATTCATGTGACCCATTTCTTCATATTCACATAAAAAATCTTTATATAACAATAAATAGTCAGGATCTTTCACTAATCGCCTCCATAAGGAATCTAACCTTTTTAGCGCAATATCTCTAGATTTTCCCAAACACTTAGGATCTTCTTTAAGGGGCATTTTAACTACATATTTCCCTTCTATATCTCTAAAAAAATTATTTTTGTAATGCTCTTCACATATCCGAGTTTCATTATTAGGAGGAGTGTCCATTTCTATGTTTTCTATTTCCCAGAAAGATTTAACAGTTTTATCTAACTGCTCATAATTATCTCTAATTAATCCACAATGAATATTCTCATTTAAATCACAAGGAACACTCCCGGAAACAACATATCTGAAACACGAATTTTGTAAAACTAAGTTAGATTCAGGGGGATATATTTGTCCTGATCTCAAAAGGCTATAAAAAATCTCTCCGCCTAATAAAATATCAATTCTTCCTGGAATGTTAAATTGTGGATCCGCTAACTCAATATTACTTAAATCATACATATTAAGTTTTAAAATTTTACTAGGAGTTACATTAGTAATTCGGGGAACAACTAAAAATTTCAACTCTCTTTCATAGCTATTTGAATTATTTTTTAATTTAGCAGTAACTTGATTTTTAATATTTAAAGACGCGTCATTTAATCCCGATACTACTAGATTAGTTTTTTCTTTCTTTAAATTAAGTCGATCAGCACATTCTCTAGTTATAAAACAGGCCATTGAACCTTGATCTAAGAGCGCTCTTACTTCTAATGAATTTTCTGAATTATTATCTAAATAACATTTAGCTGTGCTCAATAGAACCGTTTTGGTTCCACTTGGTATAAAGCTCGTAGCTGCAAATAATTTATTACTATTTGGAGAAGTGCTTTCACCGGCTGGTAAAAACTCTTGAGCTGGGGGGGGAAAACGGGGTATTGGAACCGATTTCATTACGTTCTTTCTGATATGACTCATCGCGATTCTCTGCGCTTTTGCGAGGGTAGTGTAAACTTTTATGGTGTTTACGTTTACAAAAACAAGATACTTTCGCTTTGCATTTAGACACTGAACAATTAATCTGTAAACAATTAAAACACATATGGTTTTGTTTAACAAGTTCAACTCTCTCATTCACTGACATTTTTAAATAATTAGGACAATTAGAAATATGATGACTTTTAGCACATAACAAACAATTTGACTCTTTAATGTCCGAAACAAACACTTTTGACACAATTTTAGAATTTCTAAAATTAGTTTTACTTTTTTGAAAGTTACTTGTGCCTTCGTAAATTGACTTTCCACGCGATGCAACATAAATATCACACTCTTCAGCTAATTTTACTGGGGGGAACCAACTATCTGCTTGCCGTATACCTATGTGAGATGCGATTTCTCTATCCAAAGTTTGAAATAACTTATCAGAAACTATTAATTGTTTTAAGGTTTCATAATCCGACACTTTTCTTAATTTTAAATAGTATTCAAAATTAGTAGTTAAGCGCTACGCAAACTGCACATACGAATCATTTAAGCGCTCAGCTTTTCTAAAATTTTCTAAGCATGCTTGTGGTGAAGGCTCATACTCTCGCAACACAACTGACTTAATTGTCTCATAGTTTTTTATATCTTCACCACTTAAATAAGTTATTATATTAGAAGCTTTTTCTCCTAATAAATTTAACAGGATCTCAACTTTATATATCTCAGGTACATATTTAATTCTAAATGCGCGTTCTAAAGAATTAAAGAAAAAACTCCACCCCTCCGGTCGAGTGGGAATTCTGACAGTTAAAGTTCGAACACTTTTTATTACTTGATCAATAGTATCTGGTTTGGCTTCACCTTCACACACTTCTGATTTACTTTCATTTTTAATTTTTGCGAGTTCTAATTCATTTTTAACTCGTTCTAATTTTATTTTGTCCAGATCTATTTGCCGTTGCTCCTCATTTTTACGATTGTCAATAATCGTGTTGGCAATGTCTTTAACCATGTCTGGTCTATTTTTAAACACATCACTTTGTTCAATTGCGTCATATAAATCTGAAATTGTTAATTTTTCAGATACTTTCAAATTTATTTCTGCGGCAATGAGCTGCAAATCTTCTTTTTTGGCACCTTTAAACATGTTTGCACAAAATATTAAATATATGGATTTAAAAGTTTTTTCCACTTACTTCTTTCACAAAGCTTTTCTCTTGACTTATGTTATCCACAGGTTTGAGCCACTCTCCGGCTCTGCTAGGATCAAAATGTTGTCGTCAATAGCACTGACACCACTCATACATGTTTTCTTTCACAAGCGGACTGTATCACACTCACACAATAAGTAATCACAATGAAAACTTAACAACTATTTATTTACATGACAGTCACAGCCACTCGCAGCCGTGATGTTCACTCTTGCCTCTCTGGCATTACACTGAAGACTCACACTTATGCGCTCGCAGGCGCATGCGTACACACACTTTTTTTCGCCGCTAGGGGTATCCTTGCGCGTTGGCGCGAACATCCCCGTCATATCCCCAGGCGGCGGCATGGATGTTTGTGAGTGCTTCGGAATCCATGTTAAACTGTAGGTCCCTGACTATTTAGTCCAAAGTGTGCACAATATGACAGCAAGTGCGACAAACCGAACCCTCATATCCCCAGAATCTTTGTATGTATTTTTAGACCACCCGCCCCTTCATTCATAATTCGTTGAATTTTATTAGAGAATCCGTCCCTGGGCATACAGGCCTTTTTATTTGGAGGGAGGGATAATTTCGGCACTTAATCAGGACGAAGAGGCGGCAAGTCTTTTTCGTATATTTTTTCTCAAAGCATATCCTTATCACGCTATCCGTCGCCGAAGTACTCTGTTTTGATGAAGAAGTTTTCTTCTCTATTAGAAATAAACGTAAAAACCCTGTGATTAAGATCAACAATAATATTATCCTTTGGAATAGTCAAACTAAATATTTAGGATTTATGCTGGATCAGCATTTACCTTGGAAACAACATTTTCTGCACACCAAAACTAAATTTCGTATTGCCTTCAGAAAATTCTACCCACTTATAAATAGAAATTTTACCATGACCAGAGGTAACAAAATTCTTATTTATACGGCTATGCTTCGCCCAATTCTCAATCACGCTTGGCCGATCTGGTCCTATGCAGCTAAATCCAATTTAAAAACGCTTGAAATTTTACAAAATATCACTATCCGCCAAATTACCTCTGCTAAATGGTTCATGCGCATTTCTGACATCTATAAAGCTATTAACATTCCTTCCTTAAAATATTTTCTTAAATACATCTCGGTTAATTTTTTTGACACGCTTATTAATCATGAAAATACTGCAATCCAGGAGATTGGCTCTTACGTTCCCAATTATGATTTAAAACGTTCGCGCAAAATTTTAAGTTTAATTTTTTTTAAATATTTTTCTTTTCTTTTATCTGTTTGTGATTGTAAATTAATTTTTATTATATTTGTAAATAAATTCTGGGCAATTTCATTGTTTCAACTGTATTTACCCTTTATATAGGAGATGAAGCCCCCAAGGCTAAATAGCTCCAAAAGAATACGTCAACCAGAAGTACTCTGTTTCCGTTCGAAGAGACACCCCATCAATAAATTACGTGAGCACAGATAACTCGCACCAATTTCAACACCGCAAACGGTAATCACTTTCAGTCGGCAAAGACTTGCTTCCTCCGGAAACTGGTCATCCCTTTGAACAGATTGGATTCGCATCCGGTGAGGACTAGTGACCATCAAACACATCCTTCCAAGGGAAACACATCAAATATATTATCACAACACCAGAATAATATAAAAATTACATACAATTTTACTTTAATACAAAAAAAAATATTTATAAATGCGTATTGACACCAATATCAACACAACAGATGGAACTTTTTCAAATTTCAGAAAGACACATTGTTTTTCCGCTATAGAAAAAAAAATGTGCCCTTCAGCATCGAATATTGATCTAAATATGTACGCGTATAATTTTCATTGAATATTTATCTAGATAATCACATAAAATAAAAGGAAAAAAAGGCATTTTTGAAACATTTCAGATATTAAAATTATTCCTTTTCGAAATACAAGCGGCCTGATGGCCAATTGGCTGGTGCTCTGGCCTTTGGTAAAACAGGCTTCAGGTTCGAATCCTGGCGGTGGCATGGATGTTTGTGAGTGGTTCGGAATCCACGTTAAACTGTAGGTCCCGGTCTGTTTAGCCTAAAGTGTGCACAAGATGACCGTAGAGCGACAAAACCAAACCTTTCGAAATTCACGACTCAATTGAAACCAGCTAGCATACTTTTACTATTATATCATACTATTTTTATATTTTAGAGTTACATTATGTAAATTTATATACTTTGAATATATTCTGAATAAAAAAAAAATTCTTAAAATTCCGAAGAAATTTATCGAGTAATCTATAATTACCATGGAAATGTTTGCTGAAATACTTATTATACACACATCACAGGTTCACACATCACATACGATAATCACAGGTTCAAATTCTGGCGGTAGCATGGATGTTTGTGAGTGGTTCGTAATCCACGTTAAATAATAGGTCCGTCTATTTAGCCAATTTTCTAGCCAAGTCCCGATCTAATTAGCCTAAAGTGTGCAAAACAAATGACCGTAGAGTGACAAACCAACCAATCTAGGGTTTAACTTGAATCTCTTTGCATAAATCTTAATTCAATCCGGCATTTTTATTCTTAAAATAGTAATTGAAAAATGTCATAACTTGATTTCTAAATTTTCTCAAATTCAGAATTCAAAATACTGCTTTAGAAGTCCTCCTTTAAAATTCAATTTTCGATTAATCCGAGATTAACTTTGTCATAAATCTTGCATCAAATGCCTTCAATTCCGCAATCCATTTTGTGAGATAAATTATGTTTTGATGTAGATCTCTTGTATAAATATCGCTTCAAACGGGAATTTTCATTCATAAAATAGCAATTTTAAAATGATTGATTATTGAATAACTTAAATTATTATTAAAATGATTGATTGGTTGGTTTCTAAATTTTCTCAAATTCAGTATTCAAAATACTACTTTAGAACTCCTCCTTTAAAATTCCAAATTTCGAGATTAACTTTGTCAAAAATTACGCATCAAAGGCCTTCAATTCCGCAACTCCTTTTTTGAGATAAATTACGTCTTACACTTCATTTAAATATAAATTCAAATGCTCTTATTTTATCAGAAATCATTCACCGTTCTAGTGGACTTCATTAACACTTCTTTATCTGATGGCGCGAAAGAATGATCACGTAATCAGAATCTATAAAACAATAACAATTCTAAGAAGTAAAAATTAAAATGTATATATTTCCTAGAGATATTTCTTTTTTGTTTATTGAAAAGAAAACTAAAATCATTCCACTCTTTCAAACGAAACCTACGCAAAAGTTGGGAAAAGCCTAATTTAAAGAATAAACATATTCCAATAATTCCATAAAATTCTGTAATAAACATATCAATCGACAGATCAGCCTCTTGACCCCTTGTAAGATGCCTTGTGATATTTTTCACTTGCTTTATCTATCTTGAAAATTCTTGACCTGTGAACTTTATGATCGTTATGATCACTACTGTTCCGCAAAATCTAAATTCTTCACTTGCATTGCAGTTTTGCTAGCAAAATGATGGCCATGCGAGCTTCTCTGCTGTTTGTTGCTTTTCTGGTAACTCTTCTCCATAGCAATGTTGCGCAACAAGGTAAGGAAATTGTTTTAGATATTTTTAATTACTTATAATTTTATGATTAAATTTTTTTAAGTAAATTATACGCGTAATATCGTTTTATTAGATTTTAATCTAATAGTAAAGCTGTGTAGGTAAATTAAAATTCTACAGCATTATTTTTTTCTTTCAACATATAGAATTAATTTTTTTTTCAATAACTTTTAAATAACGTGAATTACATTTTAAAGAGAAAAAAATTATATATTTTGATAAAGAATAAATAAAATAATTTTTAGAAAATAAAAAAGTGACAGCGTTTTCATTATTCATTCAAATATATTTGGAAATTCCAGAATTATCAGTCCACACATATATATATATATTTTTATCTTAATTGGTTGGAAAACTATTTAATAAATGTAATGTAATAAAGTTAATATGAAAATAAATTGTATATTTTCAGATGAAATAAATTTATGTCATTACTTTTAATATTTTTTCAATTAAATAAATATATTTCTTAGTGAAAAGAATTAAAATTATAATTGAGTGCAAATAAATAATTGATCATAAGATTATAATCAGTTATTAAAAGATTATAAAAATATTAATTAAAGATTATTTAAATAATTTTATTATTAAATAATCATATATTAAATTTTATTATAAGATTTAAAGATTATTTAAGATTTATTAAACATTTTTTGGACTTTATATTTAAAACATATAAATATAAAGTAAATTACAATACAATTTAAATACAAAGTAATTATGTATGTGAGAAATTTACTGGTAGGTTTTCCTAAAATTAATTAAATCTTTTTCTGGGCTTGTTTGTTTGCGTGTATTTGTGAAATATCGATGCAGTAAATTTATACAAATAAATAAATTATAAATTTAATAATATTAGGTACAAAAAAAAGTAATGTGAACTCAGATTTTTTAAAAATAATTTGGATTTAAATTTCATCTTAGAGATGAAATATAGCGAAATTTTGCCCACTTTTTATACTAGAAATCAATGACACTTAAAGATATTTGACTGATCGGTGGTGCAATTAGCTTCACTTTAAAATATCCTGTTATTTTCTAATAGTGCCCAATTCATAGAATTTTTTTATAATATTTCGAAATGTTTTCACTTTTTATGATTTTTTTTCGTTTGAGACTTATCTTTGTCATGATATATCATTTGATTTTTCAGGAATTTTTGATAAAATTGCGGCAAATACTATTATTATTATGTTCAAGTACATCTTAGAGTGCATTAGTTATTCTTATGAACCACATTTGAAATTTTGAACACATATTGCAGTGTATCTCTAAAATTAATTGAGCTTGCCCAAAAGGAAGTTCTTCTGAAATCATGAACATAACTTAAGTTAATCAAATAAATTAAAGGATTTATCTCTGACTTATTCCGTTGTAGCACATTTGTACAAAATAACATTCAAAATACTAAACAGGCTTTAATGCAATATAGATCTTCAATATTGACTTTCAGTTCCATGTGTTTTTACTATTTTGGGAATATTGTAGTTAGCAATTAATGGTTACAAATTGAATTTTCATTTTTCCAATATTATTTTTCTCTTCTAGTTCAAATGCCAGAGGCAGGCGCCTTACTTCTTCCGGATGAAGAGCTAAGCGCCCAGGTGCAGTCATTGCAGAAGAACATAAGTGAACTATGGACCTACATTTACCAGTTACGAGGTGCAGTGTCTCAGCACCTCAACCATCTACGAGCACATCAAGTGGAACTCGAAGATCAAATGCACAGGATGTCACACTATCATGATGGTAAGAAATTAATTAGTTTCATTACGTTAAGCACCCATTCTTAGCCCCCAGGCTTAAATGAACCGCCCATAATAACTACTTATTTACATTCATAGTTTTCTAATGAGTGAAAACTCTTGTGAACGATTTGCAAAGCAGGGGGGGATGAGGGATAGTGAATGAAATAAGGAAATAAAGGAATGAATGAATGGCTTAGACATTTATTGAAAAAGAACGATGTAACGATATTAACGTTTGCACAATGGCCTTACGATAATTGAAATAGACTACATAAAGTTTGCACTGCAAGTCACTGAGGTTTCTGGTAAAAGTGTTTGAAATATGTCTATGGTAGTTTTCTCAAGGGTAGTGGATCCATTGATGGCAATAAGTTCAAGTCCAAAGGTAATTTGTATGAAACTGAAGGGGCCTGAATGGCGAGTGACTCTGACGCTCGATGCCACAGGTTTTCGGTTCGAATACCGGAAGTGCCACGGATGTTTGTAGTGGTTCGGAATACACTTTAAGCCGTAGGTCCCGGTTTCATATGATTATAGAGAGTCACAGAGCCCAATCAGACTTCTCTCACCCAGATCATTCCCAGACTGTATACGGACAACTCAGCTCTAGGCATAGTGATGTGGTGTGGTGTAGTAGTAGTATGAAATTGAAGAGAGTTCACCTCTGTGAATCCTTTGATGTGTTAAAATATCCATTGACTAGCAGAGGGATTCTTCTACAGTTATAATAGGGTCCATATCACTTACATCCAATGGCTCAATATAAAACTAGTATTAAGCGCGCTTCGCCATTAAATTCGATCCCGTGCCCCATACTCATGTTGTCTAACTGCATATGAATTTTTGGCTTTTTGAGTCCCTCAACCTTCTGCAATACGTTTACTCGAATTTTGCTTCCAACTTCTTACATATAAGCAAACATTATAAAATTCCTCAAAGGATTTGACTTATTTTTAGATTTTACCTGTATAAATTTTACTTCATTGTGGCATTTATTGTAATGCTTAGTTAGATCTCGTTGAAACCTTTTAAGTGCTCCCTTGATCACTCCTGTAGCACGTCTGGACACGGGTTAAAATAGCGGGAACTGAATTCTAAGCTAACTCGTCCTCGCTTTCTTCCCTGTTCTACTAGAATCATTCAACATTCTTTTACACGATGATATATTTAGATTTTTCCAAATTATATATAGTTTTGAAGTTATTAACATTTCAAATTGGACATGGAAACAAAACTCTCCAATCTTGAACTTGCTACCCATACGAACCGATTTTCTAGACGTTTTCTCATCAAAAACTGAAATACACTCACGAATTCCAATTTATTACTTGTAAACATGCCTTTTTTCCCTGGATTGAAATAATTAGCAAAAGATTGTGGTTCCTGTGTTTCTCAGAATGCCAATTACACAGTCCAGTCACATTAATGTGTCAAAAGCCAGAATATACACTCTTGTATATTCTGGCTTTAAGTGGAGTGTGGAATGTGGTATTAAGTGGAATTCTTTATACACACTCCACTGCAATGTGCTGCCATCTGCCTTTTGTGATTGGTTATTTCACGTTGACGTCGAAAGTAGATGGTGGTCACATTAATGTGTCTGGACTGTGTATCTTAAACTATGTTGAAAATATAGCAATAGTGATTGGACTTATAGTTTCATAGTAGTTCACATGGCTTCTTATGTCGAGAAGCAAATGTTAAACACATCAATCTAGTGCAATAACCAATAGCAAATCGGGTTCTATAAGAATACACCAATGTTTAACCACAACCATTCGTGAAAATAGCAATTAATTACTTTACTCGAATATCGCCCGACTCGTGTAAAAAAGACTTTAAATAAATAATTTAGACTTCAAAACAGAAAAAAAAAAATGGTTACAATTTTTATAGATTTTAAATATTCATTATAAGAAGTTCTTGTAAAAAATATTTTAAATAAAAAATTTAGAATTCTAAAAAGAAAAAAATAGGAAAACATTTTATTATGAAAAAGAATTTACAATTTTTTTTTATTGACAAAGACCTCAAGATCATGTCTTGTTTTGATCAAGAAAGATAGAATGATGAATATTAGATAAAAATAATTTACAAATAATTTCTTAGCTTCTATTTCAAATTTGTAAACAAGTAATCGCAAAAACTTCCTGCTGTAATCAGTTTTCTAATCTATAAAAACATGTCAACAGAGGTTAATGCTCTTTTGTAAATAATCGCCACAGTCTTCAAAATCGAAATGCTTATGAATTTCATAATATTACAAAAAAAAAAAAAAATTATGAGAAATAATTTTATCAACAAAAAAATTTATGCTTAAAACAGTTTTTATTAAATAAAAAAGAAAAGATAACAACATATTGAAATTTCAAAAATAATTGATACCATAATTTTATTTTTTCCCATCAGAAAAAATTTCAGTTAAATTCTTAAAACAACAAATGAGAATATTTTTTTTTTACTAATTCAAAGCCAAAAATAAAATAATTTTTAAATTATCGATATAATAATATAAATCGATTAAATTCCATTAAATATGGAATAAAGTTTTTTTTTTAATTGAAAGTATATTAGTAAAACATTAAAATACTAATACACAGAAAAATTAGTACACATTAAAAAATTAGTATGAAATAAAATATTATAAATTAAATTTTTTGGAAAAATTTTTAATTGTGTGTTTGGATGCTTTAATTACCTAACATGATTAGTAATAAATATTTATTAAACATTTTTTTGTAGTTTTCTTTTGCGTTTTTCCTTGTAATGATCTTTATGTAAACGTTCGTTAAGTATTTATTCTCTTTCGAATAAACTTTTTAAATAATGTTCTTAGTGAATTGCTTTTATCTTTTGTTTAACAAAAAATATTAATAATGATAAAATTTTCAACATTTTCAACAAATAGTATCTTAAATTAAAAAAATACTTCGATTTACATTATGCTTAATAATGCAATGTCTCAGCCTATACTAGACCTATAACAGCATTATATATATACAATATACACTCATGTCCATAAATTAAGGATAATTCAGAATCACACAGAAATTGAACTCTAAAATAAAAATGTCACCTATAGAATTATCACACACATCTTGAAGAAGAATATGCAAATTACAGGAAACCACCAGATGGCGCGGATAGTACGTCACAATGATGAGAGTGTAAGAGAGGGGTATATAAGGAATGGTGGCAAAGAAGTAAAATTGTTCACAAGCACTTTAAAAGTCTTTCAGTGCAATAACCGCATAGTTATGGCACAAAGGAAGCATTTGGATGATTTTTTACGTGGTAGAATTATCGGACGACTGGAATGTGAACGTACCCAGCTGGAAGTATCCGAGGAACTTGGAATCGCCCAGAATGTCATGTCCAGGCTTTGGCAACGATTCCAAGATGATGGTAATGTGAGTAGATGTTACAGCACAGGTCGCCCCCGAGTTACAACGCCGAATGAGGACCGGTGTTTAGCAGTTACTGCCAAAAGAAACAGACGGAGCACAGCATCAGACCTGTCTCGTCAGCTCTCTTCAGCTTCCGGTACGACAGTTTCAAGGCATACCGTGTACAGATGCTTAGGGCACATTGGTCTATATGCTCGTAGGCCTGTCAGATGTGTTCCACTTACCGCAACTCACTGTCGCCTGCGATTAACCTGGAGTAGAGAGCATGCATTGTGGACACCACAACAGTGGTCTTGTGTGATGTTTTCCGACGAGTCCAGGTTTAGTTTGCAATCTGATTCTCGCCGGATTTTGATATGGAGAGCTCCAGGTACCCGTTACCACCAAGAGAACACCATTGAACGACACCGTTACGGTGGTGCAGGATGGCTCGTTTTGGGGAGGAATTATTCTTGGTTCCAGAACTGACCTGCATGTTCAGAGTGTAACGATGACAGGCCACATCTATAGGAGTGTCATTCTGGAACAACATGTACGTTTGTTTCGGGGCGCCATGGGTGCTGAATTTCTATTTATGGATGACAACGCCCGTCCTCACTGTGCAAACATTGTAGACGAATGCCTTCAATTGGAGGATATCACCCGTATGGATTGGCCAGCATACTCACCGGACTTGAATCCAATAGAGCATGTGTGGGATATGCTTGGCCGACGAATTGCAGCCCGTCAACCCCCTCCCACCTGTCAACCGGAACTTCGGAGGGCATTGCTTAATGAGTGGTGTAATATTCCGCAAGATGAGATTGATAATTTGATACTCAGCATGCCTAGGCGTTGTAAGGCCTGTATTGCATCGTCCGGGAGACACACTCCATATTAACCATCATACTAACCCTGTTATACTGTTTTTTGTAAATAGGTTCTTTTTTGAAATTTGCTTCAGGGAGTAAAAATCACAATTTTTATTAATTATGTCAAACATATAGCATTTTTTTTGCTCTTTACCTTTTGTTTAATAAATAGACTTTACAAATATGTCAAATTTGTTTTGTTTCTGTCTCTTTCTTTGCCTGAACTTCATTATCCTTAACTTATGAACATGAGTGTGTATATATATATATATATATATATTGTATATATATATATATATATTGTATATATATATAATGCTGTTCCCTCCAAGGACGGAGATTTTCATTCTCGAGTCTACGAAGAATATATAACACCTGGTCTACGGAACCATAATTATCACAGGCGTGATACATGAAACCACAAAGGATTCACTTTGAAAACAGACGAAATCTCCGGCTTGTTCAGTCACTTCAGAGAAAAAAGAAACACCACGCTTCTTGTCGACTCATAGCAGAACACTCTTTCTTCTCCTTCTCCAAAAAGCTACCTTTAAGAAAATCCGACAAGGGAGGGTCAGTTTTCGTTACTTCTCCTTGGAGTCGACACTTCTTCAGCTCATGGTCTATCACCAATCCCGATGCAGCAACATATCACGTAGTCCATATCTAGTCTGTAATTGTTTTAATATGTGAAGGACGAACAGGAAATCGCTAATTTCTTGATATGGCACTGAATATCTGCAATCAGATTTGAGTGGCAGGTTGTTCTCAATAGTACAAAACATTAGTTGCATTAATATAACTATCCCCAATACTGCTTGTCTGCTGTCAAATTTGAGTGATAGGTTTTATTATGTACTTCTTAAAGAATATGCATTCTTCTCTCCTGGGAACGAAATGCTACAACTCATCCCGTGGGAAAAATGCTACAATAGCAAAGGCATAAATTAAATTAAGGCTTGGTAACAAAAACATGGGGAAAAGTAGAATGATTATATTTATATCCGATATCTATTTTATTTACACAGGTCATGGTGAAGAAACGAATGCTGCTCACACAGACAGTCATCATCACAGCGGTGAACAACACTCCCACAGTAACGAGCAACATTCCCACAGTGGTGAGCATCATTCCCATGGTGATCAACATTCTCACAGTGGCGAACATCATTCTCACGGTAATGATGATCACTCTCACGGTAATGATGACCACTCTCACGGTAATGATGATCACTCTCACGGTAATGATGGTCACTCTCACGGTAATGATGGTCACTCTCACGGTAATGATGGTCACTCTCATGGAAGTCATGACCATTACCATGATTCCCATTCTCATTCTCATTCCCACTCACATGACGATCATGGAGGTCACTCAAGCCATGAAGAAGGAGATGGACATCATCATGATCACAAGTAGGGTGCTGATTATTTTTAAAGTATTTATTGAAATACATTTCATTTTATTTAAGATAAAAAGCAATGCATAAAAAAATACAAATTACAAAAAAAAAAAAAAAAAAAAAAAATCAAAAAGAAAATGGACAAAGGACGTTTTAGGAACACTATCAGTTTGTATAATAAGGCATTACAGCATTCGCTATACATAGATTTTTATGTACTTCACAGTTATTCCGATGAAAAAAAAATCCACAAAAAAATAGTAACAGTAAAATTAAAAGTGATTTTATTATAATTCCGAAGTGATAACCACTGCGATGACATTAGATGTACGCAAACATCAAAAAGTGAACGATAAAAATTGCTGACCCAAAATTGCTGATAAAAAAATACTCATCTACAAAATTTGCATAAACAGGGTGAGAAACAATTTGTCCAGAAAATCAACAAAAAAATCATAAATTAAATATTACATAACTTAATCAAGGAATACGTGTTTTCAAAGATATCATAAATCCTGTTATTTCTGTTTACTAGATGTCCGGATTCGAGGCAAAAAGAAATCAATATATATATATATATATATATAGAAGGCGGATTCTCTTACCAAAAAAGGAACAACCATCACCCGAACCTTTTGTAAAGACATCTCTTTTCACTCGATGAAACTAATGATCCGAGACTTCTTTCGGAACACTCTATCTGATAATCTACTTGAAGGCAACTCATCTAAAACCTGGTTTTACTTTATTCTAAACATCCCTGATCAGCTGTTGCCCTTTTCAGACTCCTGACGGGCCATGATTGTATGGCCAATCATCCTTTTCGTATGAAAATATTTGCAAGCCCCAAATTGCATGCTCTGCAGTTTTGGAGAGGACATGGATTCATCTCACCTTCCTGTCTGCCCTGCACTTGTTTCCTCTACTGTGTATGGTCGTTACTGGGAGGCTAGGGCCCTTATGGGCTAAACATGTCACTATGTGATTTCTTTCGTTTCTCGCTGTTGTTTTCATGTTCCTTGTGTTCTTTTTCTTTTATTACTTTTTGTAGGCTGCCATTGGAAATAATATATATATATATATTCTATACTATATTATAGCATATATGTATATTCTTTGCATTCCCATTCACTCATTTAAGGGTCCTATCTATTCACAATTATAAATATATATACTATGTTGTTTAGGCACATTTCTATTATCTTGACTTAGATTTCGACAGCAAGTTAAAATTCCGGAAACATTTCCACTGTTAAAAGACAAAATGCTGGATTAATATATCTTAGCTTGCCGTTAATAGGAAAATATTCTACGCTATCTTTACAAAACAAGCTTTTTTTATACAAGCAAGTTCGCAGACCAATCTTGACTTACGCTGCACCAATTTGGGGTTTTGCTGCAAAAACAAACAGAAAAAAAAATATAAGTCATCCGAAATAAAATCCTTAGAATAACTACTGGAACTCCCTAGTTCATTAGAAATAAGGTGCTGCATCAAGACCTTCAAATAATCAATAGACGATCATATTACGAAGAAAGGAAGTTGTTTTAAATATAAAGAACCATCAAAATAGCTTAATTAACGTTATTCTTTGCTTAAAATGAAGGTAAATATCATAACCCATTTTTCATTAAAAGATGGAATCATAACCACAGGACTCCTAACTTCTTCAATTGTTTATCTGCAATATTTTCTTTTGGGATTTTTTTTTAATTCTTTCTATTAGCTCACACTCTC
This sequence comes from Caerostris darwini, assembly GCA_021605075.1. NCBI lineage: Eukaryota > Metazoa > Arthropoda > Arachnida > Araneae > Araneidae > Caerostris > Caerostris darwini. The sequence continues at coordinate 472,214 of BPLQ01008260.1, forward strand.
CCTATACATATCTTGTTCAAATTTTCAATCGTTCATAAAATACTTTTTATTCATCCACTCAAGGTCAAATACATTTTTTTTTGAACTTGTAGTGGATGACACTGGATGTTAATACAGTTTTTTCAAATATTAATTCAATAATTTAATTAAATTAATTAATTTTAGGTTTTTTTTTTTTAGATTTAAGTTGCATATATCTACCAATAGATAAACTTAAAAAAATTCATGAAACTATTTATAAAGGACTTTCTGCAATAGAGTGAAAAAAAAGTAGGAATTGACTGAAAAATTCTTTTTTATATTACTCGTTTTCTCCCCCTCTGCCTATTGTGGTATGTGGCGAAAGGATCCCATCGCTGAATCCGTTCAATTCTACTCCGTATTGTGTGGCCTGATAGCCAATTGGATAGCGCTCTGTCTTTTGATAACACAGGCTTCAGGTTCGAATCCAGGCAGTAGCATGAATGCTTGTTAGTAGTTCGGAATCCACATTAAACTGTAGGTATCGGGCTAATTAGCCTAAAAGTGTGCTCCAAATTTTCTTAGAGCGACAAACCAAACCCCAAACTCCGGATTACCAAACTTTACCGCCGATCTTCAGATCCACTATTTTTTCTAGCATTTCAATTATTCAGGCCTTCGTCACCACTTTTAACTATCACATTTTTTTTTTTACTATTTTTTTTGTACTTTACTTTTTTCTCTTCCTCTGTTTGCTTTAAATTTTTAGTTTCTTTTAATTCTATGATACTTTTATGATTATTTGATTCTAAGCAGATGTTACAATACGTGCACATATTGCCTAACCAATCTCATCGTTATGTGCACTTTTGTTCTTAAACATTTTTTTTTTCCCTTTATTGAGGAGACTGAATTATAGTCATATATATAACTATGACTTTTTCCATAGCCAATGTTATTATGGCTTTTTTTATACAGTTTATTTGCATTTCTATGAAACACATGAAAATTTAATTGTAGCGAATCTGTTGTGGCTTTGTTATTCAAACTGATATTGCTTTAAGTGCATTTCTTGTCAGTTCTCTTTTGTTTCTTAAAATATGGTGTGGTCTTTATATATATGTAAGACCACAATGAGGGAGACAAATTATGGTATTTAACACATTTCTTTTTAAAATTTGCAAAATAAAATGAGAATTTAGTTGACTTTTCAACAGTAATTTTACAAAAATATGTTAAATTAATAATGCTGACTATATTTAACTTTATTCTCATCTACTTATATTACAGCAAAATTGCATTGTATTCTGTTATATTGAGAATGATAACTCTAAACCAAAATTAACAGATATTTTGTCAAGAATTATAATATAAATGTTATTTCAATAATTATAATTGTTTAATTAAATACTTACTATAATATTTATATTATTTAATTGATTCTTACAAAAAATAAATAAGCGTGAGATTGGAGTATAAAGATGGATTGCAAAATAGAACATAACAGTTACTCATAACAATAACAATAATTACATCCAAATTGTGACTACATAAAGATAAAAGAAAATTAGTCACTGGATGCCAATTGCATCGACTCTTTAGCCCGCCAATATCTGCTGTATATGTTTTTTTCATGCAATGAAGAACAACTTAGCAAATGATCTTTGTCCATCTCAACGTTCTGGTTGCACAAAAGGTTGTTATATATACCAATGCTGTTTAGATATTTAGCAAGACAATCGTGTCCAGTCTCTAGGCGGGAGGCCGCTATTGTGATGGATCTAGGGGACTGTGGGATTTTACAAATCGAATCCCTGCACTTCTTTTTCTTAGATTCTTCTAATTATTCGATGTCATAATTTTCCAAAATTAAATTTTATCTAACAATAGGTATAAATCTTGTGTTCTGTGTTCTTGTAAGTCATCAGTGAGAATATTACTGAGGAATACATGTATGTCTTCAAAATGTATATTCGTAGGGATGTGTATTTTGATCTAGCAATTTAAAAAAAAAAGAAAGAAACATCTTTTATTCCCATGCTCCATTCTCTTATTATTCAACCACGTGGGAAAACATAGGAATCTGTTGTTTGAGAGAATTCCCTGGAATTTTCAATGAATGAAATAATGTTGAATTGTCTGTCTTTCCTAGTACCAACTTATGTGTGCACTAGCAGGTTAAATAGACCATGAATGCCTAAAGAAAGAAAGAATACTTTTGAAGGATGTCTGTAGTATTAATAAATCTAATAAATCGAATGTATTCCTCTTTCCAGAGATTCGCACGAAAAAGAAGATGAATTGCAACAGACTCAGCAAGGAGCCGATCTCCAGCAGGTTCAGACTGGTGGTCCAGTGGTCGAGCCCCTGATCGTTCCCACTGTGTCACGATCCCACAATTCCCACCACGGTCACGGTAGCCACAGCAGATCGAGTTCTAGTTCCGGTTTCGAACCCTTGCCTATGGCTCATCATCATCATCATCATGATCACGGTTCCAGAGCAAATCGTAGCCGAGTAGTTGTGTTGCCCAAATGTAAGTCAGTCTTTTCATGTCCACTAAAGTAACAGGTATAGCACAGTCATAAAATTCTTAAGGAATTTTTACGATTTTGTAATATGAATCCATGTTATATGGAACAATGATTTTAAAAAAAAATTTAACAGTATTTATCATACGAAAATATTACTATAAATTTAACAGTATTTATAAGCACGTTTAAATTGAAAAAAAAGTCGAAAATTATATATTTCTTGATGCTAAGAGAAATAAATATAAAAATAATAATTGATCAGAAATACTGAATGTTGATAATGCATAATATTCAGTTTGTTATAACTACAAATTATTATTAATTTTTTTAAGACAATCTCAATTTTGAAATTTTTGTTAAAAACTGTAGGAAATACTTTTATGCTTCAGTCAGACATTGTCCAGGATTATAAATTCGTGTCAATGCGTGTATAGAAAAAAGTAATCGTCATCTTAGTTTGCGAAATTCTGTTGTCTATATTTGCCAATTATACAACTTCCAGAACTTGCAAATCTCAGCATGCTAAAAAAAAGTAATATCGTTGTTGGATCTTATTTTCCATTTTTATTTCAGATTCGGAATACGATCTGTACGAATTTGCCGTATGCAATGTTCAACCTAACAGAGCCATTCCTGAAGAACAACAACAGGAGATCGTTGGACAAGTGACACTCTGGCAGAAAGTGAGTGAAAAAGCAATAAATCATCAACTATGTCAAATATTAATAAATATATTAAAAAACGCAGTGTAGCGCTTAAAAAAAAGACATTTATGTAAAGTTTGTTTTACAAAATAAAATCCTACGTTTTTAAATTTGCAAAAAACAATGAGCATTTTAACGAAATGAGAAATTTAATTTCAAAATTATTAGCAAGAAGCTATGAATTATTTTATAAAAATTACCGCAGGTATTCAGGTCTCCATTTGAATTAATTTGGGTTTCATACTCCTTAGTTGGCATATAACAGGCCCGGTAATAGCATAGGCCAACAAACAGGAACACCACGATCTATCCAACACATTGAAAAGGTAATATTTAGATGTTGCTAAACGTGGAAGCTGAAATTGGCAGAGGTTCCATCATGTTGGAACCAGAAGTAGCGACTCAGCGACTGAGGAGCAAGTCCTACTTCTAGCAATTCTTGTAGGACTTGCTGTAAAAAGACCTGGAAAGCTGGGGTGTTCAGAACAGGAGACAAGCCTGAGGCACGATTCCTAATGTTACCTAGTCTAACATTTACAGAGAAATGTTTTTGGTTTGCACATGATCGCCTACAGTGATACGATATATTAGAATGTAAACATTCTTTTCTTATTATTGAACATCGATAGCCTAGTATTCCATTGATGCATGCTACGAACAGCTCACCAATAGGTGGTGAGGAGAGAACATTACCTTCCGAAAGAAACCCCGGAAAACTTTCAATAGACATTTTTATTATCCATCCGAGATGCTTTACACACATGGTCCATCAATCACCATCAAGTCTGACCGATTCTAGCTTCACCGAACTAATGCTTTACTAACTGTTAAACTTAAATTCTTTTCAGAAAATCGGTGGTTCATTGAATCTTCATGTCCGACTCCGAGGCTTTGAAATGGGAGATCACCATGGACACCATCAACAACAACAGCAGCAGCAAACAGAAGACAACGAAACTCCTGTTCCAGTGAGCCACAAGCATGGTTTCCACATCCATTCTTCAGGTGATTTGAGCGACGGTTGCCAATCAACTGGACCCCATTATAATCCTAAGACCTCCAATCACGGAGGACCCAATGCCTTAGTCAGGTATGCACCTCTTAAATAGAAAAATAAACATTACGTACTTACGTATTAACATAAACGTATTTATGTCTTGACAAGTATATTTTAAAATTATAAATAAACATGCAAGTCTAAACTTTTACTTAAAATCCTATTTATTTAAACTTTGTTTTTTATGCTGTTTTCACTTAGAGCCCTTAATCATAATACTTTCAGAACAAAATTATCTAAAAACGCTTCTGATTCTTCTGATGTACAATACGATTACGATACAATTACGATGTACAATAATGAAACTTGCCTATATCAATGTTGTGTTATTAGGCACTTCAAATTTTTTTATACCTTTGTACTATAATTCGAACTTAAAAAGATCACGCAAGACTGTATACCCAGTACACACATTGAATTCCACAATAATCTGTTTTTGAACAGATCGGATTCGCTTCCGGTAAGGGGCTAGTGACCATCACATACATCTTTCCAAGGGACACACATAAAATATAATATCATTGCACATGTAATAATTATAAACAATTTTACCTTAATACTAAAAATACACTGACGGGAAAAAAAATCCCAACGCCGAGAAAAAATTATTGTAGAGTAATGAAATTCGAACAATGTATTTGTCTAGTTAACATGTTTAATTGATTAAATTTTAAAGATCACAGGGTAATTTAAGATCAAGAAAATGCATTTTTAAGTGTAAAATGCTGTTACATTAATAGCCGGTGTAACCTCCAGAATTTTGAATGCAAGCCTGCATTGTGTCATACAGGTGCCGAATGTCATTTTGTGGTATGGAGTTCCATGCTTGTTGTACTTGTTTTGTCATTACTGGGACGGTCAGTGCTGGCTGTTGATGATGCTCGAGTTGTCGTCCAATGATATCCCTTGATCTTCTTGGGACAGGCATTCTTGGCTAACATCAACTCAATGCATCAAATTTCAAAGCTCAATAACGCTCACGAACTATACAGCACGCATTTAAAGTAAACCTGATTTGCATGTTCCGAGTGGCGCTACTAGCACTACATTTATGCGAAAAGCGCGAAAATTAAATCGATTTCATCTTTCAGATGTATAAACACGTTTACCAAATTTCGTTTATCTAGCACAAGTCTTTCTTGGTGTTGGGATTTTTTTTTTTGTATGAGAGTATATTGACATCCATATCGACACGACATCAACCTAAACCAAATTATGACAACTACTTATTATTCTTACGTGTCATACCATTAGTTTTGTTGTTTCATTTCATGTTTCCTGCTAAGCTATGAATGGTATAAAGTTATTTTGTTATTTACATTGAAATATTACTAACCGATTCAAATTGTATACCCGTTTACAGCCGATTTTCAGTTAAATCTGTAAGCATTTTTAATCATTCTACGAAAATATAATTTCATTTTCGGTTATAACACGATATTCATTATTATCTAATTTTAAAGGAATACCGTACTATTTAATTATGTGATGTCAAATATACAGAAATTCTAAATTTTTCTTGTTAAGTGATTTTTGGGCAATTATGAATTAAATCTTTTCATACACGAATGATGTCCATTATGCTTTATATTTGTTGTTGTTTATTTTTATTATTCTACAGTTAAATTCATACTGTAATTTAGTTTCATGTTGAAATAGTGTAAAATATTTTTATATACTATTCTCCATTGATTGAAATGATTTCAAATTGTCAAACATTTTTTTTTTTATCTCGTTAATCTAAAAATATATATTTCCTTTAAAATACACATTAATATTTTTCTGTATAATTTTAAATTTAGATTCATGTACTACATTTTTGAAATTGTCGTCTAATTAATTATCTTGAAAATAAAATTATACCCAAAATTTAAAAAAATAATCAATTATTTTTTAAAATTTGCTTTTACAAATATTAAATGAATTATTTCCAACAAATTTATAGATTATTTTAAAATTTCATATAATTTATGTTTATATTGCATATATATATATTAACTTTTAAAAAGTAATAAATTCATTGGCAGATTAAGGAAAGTTGCATGAAAATTCTTTCTTTCTTTATTTATTTTTAAAAATTGGTAAGGCGGTAGAAATATAGCTGTTTTAATAAATTATCACTAGTTATTGTTAGTTTAATTATAAAACAAAATTTAATTTAATTTAAGTAAATTAAAAATGAAATATATATATATATATATATAAATTTTGTTGGTTTCTTTAATTGATTATTATTATTGCTATTGTTTTGCGTTTTCTCCGACAGATGGCAGTACTGTTCTTTTCAAATTAAGGGCTTTAAATTTTATTATGTAACCTATTATTTATATTTGCAATTAAATTCGACCTTCAAATGTTCGTAGGTAGTTACCCCAGACAGCAGCAGAGTAAAAATAAAGATAAACGCGTTCTTTGTTAAATTAAATCGAATTTTTCCTTTCCCTAAAAAATGTTGTATGTGTTTTTCATAAATTAGTAAAGTTATGATTTTCAACAGAAGCCAATCTGCCAAATCTTTGAAAAATCATAAAAACAATTATTCTAATTTCAGCAAAAATTTTAACAGAAATTTTCAAGATTATGTACATTGTAATAAAACCGATGAAAACGTTTTATAAAGTATTTATGCACAACTTTCCATTATAAATTATTCGATTACGAATTATCTTTCAGTAACTGAAAATGGTGAAACTAAATGTTATTAATTGATAAATTTTCAGCTATAAATCGGGAAATGTTAATTAATTATTTTAAATAATAAAATAAATTGTATAACTTATGATTTTCAGTGGAAGCCAAAATGCATTTTCTGTCAAATTTATTGAAAATCATAAAAACAATTATTCTAATTTCAGCAAAATTTTTAACAGGATTTTCAGAGATTAGATACATTGTAATAAAAGTAAAAATGTTTTATTTATATAAATTATCATTACAAATTCTATTATAAAGGATTCGATTACGAATTATCTTTCAATAACTGAAAATTGTCGAAAATAAGTGTTATTAATTGATAATAGTTCAGATATAAAACGGGAAATGCTAATTAAATATTTTAAATATTAAATAAATATAAAATTGTATACTTTAAATAAAAATAAATTATTCTAGAAATATGATTTCATAAGTATAACAAATTTGCTGCAGTTGTCAAAAAATTTGTTATGCTTATGAAATCATATTTCTACAATTAAGACAATAGAAATAGATAATTATCTTAATTGTTATTATCTTATTATTATTAATAGACTTAGATAATTAAGAAATATCATATTTAATATTTTCCTCGTAATAACTTGGTTTTTATAAATTCGAAATTGTTCGAATTTTTAAAAAATTTTGATTCGAAAAAGCAGACAGATAAATAAGAACGTGCATTAAACTCACGATGTAGTGTTTCGCTCTTAAATCTTTTTTAGATAATACATCTACAAAATTATTGACTTATCTATTTTTTTGATGATAATTCGTCATCTTTCACTCAGCTGTTTATCTTAAAATAGGCCGTGACTCTATCATATGTTTGATTTTTTTAAATAATATTTCTTAAAAAAGGACTAAATGATAAATAAAAAAAAAAATGACAACTTTTGTGTAAAATATTGCAGTGCATTTTTTTTATAAAGAAAAAGTACTTTATAATTTTATAGTGTTTTATATACAGCAAATAGTGGTTTAATATTTTTAAAATTTATATGTTATTTCATAAATCTAAAAGATTAGGTAAAAATTTAAAACAAATAATTACAGAAATTTTTATAGATAGCGGTAGCTCTTTCCAAGATAACAGGTTATCGTAGTATTTCTGATAAAATTAGAAAATTGAAATATTATGCTTTTAAATAAATTTGACAGAATAATATTCTCACATTCAAAAAGTTTCAAGTATTCTGATATATAAAATTTTTGAAATATATATATTTTTTTTATTTATTTATTTACACTTTTTTCCCTTTTGTGGTCTATCTTAATTGAAATGTGCTTTACAGATTTGTGAATGGAATTATTAAAAACAACTCAAGTTAAATTTTATTAAAAGCAAAGTGAAAATGTAATTAATTTCACGTTTATTTATTTACTTCAGTTCATTTCGGAATCTATAAAATAAATGTTAAAGAACAAATATTTTTAAAAGTTGTTGGGGCCTGATGGCCGAGTGGCTAGTGCTCTGGCGCTCCGTGCCACAGGTTACGGGTTCGAGTGCCAGTGGGGCCGTGTGGTGGTAGTGGTTTTTGAATCCACTTTAAACAGTAGGAGCCTATCTAATAGGATCGTTGGGCGTAGGGCTGACAAGCTTACCTCGTAAAAAGACAACATCTCCTGCTAGTTGGCCTTGGCCCACCATTGGGCTGTTGCGCCATTGATGATGATTAACTGATGTTAAAGAATTTTATTTTTTTTATGTTAATGTCAATTTTTTTAATCCTTAAAATTCATATATTTGAAGATTTAATGCTGAATATTTTTAAAAAAAATTAAAGAATTTCAGAAATTTGACATATATTTGAATTTTTAATGCAATTGAAACAGATAAAATAAATATTCCCAATAAAATGCTTAATTTTACCAAAAAAATAATAATAATAATAATAATAAAACAATACTAATAATAAAAATTAATTTCTATTAATAAAAAATTACTAAATTACTTAATTACAAATAGTACTGAAATTACTTCCATTTTAATGAGGACCTTTACTAGTAAATTATTATTGGAAAGATATTTTTTTTTTATTGAATCTTTGAAGCCGATGTTTCAGAAACGGATGTTAGAAAAAATGTTATTAATTTAAATAAATAGTTTAAGTATATAGTTAAAAGCTTATAAATTATTGTGATTATAGAAATATGTAAAAATATTTAAAATCTAAATGCAGAATAATTTTAAATGATTGATAATGTTGCAAAACATTCTATATATGCCACAATTTAAAATTGAATAATTTTTACCATAGTTGTAAACAAAGCTTATCAATTTTAAATCTCTAACCTTATCAAATATTTAATGTGAGCTCCTTTCGTCACTCTACATAGATCTATTCCATAATCTATGTCGTGCCATGAACAATGCAGTGAGTTTGTTACCTTTGATATTTTGAATGACGTTGGTTATACGTTATTTTTAGTGCAGGCTAGCCAATTGATTCTTAACGTTTTATAACGTTGAGCAGGTGATTCATTGTATGTTTTTTTGCGTTTCGTCGTTAAGTATTTGCGTTGCATACAATTGCTATCACTATAATTTTACTATAGTTTCCTGTGGTTAATATGTATTATAATTTTGTCTAGTGCATGAATATAGTAAATTATAAACTAGTGAATGATTAGTACATTATGTAAACTAATTAACTATGACTATAATTTTCTACGCATATAATTATGACAATTTTCTATGTATGTTACGTACTATGGGGCCTGATGGCCGAGTGACTAGTGGTTTGATGCTGGTGCCACATGTTTCGGGTTCGAGTCCCGGCTGTGCCATGGGTGTTTGTAGTGTTTCGGAATCCACTTTAAGCAGTACGTCCCGATCTAATATGACTGTAGAGCATTGGATGTAGGGTAGATAGCCCTGCCCCGTAAAAAGATAACATCTCCTGTCTAGAAATCTGCCAGTCACCATGGGGCTGTTGTGACATTGATGATGATGACTTGACTGTTAAATTACAAGCTTGTACTTTAAGAATATCATTTTCTAATCCCACTTGGTCGATAGCAACATCTAGACCAAGTCCATAAGCCCATGTGTCTTAAACCGATGAGTCATGATAAAGAGAAGTTTGACTTTTCCCCACAAGGTTATACTCATGGAAGCAGAGAAAGGTGGTACAGTTTCTGTTGTGTTGGAGCACCCGTAGGTAGAAGTCTGCCTTGACCCCGACAAACAATCGCATGGAATCACCTTACATAAATTTAATGAGTAATTTTTCTGTTCTCATTAAAGTTTTTGAATAAATTAACCAAGCATTTAGTAGAATGAACTTGAAAGCATTACTTAATTAATGCCCTTTTTCAGATGAAATATCGAAGCATGTTCACTTTTAAATGAAATTGAGGGAAAAAAAAGAACAAAATAGATTAATTTGAAGTAAAGTTTTTTTTTCTTAGATTTACTGAGAAATACTATAAATGATACCCCCTTTGATAAAAAATAAAATGTTTAAAAGTCGCTTTTTGTTAAACATTCTTTTAATCGTGAGCTGGAGTGGCCTAATGAATAGCTCGTTGAGTTTATGAACAGAACAATCAACAAACTGAACCCATACAAAATGTTCTGCGTAAATGACGAAGAGGGGACACGATAAAACTGTAGGTCGGAAAGACTTTCAGTTGGGTTAGAGGAGGAGAGATTGAGCCTCGCACATACTGAACTTGGGGATTTTGATTCTAAACTGAGGTGGCAAAATGTGGGTATATATCAATTTTATGTTGACTGCCGCCTGAGTCTTGGCTCAGTGGCAACGTGCGCCGCTGGTGAGCATTAGGGCAGTGGCTTTGCTATAAAAACTGTTTCGAAAAACGAGGAGAATCAATGGCGTCTGTGATGTTCAGCATTTTGCCTCGTTAGTCTAACTACCTGTTGGAAGTTTTGCCGGGGTTTCTCCCATACGATATTCAAAAGCGGGGTAGTTCCCCCTAAAAGTACTCCCGGAAATCACTGCCCTCCATCAGCGTCACGGAGCCGAGCTCCTTCCACGAGACCACACGGGGTCTTAGACTTGATGTAGATGTTGCTGTCTACCAAGTGGGATACGAAAAAACAAAGTTTTTATAGACAGAATGCATGTATTTTGTTTATAAAACAAACAAAAAATTGCTTATAAAACAAAATAAATATAAAATAACATCATTCCTATAACAAAAAAAATTCAGTCAGTAAAACTTTAATGCAACTGAATGGATCATATGTTGTTTCCATCTATTTCACAAGGAATAGAATTTCTTTATGCTATATTCTTTTAATACAGAGCCATAAAATTGGTTTTGTAACATTCAAATACGCATAATTAGTAAAAATGTAGGAGTTTTGATGTGAATATATTAGCATAACATAAATTCAAGGTAAAAGCAATTTAAAATTATTTATTATAGGATACTTTTATCATCTGATATGTATTTGATTTATATTGCTATAAATTATGGTTGCTTTATCTATAAAGATTTCGTCTAGATAAGAAAAACGTCAGGATTAAAAATAGTTGCAAATTAATAATTACTTATTTTCAAAAATGTCAGAAAGTCACATTTGCGAGTTTATCAAATATCCTTAAAATAAATGACCTTTACGAAATTTGACTTTCAGTTAAAAAGTTGGTTTATAAATGGCTGTATTTTAGGTGTTAATTACATCTCTACTGAATTTAAAAATAATAATTAGCATGGATTATGTAAGATTATAATAAATTAATGTTATATTGTAATTATGTAGTATTGTACGTAGTAGTTGTACTTCCCCTTTTCCCCTTTTGATTGTTCGAGACGAAATATTTAAATTTTTCATTCAAATTGTAAAATTTTCGTAATTTAACTAATTTCGTAATATTTTCATTTCTTTTAAAATTATTTTAGTATGTAAACGAATTGTTATTTAGTTTAATTTTTTACCCTACATAAAATAAATAATATTTGTTTTAAAAATTAATTTATTTCAAATATTTTATTTATTCTGCTTTATCCAAAAAAGCAGTTATCTTACACAAATAAGAAGTTACAATCCATAAAAATAAAAAATAAAAATTCTACGTCCATTATTTTTCTCTTCCTAACTGTGGGCTGCTCTGGGTATGCATGCTAGACATAGATTTTTATTTAAAAATGTTAACTAATTCCCTAGCATGGCATAGTGGTGGGCGAAAGCCGTCTGCTTACTATCAGATTCCGATATATGAAATGCTTTTCTTTTTTACGGAGTAGGTTGTCAACCTTACACCCAACACTCTATAGTCATATTAGACCAGGACCTACGGTTTAAAGTGGATTCCGAACCACTGCCGACGTTCATGGCAACGCCAAATCTCGAACCCGAAACCTATGGCACCGAGCGTCAGTCATTAGGCCATGAGGTCCAATAAAAATATTACTTTTTTAAATCACAAATTTAGATTTGGTATTTATTTTGGTTTCCGCGTTCCTATACGCTTAATTTCTTAAATTATGAAAGAAAAAAATAAATTTTGTCATTTATTTCATTTATAAAAGAATATTAAGAAAAATACTGTTTTATAAACGATATATTGTTTCATCAATTTTTTGATTTACTGAAATGTTGTACAATTCTAATTTATAATAAAGTTTTTTTTGGAAACTTATTTAAAATTATTATCTTCATCACAATAAGGTTCTAAAATTCCTAGAAAAATTAGTTTGAAGTTATTATTATTTCTGTTAGTTTATTCTCCAATTTCAGTTTCTTCATAAATAATGCCACTTTTTTGCTCTTTTTCTATTCATTTTAACAAGAAATTATTTATTTTGTATTTCATATCTTCAAAATTATGAAAAGGATTTTCAAAAAATATGTGAGTGAAATCTTAAAAAAAACTATAAAGAAAATTACTATTATTATTATTTTATCTTTATGTTAAGCAAACTCCACTTTTTATACCTCTTCATACTTTTATAGCAAATTTTGAAAGTAGGCTGCAGTAAGTTTGAAATGATTTTAAAATTTTATCTGCACTAACTACTCGTACAAATTGAAAAGGTTAAATCTTGGAGAGGTTCTTTTCTTATCAAAAGTCTATGTTTTAAAGAAAATGACCTCTAAGAAAAATATGAAAAAGGATTTTTCTTTTACACTTTTAAATTTAATTAGAATTTTACCCTTTTAATGTCATTTACCAATGTCATTTTAACTTACATTTGTATTCACATCATTGTGATGTGTAATACTATATATATATATTAAGGTTATTTTTAAATTAAATAAATATACTATGGTGATAATTTGCTTGCATTTTGTTTGTGATGTAGTACTATCTGCTCAGAATCAAAGCCAAATCTTTCGTTTGCACATAGGTCAGATATCCATTTCCTAATCTATCTAAGATACTCTGAATTTAAACGAGCAATTGAGCATTATCAGATAACCTTGAGAGCACTCTTTGAAATTGCCTTGCGTTCGATAGTCCAGTTTTAAAATGTCATTGAACATCGGCGAGTACATTTTTTTTTTTTATCATTAAAATTCGTCGTACTTAAGATTTTTATTACTTACAAAAAAAGAAAAAATCATTTAGTCATTTTCTAACTTTAAAATGAAGATAAATTATTTTAAGAAAAATTATAGTTCATGAATACTTGGCAACGTCGAATTTATGCAAAAAGCAAAAATTAATAATCATATTATCATATAAAATAATCATAATATTTGAGATTAATAAATGTATTTTAATTCATCATAAGTACTACTCGGTAAAATGGTCCACAGGAAAGCATATATTCTTATAAGTTGGTTGGAATACATTGAAGTCGCTCTTTTCAGAAATGAGAAGATCCAATATGTATTTCATGAATGTGTGCAAGCATTTTACATTACCAGTCAAGTTGCTTGGTGGGAATTTACCAGATTTTCTCCCATACGACACGCAAATGACAGGCAATTATACCTTAAAATCTACTCAAAAAGCAATAACCATGCCCTCTACTTTATTGGTGGACATACTGTATGTGGAGCACATAGTCTCATAATTAAGTTCTATTCATTAATAAAATGTTTAAATAATTAGTTTCTATTTATTTATATAATTTCTAAATAATTAGTTTCTATTTATTAATATAATTTTTAAATAATTAGTTTCTATTCAATAATATAATTTCTAAATAATTAGTTTCTATTCATTAATATAATTTCTAAATAATTAGTTTCTATTCATTAATATAATTTCTAATTAATTAATTCCTATTAAGTTGAAATTATTATACAATAATATCGTTCCTGGTTTCCACTTTTCAAACTTGAAATAATATAACTTCATTCCATTATCGAATGATGATGCATTTTAACACAAACTTTCTAATTTTTAAAGTGAATAAAAATGCATTTTTATAAGAATAAGAGATTGTACTTGTTTAGTCATTTTATTTTGCAATTCAGATAATGAAAATTTTGACTGAAAAGGAACAATAAAAATAATAAATTTAATCAAACGTTTATTTAATAATAAATAATAAAAATAATGAATAAATTTATAAATAAAAGCAAATAAAATAATCTTATTAAATACTGGCGAAAATTAGGTTCTTGCGTGTTTTAAATAATATAATAGACCAAATATAACTGACATTATTTATATTGTTTGATTAAATTAACTATAATATTCGACTTTATTATAACTTTTTAACTTATAACTTTTTTAATTTATTGATTTTTTGTTTAGATGAAATGTCAGTTTTAAAAGTGACTTTTAAGTTTAAAGGAAGTTGTAGATTTTTCTTCGATAAAATTACTTTTTTAATTCTATTCTACGTAAAACTATTCCTAGTTATAAAATTTCGATTTAAAATTTTTTAATTTATAGATAATATTGTGATTTTATTTATTTTATTTTGCTTTTATTTGATTATTATTTATTGTCAACCACTTTATTAAAATTTATAATTATTTGAATTAAAATCAAGCGTGATATTTTTTTATATGTATTATATTGTAATATTAAAATATTACAACAATATTCTAAATTCTAATATTCTAATATTCTATTCTAATATTCTATAATATTATATTAATATTCTATCTAGAATATTCTTATATTCTTAACAACTAATAATAATATAGCTCAAATTCAACTTATATATTATCTTTGAGTTGAAATGTGAATTATTTATTTTTATTTAATTCATAAAAACATAAAACAAAATAAACTTGAATGATTATTTTTTAGGATATTGTTGAAAGCATTATTTATATTTAAAAATAAAAAAATAAAAATAGATTTAGGAAAAAACAACCCGAAAAATATTGTAGATAAAAATGTAATGAAAAAAAAAAGAAAATTGTATTTTTTTCATCAAATTCTCTTATATATATTTTCATTCAAGAGAGGTTGAATTCCTTTCTCTGAAGTACATTTTATGCTGTTGCAATAAGATTAGAGACCTTCTTCTAATAATAAGGAAAAAAAAGGGAAATGAATTCTTATATGATAGAAAGTAGATCTAGATTTTCGCTGTCTTGTTATCTTTGCTATCTATCTGTTGCAAATTTCACTGTGCTTTTCAGTAACTGCGTGTCTTTCGTCCCAGTTCGTAGACACAAGAATAGAAATGATAAAAAATATTATAAAAACTTTAATGTTAATCTAATTTGAATGTAAACATAATAATCATTAACATCACTAATCATTTATGTATAAAATGAATTAAATTGAATGAATTATATAATTGGTATATGATTAAATTGAATTTAAAATTTTTGCAAGTGTCTTTCAATTTGGGGAAAAAAATCATTCCATATCAATGCTATTAAAACGAATATATATACATATATATAAACTTAAAATTCTGTTGCAAGGAAAATAAATTAATAAAATTTAAGCAATAATTGTAAAATTGTTAGACGCCAGCGGAACTTGGTGTTTTCATGTTTAATCGTCATGAAATTGGTGTCACATACGACACGAATTCACATTTCATGAAATTGGTGTCATCAAAATGAATTCTATGTTATAATCACTCATCACTATGCATAACTTAAAAATGTATAAATAGTTATAAATATATAAAATTAAAATAAATATAAAAAATATATAAAGTTATTATAAATAATTTAAGTATTTGCCGTATTTTTAAGAGCAAAAGCAAACAACAAATACCCTTTCGGAGATCACATTATCTTATTTGATTAATTTATTAATTATTGCTTTCTTGATTAAAATATGTATACAGAATATAGTTTAGCCATAATAAGTTTATTTTACCTTTTATTAGATATTAAACATAATGCGTGTGTTTTTTTAACAAATAACGTTGCTGTTGTTCCTTATCCCACTTGGTAGACATTTAGAACAAACCCATGAACCCGTATACGACTCATGGTTGAAGGGAAAGGGGGTAGCTTTTGTCGTGATGGAGCATCCGTAGGTAGACGTCTGACTTGGCTCCGTGGTCGCTCTACAGTGATATCAGACCCAGACCTACCGCTTAAAGTGGATTCCGAACCACTACAAGCATCCAAGACATCGTCGGGACTCGAATCCGAAATCTATAGTATCGAAAGCCAGAGCACTAGACACTCGGCCATTCAGGTCCACAAATAACTTAACTAATGCTATTGCAAGATGAATCAGACTGACAAATATTTCATGTAAAAACAACTGTCATTAAGCTTTGATATTTAGTACGTGTCATTTAGTTAAAATATAAACAACATAAGTTTGTGAGCCTTGAAGAAATTTAAATGGTTAATGGCGGTTTAAATGATTCCAAAATGGTAATTTTGATACAGAAGATTTAGAACACCTGGTCAATACAAAAAAAAAAAAAAATCACGACCTGCTAAAACTTTGTGAAACAAACTATTAATGGAAGTTATTGACAGCAATATTTTTTACCGAATATTAAAAGAAAAACGGTCAGAATACGATGAAAGATACGGCAATATCATTTTTCTGTATGACAATGTTGAAAAATAATATTGCCGCATCCGTAATGATTCGTATCTTGATCTGATATTCGTATTCGTATTGTAGGATATCCGTATTCGTAATGTAGCATATCCGTATTCGTATCTTGATGACCTGATGATTCGTATTCGTAAAAATATTTTCGTAATTTGACCACATGTTGCGAAGGTAGTCAAAAAACTATTTGGAAATTTTTCAAACGGAATTCTCACAACCATCATATTCTCTAGGCACTGATCATTCAGATTACATTTATTTCGATTTATGGGGCTTACAGCTTGTCTGTTTGATTGGCTGGTGGAGCTTAATGGCATAAAGGCCAGTTTGGACCAAACTGCCCTAAACAAATCGTGCATCTCTTGTCTGAACAGCACTTACATCATTTGTAAAAATAGAAAATTGGCTTGATTCGTAAATAGCTCATAAATCGAGTAATCCTTTCGACAGGGAATTCATCTTTTGTTAGAGAGTTGAGAAAAAGTAATGTCTTGACTAGACAATACTTTGATTTATTTATTGATGCCTATAAAATATAACGCCTATAAATAATTATAAATGCCTATTTTGAAAAAAAAAATCGCACGAATTAAGTTCAGTACACAATATAATAATATAAAATTCAAAAATAAATAAATAAAATAACTTATACCAAGTGAAAAATGATATACTTCTTCATATTTATAACATAAGGATATCTTCAGTTTAAAATTTGCAGATTTTTTTTCTTTTATATTTTTAAGCCATATTTTGAAAAGATAAGCCTCACGAATTAGCATCATGAACCTATTTGTTTTATTCTGCGGTTAATACAATTATTTATATAATACCCTATTATTAGCGAACTTGAATCTAAATGTTCTACCGAAGATTTTTTTTTTTAATTCATTTACACAGCATTATACTCAAGGTCATTTTTTCGTTCGTTTTTTCAATGTGAATGTAAAACAACACCACTGGTATAGACAACTAACTCCATTGCTTTACAACAATATCTGATACTTCGGATGATTTTTTTTTTTTTCACTGACGAGGCTTACGAGTACGTGATAGTATTTCCGAATCACTTCTTACGTAATAGAAAACTTGTTTTTACATCACTCGGTACTCTTGAGTTTTTCGATAGCTGATGCTTTGTTGAAAGCCAAGACCTACTTTAATTTGTCTAAGGAAGCAAAATTGTCTTAAAAATATTTGCATTACGAGCATTATTTTTGTCAAGGAAATGATATTAAGAAATCGGAAAATTGTAAAAAAAAAAAAAGTATATAAATCGTTCATTTAGTTTTCGAATATTTTAATATTTTATTTATAATTTTACACGAATTTAATTTTCGTCCACTAATAGTTTAGATAAAATTCTACTTGGATGCAGAAGTGCATTGAATAATTTCTGATCTTTTAAAATTTTAAATAAAAATTTACGACTCTATTCAGAAGTTATGAACTTATTTTTTACATTAAATACATCCCAAAATATGACTATTCGTATTATGGTTTCTAAAAAATTGTAAAAGTTTAATTGTAGGAATTAGAAAGCTAGTTATAAATAGTTAGAAACATTTTAAAATTAATTATGGAACTTAGAAGCATTAGACAATTAATTATAAAAGTTAGAAACATTAGAAAATTAATTACAAAAGTTAGAAACATTAGAAAATTAATTATAGAAGTTAAAAATTTTAAATTAATTATAGAAATTTGAAACAGTAGAAAATTAATTAATTTCAGAAGTTGTAACATAAGAAGAAGATTATTTTTAACAATAACTTAACAATCTTATTTTTCTGTCACTTCATTAAAATATATCTTAGATTGCCAAAAATAAAATAGAATCGTATTTAGGTATAAATAATTTACTAATAAAGCCTGGTTTTTTTAAGACTTATAAAAACGTTATTATTAACATAACCGATTTTTTTATAAATTTCACATCTTTATGCTATTGCATACACTATTTTTATAGCTTAAATTATAGAAAATTTTAAAATTTTGGTTGAAATTGGGCGTATATCTATCCTTGTATTCATTTTTTTATCATTCGTTATATTTATTAGCATAATATGTTTATTTTTATTTATAGTCTTTTTAAAGTATTTATTTTTTATCATTTATTTGTTGATTCTAATTGCATATTTTCTCCTATTTTGAAAGTTTATTCTTTTTATTTGTAGGAATTGGTGTTAATTTTGTGTAGTCTAAATTTTTTTTTTACTCTATAAAATAAAGCTTACTAATTTATGTGTTTCTGTATTAGACATGTTGGTGATCTAGGCAACATTGAATGCGATGAGCATGGAATCGCCAATATTGTGTTTAGTGATGGTGTTGCTTCTTTAAAAGGACCCTATTCTGTTATTGGGAAAGCCATAGTGGTAAGTAATTCAATCATTTCCACCTTAATCTCACAATATTTTCAATCTAACTTAAAATTCTTACTTTTCTTTAATTTTATTATTAATAGAGAAATAACATGTTTTTTAACAACATTTTTTAAATTGTCATTAAAACTCTAATGCATTTCCTAACAGCAAAAAAGAATATTTTTATAAAAGAATATTATATTTTTATAAATTATTTATAAAAAACAGCCAGATCATGATATGACCGAGACTGGGTAAACACTCGCACTCCTTAAGGAACACAATATTCTTAATCTGAACTTAAAAATCTTACTTTTTAAAAATTTTATTAATAGATAAATAGAGTGTTTGTTAACAACAATTTTATTAATAGAGAAATAGAGTGTTTTTTAATAACAGATTTTAATAACACTGTCAGTAAAATCCTAACTCATTTCCTAACAGCATAAAATGAATATTTTTTTAAAAGAGTTGTTTATAAAACAAAAACAGCCAACTCATGATATGGTCGAGACTGGAAAATTCTCGCACTCCTTAATCTCAAATTAAAAATCTTAATTTTCTTTAATTTTATTCACAGAGATGAGTGTTTTTTGAACAACAAACTTTAATAAAGTTGTCATTAAAATCCTAATACATTTTCTAACAGCATAAAACAATATTTTTTATAAAAAGTGTTGTTTATAAAAAAAACAAAAATAACCAGCTCATAATAAGGCTTAAGGAGTGCAAGTGTTTACCCGAGACTGGGTAGACACTTGCACTCCTTAATCTCACAATATCTAATATAATATTCTCGCTGAACACTTTCCCAAAGGGAAATGTTACACTTTACTTAAATAGTATATTGTACCGAATCTGTTATTTAAAAAAATTTTTTTAGAAATAAAGTTAGCATAACAATTAACATCAGTTTCTCAGACGTTAATCAATAGTAAATTTTAAAAAGTTTCAAATATTTTTAAAAATATGTATGACTTTTTTCTTGTATATGAATTATTCACAAAAATAAATATTATTTAAAATACTTAATGACTAGTGATTTTAATTGATATCAAATAACAAATTTCCTTTCAGATCCATTCTTCGGCTGATGACTATGGTCTTGGTGGCAATGACGAAAGTTTAAAGACCGGCAATGCTGGTACTCGCCTAGCATGCTGCGTGATTGAAAAAATAGACAAGCTTCCCATCCGCTCCTACAAAGCCATCAAATCTGCAAAAGTTTACCAAAATTGATTGATTTAATGAACGTTACAGTCTTCTGCTTCATGTATTCTTTCTTCCAAACTTGTTTAAGACGCCATGCAACCTTGGACAGTAACATGTTATTTTCCAAGGTTAAATTTAAGTGGTTCTTAAAATAACTTGGCATTTGTTTTTAAAACCTGGATGTGGTCGTTTTATTATTTTTTTTTTAATGTACTAATCAGAAATAAAAGTGCTTTTAATAAATTGATGTATTATTTATTCATAATTGAACAGAAGTAGTTTTGAATCAATTTTGAACTATAGATGAAAATCATTTTTAGACTGGTTTCCTTTACACTGGCAGAATTAGGGAAGTCTGGTTGCAGTTTCGCGATTGTAATACAATCTTAGTGTTGAGTAATAGAAACATATATACGTTTAGCATGGTTTCTTGTATTTGAATTTTTGAATCATCCAATTAATCCTTTTATCAGTACAGCAATGGATATTTATCAACTGGCTTTAGGAAATGTGTAAGAATTTCTTTTATATTTTAGTGATAATTCA
This sequence comes from Caerostris darwini, assembly GCA_021605075.1. NCBI lineage: Eukaryota > Metazoa > Arthropoda > Arachnida > Araneae > Araneidae > Caerostris > Caerostris darwini. Next base: position 493,211 of record BPLQ01008260.1, read on the forward strand.
AAAGACTGTATTAAATTAATTTTTTTAATGAATTTTTAGAAATTATATGTTTTATGGAACAAATCAGGTGTTTTAAATTTTAAAAAATAAATATATTCGAAATATTGATCTGAATTTTTAAAAAAGTTATACATTTTAAATTTTAAACTGAAGTTTAACTAAAGATTATAAATTAAACTGAAGTTTAACTTTTAATTGTTAGTGATTTTCCCCCCCTATTATTTTATTTTATTTATTTATTTTTTGTGTCAGTAGGGGCAAAATATTCACACAGGGAAATTATCGAATATCGTATTGAAAACAGCTAATCGATCTCTGAAAAGTATTAAAAATGGCTTATTTAAATTTATCGAAATGGCGATGAAGATTAGTAAAACAAATAAACAGTTTAATCAAAATCGAAGTATTACATCTTAAGATAATTTCTTTTATATATTACTAGGAATTGAATTCTCATTCAAGAAACTGTATCTGATTAATTTGATTTAATGAGAGGCCTGATTTCCGAGTGGCTAGTGCTCTGGCGCTCGGCACCCCGGGTTTCAAGTCCACTTTAAACCGTAGGTCCCGGTCTGATAGGATCGTAGAGCGTTGTGGGAGTAGTGCTACTTGCGCCGTAGCATATCTTCAAGCTAAACGTGCCCCCCCCCCCCCTCCGGGTAGTGCTAAATGAGTAACAGCGGTGTACCCCTTGCTTATGGTATAAAGATTACATGTTTCTGTATTGCCAGCTGCATTAGAACAACAACAATTTGATTTAATGAATTTTTAGAAATTATATTATTTTATGATTACTAATCAGGTGTTTTAAATTTTAAAAAAATTATATATTCGAAACATTGATTTGAATTTTAAAAAAAAATTGTATATTTTAAATTTTAATTTTGTTTAACTTTTAATTGTTAGTGGGTTTTTTTTTTTTTTTTTTTTTTTTTTTTTGTTATCAGTACGTGCAAAATGTTCACATAGGGAAATTAACGAATCTCGTATTGAAAACAGCTAATCAATCTCTGAGAAATATTTAAAAATGTTGATTAAAATAGCTATGCTAATTAATAATGATGTTTAACACTGATATGGATTATTTAAATTTATCGAAATGGCGATTGAGATTGGTAAAACAAATAAAAAGTTTAATCAAAATCGAAATATTACATCTTTACTAAAAATAATTTCTTTTATATTTTAGTAATAATTGAATTCTCACAAAAAGAACTGCATCAAATTAATTTGGTTTAATGAATATTTAGCAATTATACGTTTCATGAAACAAATCAGGTGTTTTAAATTTAATATATGTATATATATATATATATTCGAAATATTGATCTGAATTTTAAAAAAATTATATATTTTAAACTTTAATTCAATTTAACTTTTAATTGTTAGTGGGTTTTTTTTTCTCTGTTTTGTACTATTTTTTGTTTTAATTTTTTTTTATCAGTAGGTGTAAAATATTCACACAGGGAAATTATCGAATCTCGTATTGAAAACAGCTAATTAATCTCTGAAAGGTATTAAAAATGTTGATTAAAATAGCTGTGTTAATTTAATAATATTGTTTTGGGTTATTTATATTTATAGAAATGGTGATTAATATAAGTAAAACAAATAAAACTTTTAGTCAAAATCGAAGTGTTACATCTTTGCTAAAGTTAATTTTTTGTTCTTTTATGCGATACTTTTTTTCAATGTTACTTGTTTTCTCAGTGTGTTAGTTGCCTATGTACGTGCTAAATTTTAAAGATTTTTAAATTAGAGGACATATCTTTGGTGTCACAATTGTCCTCTAGAATGAGGGAGAGGAAAAGTAAGTCTTTCAAGGAAAACTTCTATCATTGACAATATAAAGGAAAGTTTAATATAATTAAAATGTTTTTATAGTGTTGGAAAAAAAAAATAGTGCATAGAAGCCGTGAAAGAAGTTTTTTATTTCGTAAAAAAGTAATAGAGGGTACGACGCTTTTAGTTTCATTATTTTTATGGCTGGGAAGAAAATGGGAAAGCAATTATTAAAAATAAAAACTTGGCTTTGTTTCAAATTTAAATACAAACTAATAGAACTGCTAAATATAAAATTTTAAATGTATTTAATCCCAATAAAATACATAATAAGGAGAGAAAAACTTGAATCACTTAATAAAAACAGCCTAATTTTATACCAGTGATTTAAAAAAAATAACTAATAAACAAATTAAATTATTAATTTATTAATAAACGCATACAATAATTATTATTTAATTATGTTAAATTGATTAAGTTATTAATTAAATTTAACTTATTTAATCACTTAATGTTTTAATTAATAAAAAATTAAATAATTAAATGAATTTAATTTAATTATACTTAATTAATTAATTGTGTTAATATTGAAATTAATTAATTTCAAATTTAACACTTAATATTTTCAAAAAAATAACATTAAATTTGGTAATATTTAATTTTATAATGATAATTATTAAAAATATAAGAGTAAGTTGCTCAGTTAAAAGAAATAGTTAATTCGATTTGAAAATAAGTGTTCTTTGATAATATATTGTTAGCTACATGTCAACAAATCTATAAATAAAAACGTAGATAATACACATCTATGGTAACTGATTAAATAGTAGAAATTTAATCATTCAAAGGATTGATATCAAACGGTATGTTTCCCGAAAATCCTGTTCTATTCTATGTTCCCGTGAGATTAAAATTGCATGTTATCTTTATATTATTTCAATTAGATTACATATTTAAGTACTGTTATAACATTTTAGGAAAGTTCTAACAGGGTTTAATTTGTTTCACTTTTCATTCAAATAGTTGAATTAAAAAATACTCGAAAATTTCGATATTTCGATTAAGAACTATTTGATAGATAGTTGTGGAAATGAGGGTTTTTGATTCGAAATATGACAAGCGAAACCCAACCGTAAGCTCTAATGCCTACGCCAGGGATGGACACATTAATTCTGTAAGCCCAAACTTCTATAAATGCATGCAATAAATAATTATGATGCTGTTATTTATGCATGTCTTTATCTATTGGTGGCTTACGAGGTCGCCGTAATCATTTAAAAATACTGATGGCACCATGATATTTTTCAGATATTCAGCAATACTATGCAGTATCATTCTAGATATGCAGTTGTTAACTGTTGTAGAACTATCCATTATTTCTACTTATACTAATATTCTCAGCCGATTGTTTACTAACTGCACTGTTTCCCATGTAGTTTCCATTCACTAGCCATGTAGTGAGCGGCTTGATGGTCATTTGTCTAGAGCTCTGGCCTTTGGTACCACAGGCTTCAGTTTCGAATCCTGTACGTAGCATGGATGTTTGTTAGTGGTTCGGATTCCACTTTAAACAGTAGATACCGGTCTAACTATCTGTGCAAAAAAAAAATGACCGTAGAGCGACAAACCAAATCCATGTAGTGAATATATATTAGTGCATTTTTGTTTAATAAACTTTTTTTAAGATAAATGGCTTACTTAGCTAATTTTTATTTATATATTTTAAAATCCATTCTATGACGGCATCTGTAATCATAATTTTCCCTTCAAAGTGGTCCACAGAACAAGAAAGGTTAAATATCCTTGCTCAAAACTTTAAGACTTTTTTCTTTAAATTTACACTGTCTGTAACTCTGGTAGTTTCCTATCTATAAAGTTTCTGGAATGAACTTCTTTCTTGGAATAAAGTAAATACCTACTTCAAATTCAAGGATCGGGATCTTGGGGTCATTCTTATCATAGTCTGGTTGCGGAAATGGCTCTTTGCCACAATCAGCAATAATCTTTGAACTTCCTTCTGTAACTAAAGAAGTGTCCTAACAAATTTAGTTTGTAATACAAATATTTGAATTATAGAACGGTTTTATTCATTCCAGACAGGCTTAAAATTTCCATTGTAGAATAATACATATAAATTTTGATCTGTTTATACTTTAACATATTCATTCGATGCTAACATATGCTAATTTTTTTTTAAATTTATTTTAGAATAGAATATACATTTTAAAAATTCTCACTATTTTAAGATCCCATATACTTAATATAAGGTTTATAAATTAACTTTTTTCAATCAAATTTTTCAAATTAAAAAAAAAACACTTAAACTCAGCAATTTTTTCTTTTTTAAGATAATTCTAACAATCTATAAATAACCAACAATGATCTTTCTGGATGATTTAATTATAAGGAAATGTAACATTATAAGCTGGATGAAATGAATTGTTTTTAACATGTTAAGGCATTTGGCGCAGAATTGCTTTTTTTGGATCTCTTACTTTATTGGGTTATTTAGTATTAAAATGAAAAACAAGGGTTAACAGCAATTGTTACGGGATATATGCTTAAACGTTCTTATGAATAGTGAAATAGAAAAAAAAAATGCTAAGAAGATGATATTATTTCAGACAAAGTAAGAAAATCCAATTTAAATTTGAAGTAATTAATTTAATTGTTAAACACATAATATTTTACTTCAAAAAAAAATTTTTGATGTTAGATCGAAATTTAAGGCCATACTGACATAATAGACTAAACGTATAACATAATAGACATATTCCGACTTTAAATCAAAGTTTTGATTTAAATTCTTTGAAAACCCTTAAATCCCTATCATCATTTTTAACGCACCAAAAATCTTTAGTTATACAAAATAATATGCTACCTGCTAGTCTTTCAATAAAAACAAGATATTTTTATTCGCTTTTGTTGTTGTTTTTATGGATTATTAAAATTAGATGAGTATTCTAATTTGATAATATAATGTATATTAGCAGCCCGATTCATGCGTCAGTGTAACGTGCGCCGGTGGTGAACCTAAGGTCTGAGGTTTAATTCGCTAGAGACATTGTTGTAGAACTGTTTAAAAAGCGAGGACACTTGAAGGCGTTTGGGATGTTCAGCGTCTTGCCTCGTGAGTCTGACTACTTGGTGGAATTTTCCGGGTTTTCTCCCATACGATAAGCAAATGGTAAGTAATACCCATAAAAGTCCTCACGGACTTCCTCTTTCTCCTCTTCCTCTTTCAAAGATTCGGAGACAAGTCGGACTTCTACCTACGGGTGCTCCATCACATCAGAAGCTGCCCCCTTTCTCTCCATCCATGAGCACTCGTGGGGGGTCCACCCCGCGCTGCAGGACATTGAGGATTAGTCAAACTTGCATATTAGCCATTATATACACAGTCCAGTCACATTAATATGACCATCTGTCAAAAGCCAGAATATACACTCTTGTTTATTCTGGCTTTAAGTGGAGAGTGGAATGTGGTATTAAGTGGTATTAAGTGGAATTCTTTATATACACTCCACTGCAATGTGCTGCCACCTGCCTTTTGTGATAGGTTATTTCACGTTGACGTCGAAAGTAGGTGGTGGTCACATTAATTCGACTGGACTGTGTATATGCTTTTGTATTAAAAATGCCTTCATAACAAGTAACGTATGTTTTCCTGTATATTTTCTTGCATAAAGGGTGTTTTTAGCAGGACATAAAAATTAATCACTTAAAAATGATTAAAAATGAATTATTAACAAATATTGCAACACATAGGGTTTCCATACTGCTACTAAGTTATAACATTATTAGTTAAACATACCAATTTTTGTATGTCTCTGGTGTTATTAAAAATAAATACAAAATGTAAGTTTTCCTCGTTTAACAAATAAGATTTCATTGAAACCTATGAACGTGTACTTTTCTCCTTGACTTTTTAAGAGTTTAAAATGGTTCATTATTGAAGCCATTCTTTTCAAATTGATTTGCATGTATTTATTAAAATTGTTTTCATACGTTAGTTTACGACCTCAAATTTCTCTCTATTGTTTCTGAAAAGCGAAAGCCACTAGAAAACGTCAAACAAAGGAATTATTGAAATTAGATACACAGTAAATGCGAAAGTATTTCCTTAACATTATAATGGAGAAAATGGTTACTGAAACAGCATAAGCTGATTGTTAGAGAAAAATGTGTTTTCAAACGAAATTTTCTAAAAAGTTATTTTTATGATTTTCTTATCTTTCACTTTTATGATATTTGTTACAGTTCCATTCGTGGCTCATTGTAGTACAGGGTAATTAACAGAAAAAAAGTCCACTGTATTTTTGCTAATGGTTTATGTCACAGTTACTACTTAAAGGGATAGATCCAGAGATATTAGTGAGAGGTAATTTTGCTTTAACAAGCTGGCTGCCACTTTTCATTTTTTTTCTTCGATGTAATGAACAATCATCTGAAATATACATCAGGACATTATTTCATTTTTGTTGAGTAGAAGCAAATATTGTATAATTCTGTTGCATTGCAATCCAGTTATCTGCTTGTAAGTGTCCAGCATTAAAAGAAAAGTTATATTTTGCAATTACTATTTGATTTCTAAATGTTACATTGTATTGCTGTTGTTTATTATAGACAGCAATATCTAGACCAAGTCCATAAACCCTTGTGGCTCATGAAACGAGGGGCTTCTTCTGTTGCGAGGGAGCACCCGTAGGTAGAAGTCTGACTTGGCTCCGTGACGTTGAAGCAGGATGGCAGTGCCTTCCGGGAGGGCTTTTTAGGAGGAACTACACCGCATTTCCTTATTCTATGGAAGGAAAACCCGGTAAACTCCCACTAGGTAGTCCGACGAACGAGACAAGATGTTGAACATCCCAAACATCATAGAGTGTTCTCGTTTTTTGAAGCTGTGTCTACAACAAAGCTGACAGTGGATTGCACTTCAGCTTAATTCTCACTAGTGGCGCACGTTGCCACTGAGCCAGGAGTCGGATATTGCGTTGTTAATATTTTCATGTATTCTCAATATATAATATTAAAATTTTTTTCCGAACACACCAGCATATAACCCAAAAAATGTACTATTATATAATCTCTGAATAAACACCACTAAACAATTTTTAACGGAGGAAAATGGTTTTCGGAAAGACTTTCTGGGGAATCAAACTACCATTTACGTATTGTGTAGGAGGAAGAATGAGAAATTTTTCACCTGGTGATACGAAATATTCTGTTTATAATCGTCAACCGATCTACTCGTAATTTGAGGCCTTCGTGCAATTTGATCAGTGGAAATATTATCTTGGTCAACTGCGATTCTAGTTATTACTGGATTATTAATTAAATATGTTAAAATTATAATCATGCACAGATCAACGTTGGATTCCTAAACAAGGCTGTTAACTATTTCTTCTTTATGGATGCAAAAGTCCCATGGATCAAGGGAGTTTGCGAACTGCCAGATTTCGATACAGAAGACGTTGCCTTTTTACGGCTTATAGTTGTCAGCCCTGCGTCAAACAGTCATATTATACCGGGACCTACTATTTAAAATGGATTCCGAACAACTACAAACATCCATGGCCATCGGGACTCGAAGCGAGCGCTAGGGCTCTTGTCATTCGGCCATCAGGCCAGCTATTAATTATGTTTAGAAATAAACTTGAATTATAATTCTGCACATAAAATAGATGTTACTAAAAGAAAACATTGATATATTATTTTGATTTTAAAACTAACTTCTTTGTTGCTGTTCAATGAAACTCATAAAAATAGGAAAATTTTTTGTCTTTAATACGTATAAAAATGTGGGGTTTTTTATTTTTACAATATATCCTTTTCTGTATTTTAATCTTCATTTTTAATGGAAAAAAAATTATTCAATTGATTAATTAATAAACTTGAAAATGCTTTATGTTTTTAATTATAAGTTCAAAAGCTTAATTGCTATAAAACTTCTAACTAATTAAATAAACTTCATGTTTAATCGATTTATTATTTAATAATATCTTACTTTTCCAAAAGTTTTAAATAATACTAATGAAGGAACATAAAGTTATATTGTTACAAAAATTAATTTAATAAAATTAAAGAAAATACTAAAAAACAATCTAAAAAAATGCTGTTTAATTGCATAACTTATATGCATATATATTATTTGTATAACACAAAAAAAAATCTAAAAATAGTTTAATACCTTTAAATGAATATATATTTTACCTTTAAACGTAGTTGGCAACAGCATTTACAGGTAAAGGAAAAAGTTGCAAGAAATTATTGCAACACAAAATACCCGCAATTTGATACATATTATTCATTGTTGCAATACCCAATTTCTATGTAATAATAGCAGTAAAACATTTTTAAAAGTGATCCCATAAAGAACTGATTGCACCTATTTCATGGAACACATTTGAATTAGGACATAATTCTTGTTTATCCTCGGAATGAGTAAAATTTCTGTGTCCTTTCGACATAAGGATAAAAATAAAAGTAAATATTTTTGATGTAATTTATGAGCTGTGTTTTAAGAGCATTTTCTGAATATCTCTTGACATATAATCACGCCGCAGTAGTCCTTGCATGAGGAAAGCGTTTTAGGTTCTTGCAGGTTAACAAACAACGGTGGTTAAAGCTGGGTAACCAAAGATATAATGCAAGATTTCATTCAGGCACCTGGAATCTAATTCCAGAATTACAGTTTTCAAAAGTTAGTGAAAAACTGAAAACACTTATCAGTGAAACGAACTATACGTATATGCTTTACAAATTTATATATATATATATATATATAATTATTGTAATTATTATTATTAATTATTATTATTATTTAATTATTATTATTATTAAATTATTGTAATGTAATATATATATATATTTATTTTTACAGATTTTTTTTCTATTGGTAATACCAAAAGTTCAACAGATTTTTCAGTATAATTATCAATTACTTATGAATAATTAAATGATTTTTCGTTAATTATTTGAGTATTAAAATTGTAATTCGTAAGAAATTTACTAGAAATGAATAGTAATTCTATTAAAATTTATCCATTTTACTAATTTCAGTAGTTTTTTAAAAATACTTCTTTCATTTTCTTTAATACTCTTTGATTAAATAGAAGGATAATATAGTTTTACAAATAATATTTATTCAATAATAAAATCTTTATTCGAGAATTACTAAATAATTCTAGAGTTACAGTTTTCAAAAGTTACTGAAAAACTGTAAGCGTTTTATCAGTAAAAGCAACTATAGGTTGTACAAATTGACATTTTTTTTTAATTTTTCATATTTATTTCTGTTAATAATAACAAAAGTTCACCAGATTTTTCAATGTAATTATCAATTACTTATGAATATTTTAATGATTTTTCGTTAACTAATTGAGTAATAAAATTATAATTCTTAAGAAATTTACTAGAAATGAATAGCAAATAAATAGTAGTTCAGGTTTATTTTCTGTTGGTATTACTAAAAGTTCAATAGGTTTTTCAATATAATTATCAATTACTTATGAATAAGTTAATGATTCTTCGTTAATTAATTGAGTAATAAAATTGTAATTCGTAAGAAATTTACTAGAAATGAATAGTAATTCTATTAAAATTATCCATTTTACCATTTCAGTAGTTTTTTAAAAATGCTTCTTTCCTTTTATTAATACTCTTTGATTAAATAGAAGGACAATACAGTTTTACAAATAATAATAATATTTTTTAAATAATAAAAGCCTTATTATAAAATTACTAAATAATTCTAGAATTACAGTTTTCAAAAGTTAGTGAAAAACTAAAAACGCTTATTAGTGAAAGGAACTATACGTATATGTTTTACAAATTGCTTTATTTTTTTAATTTTCCAGGTTTATTTTTTATTAATAATACCAAAAGTTCAACAGATATTTCAATATAATTATCAATTATTTATGAATAATTCAATTATTTTTCGTTACTTAATTGAGTAATAAAATTTTAATTCATAAGAAATTTGCTAAAAATGAATAGTAAATAAATATTAATTCTATAAATATTATCCATTTTACTAATTTCAGCAATTTTTTTTTAAATGATCCTCTCATTTTCTTAATATTCTTTGATTAAATAGAAAAATAATACAGTTTTACAAATAATTATAAATAATATTATTTATTCAATAATAAAATCATTATTAAAATTTTCTTAAAAAAAACCGCGGAGAAATTACAATACTTCCATTTTTATATAAAAAACAAAGATTTATTTATAAGGCACTACAAATATTATGAGCTTCCTGTGGCAATTTTTTTTTCTCTTTTTATTAGGAGCTTAAACATTAATGCATTGTTAAACAAAATAAATATTTATTATTACTATAAATTATTATTTATCATTACAGTAAAATACTCAAGGATAGTCTTTCATAATTTATAGCAGGGACTTCCAAACTACGGCCACCCAATGGTTTATTTTGATTACATTGTAAAACTTTGTATGATTTATTTGCATTTATGATTTACTTATTATGATTAATTTACATTTATTATATTATAAAACTTGCAATGCAAATAATTCATACAAAATAAAAATCAAGTGTTTTACGTAATGACTAGTTAAACTGAAAAACAGAATTAAATTGAACATTTTGACTATAATTAATGATATCAGATTTAATTACTTGCAAGATATGACGTACATAAGCAATTCAAATAATTAAATTAAACATTATAATTATAATTAATGAGATATACTGTAATTTCCAATTGGCAATTGTTTATATTTGTGGGTTAAATTTACTAATGAGAATTATCAGCAATGACTTCAAATGTTCATCAATTAACTTGTGATCTGTAAATATTTTTTACGTAGTTCATTTTGGAGGATATTTTTTCACACAGATAACTGGTTACAAAACCGGAAAAAAAAGCCAAACTGATCAAATTGTTAATCTTATAAAATTACTACAATGATGGGGTTAAATATTTTTCTTTGAAAATCAGTTTGATCAGTTTCAAACAATAATCACAAATCAACAGTTTCCATTTAAAGTTCTAGGACAAGGATTTCTATGTCATTATTAAAAGAAATTTGAAAAAAATGATTTCGTTTGCAATTGCATCAAAATCTAAAAAAAGAGACATAAATTTTGATATCTGAAAGACCTAAATCTTCAATTGCAAAATCTACCGGAAATGAAGTCTCAGTTTGTTGACTGAATGTTTGACATGTATTAAAATGCGTGAAACGTTTTTCGAGATTGAAACAAAATAATTTTTTATCGAAAGTACTTAATATGAGTGTATAAATCAGGCAGAATCTTGTTTTCTCTTTGCAGTTTTAAATTAAGATTATTCGTATGGTTAGTTAAAATATGTATAAAATGATAACTTCCATAATAACTCATTGTTTTGAAACTCAGTCAGAGGACGATTCCTTTCATTTTAAAAAAAAAAAGGGTTAGAACTTTTCCGCTACTAAGCCTGCGTAGTATAGTGTAATATGATAAGTTATTTTCTCTAATCTCTTCAATATATTCGTGGAATTGGCGATGTTAACCATTGTCAATTCGTTAAGCTCATGACATCTGGCGTAATTAACAGTTGGCTGGTTTAACTTTTGACATGTCCAAGCAATTTCCTCACAAAGAACTGTTTTGGGCAGCATTTCAAATTCCTTTAAAAATATATTCTCCAGTGGTCGTGCAGTAAATGCTTGGAACTTTAAAAAACTCTTCGTACACTTCATAATATTTATCTCTCGAATGAAAAGTAACACCTGAGCAGTATCTATAGTATTTGTTGACTCATTCAGGACCAGAGAGAACCACTCTAAATGTCGATTTTTGTAAGACAATTGAGTAAATATATTTTCTACAATATCGTTTATTCTTCGAAGCACCACGTTTGCTGATAAACTGGTGTTTTTTACTAACCTCTTTCTAGACACATTTATTCTGCTGCTGCAATCATGCATTCCCAGACTAATTCACAGTCAGAAAATGATTTCCTATGCTACACTATTAAATTAGAGTATAAAGAGAGAATTTTATTGCTGTTTTTTTATTAAACTGAAATTTATTGTTTTTTTTTATTAGACTGAAATTTATTGGTGTATTGATTTATTAGACAAAAATTTATTGTTGCATAATGTATAAATTAGCACGAGTTGCTGCTCCTTGTTCAGCATTTACTTTCTTAAATAACAATTGTTGAGATTTCAACCCGCTTTTCAAAGATTCATAAGTTTCTGACTGTAGGTTTTCTGTAAATTTGGATTAATTCTGAGAATGTTTAGTCTCATAATCATGTTTTACATTGTATTCTTTCAGAATTGATATCGTTTTATTGCAAATTATATACATTGTCTTATTACTTCACTCAATCACAAAATATTGTATCCTATTTCTCTTTAAATGTTCTGCACTCACTATTTTAATTTCTTTTTCATATTTATAAAAGCCCACATAAAAGATCCATAACTTCAAATCAAAATAACGTACTTCTCATTCCGAACTGTCCAACTCTCTGCTGTCTCTCGTATTTATATCACAGGCCCTCAGAAGATATTCGAAAACATTACAAAATACTCTAATCTTAAAGACAAGGAATCGCGCTGCAGAACTTTTCCAGAAGATACAAAATGACGCTATTTACTTAGACCAACCAAGAATAACTGATGTTTTTGCGTAATTCCGACGCTCCTCTGAAGATAGCGCCAGATAGCATCGCCGCCTCTATGACACAGCCTTGACATTTGCCCGCAAGTACCAACCGAAATTGAGAGCGGTGAAGAGTCCACCCTCCAGCCATACATATCTCACATGTTGGCTAGTTACAAAACGAAAATTTTAGCATAATTCAAAATTACAGTTTGTTGGTACGATGAGCTAGCTAAGTCAGAGAGGCCCTTGAGACTTTCTGAAGGATTCAGTTTGTCCCATAGGCTAAAAAGTTTGAAAAAATCTAATTCTTAGCTTTATATTGCTTAAATTGCAGATATTAATTTTGTATTATCTGTTCCGGTTCCGTGATACGATTTATTTTCTCAGCGTTCTTTCATAGATTGAAACAGCAACATAAAACAACCCACTTATAATGGATCATAAAATTTCTTCTTTCCTGTAATAAAAATTGAAATAATTTTTTTTCTGAAGATCTTTGTAAAATACACGTGTTGCTACATACTAAAGCAATGAACTTTACAAGAACTACTAAACAATAAAAATGGGAAAAATTGCTTCTGACATTAAAAAAAAACTTCTATGAGATTACTCAATCAAATCAAAACCAAAGATCAAAATACTAAAAAATATAATTTTAAGCATTAATTGAAGACATATACAAAACAATTTGAAATAAAGCAACCAATTTTAAAAACTGCACTGAAAACTAAAATTAATTATATAATATGAATTATCCATACCTATCAGTCAGTCATTCTTCACAAAGACATTTCCTGAATGAAACTTATAGAAAAAATCAAAGGCATATCATAAAAAAGAGACAACTAAAAATAAAAAAAAAACCTCTGCTGAAAAACATTCGATTTATCCTTGAGGCAGAGTTAAAAAGACATTGAACGTGGTCCAGATGATGATTATTTGTCTCTTTATCCAATGAACAGTGGCAATTGTAAACCCGGAATTCATCATTACGTCTTCAATTGCTATTCTATTCGAAACGAAAGAATAATTTATGCGAATTAATTGGTAAGTCAGAAACAATATGTCAGTTATACTTTATTTATTTTGTTTTATAAAAATTATTTTCTTTGTTCTTGTTTTGTTTTTCAGATTTAAAGCCAGGTTTTATTATCTTTCCTTTGTATTATGCATTATGTTAAGTGCATTAATAAATAAAAATCTGTCATTTTCCGAATAAAACTTTTAGAACCTATTGTAACCATTTAATAAAAGTAGGATACATTTATTTATTAATCATAATAAAATTATATAAAAAAATCTATCGTATAATTTATAAAAAGTAGCTTAAAAAATGAAATGACAAAAGATAAGCCATAGTAAAATCAAATATAAAAGAGGATAAAATTATGAACTTAATTAAAACAGCATATTTTCAATGCTAAATCTTTGATTTACAATATTATAAAGGCAAGTCCAAGTGTCAATAACGAAGAGAGAAGATACGGGTTCTGTTTTACTGAGGAACAAAAGAAGATTGGTTAACATGTGCCATCAAATGTGTAAAATCTGTACCTCTATAGAACATATCGTCTTAATTAAACCTCGAAAAAGGAACTGTACAATCACGGTGTTAATCTCTTGGTTTAGAATGCTAAAGAAGCCTAGTCCGTGGTTCTCTTAAGAACGAAGAGGGAGGCTCGATTTGATTGAGGAACATCTGGAACATGGTGGCAAAATCTCGGATTCATGACATTTTTATGATGCATGATATTAGTTTGTTTCAGAATCACTAAAGATCATACTTCGTTTTTTCCAAGCAATAATCATTAACATATGCCACCAGCGGTATGAAATCCGTATCCTACAGTTAATGAAAAAAATTGTACAGATAACGTTGTCTAAGGCCGTATAAAAAATAAATTACATTGGCAAATATATAAATAGGTCTGATGGTCAAGTGATTAACGCTCTGGTGTCCGAGGTAACACAAGCGCTACATTGAAAGAAACAACGTGTATCTATCTGAACGTTCGAAAGGACTCGGTGGAAGGCGTCATGTTCTCATGTTGATAACATGCCTGCCCTTTGGCTACTTAACTCTTCGAACCTACCTAATGAATAATTTAGTTACATTTTTTGTGGCGCTTGCCATTGATCTTCGTAGTCAAATCAAAATAAGCATAATATACAATGCATGCCAACTATTGCAAGGACACAAAGGAAGAGTTCTCAGTATTCAGTCTTAAATATATCTGTTTTAAAATAATTCGGTTTCGAGTCCTGGCGGTGAGATGAATGTTTGTAGTGGTTCGAAATTCACTTTAAACTGTAAGTCCCGGTCTAATATGACCGTAGAGTGTTGGGCTGACAACTCTACCCTTAAAAAGAAAACAACTCTTGTCTCGGAATCTCCCATTGGGCAGAAGGCCTTGTCCCACCATGGGGTTGCTGCGCCAATGGAGAAAAAAGAGTATATAAATATTTTCTAAATATTCTTTAAGAAAAACCAATAATTGATCTACTACAAATCATCTTAATCTTTTACGTGAATCAAAAGAACAGAAAAAGGGATAAAGGAACGTAATATCAAATACCAAATTTTCATGCCATTTAAAAACATTACACATCAAAACATTGGCCAAGGAACTATCTCTAAGTCGTTTTTCATCAAACAAATTCAATGACTTTTCTCTTTTTAAAATTTTTACAAGAAAACAGAAGTTATATTTTATCTGTACAAGTTTTTTTTTTTTTTTTTGCAAATCGAGAAAAGAAAGTTCTAAAATAAATACTGTATGCACCATGTTTACAAAAACGCGAGTCCAACTTTTTATCTATCGCGATGTTCGATAAAACTGCTATTGGACCCGGTAGGACGCCTGCATGACAGATAAGTTGACTGTTCCTAATGGACTGATGAAAGCTGCTTCCGTGATTTTTTTTTCTTCTGGTCTTATCGCGACATTACTCAGACATGCGACGTAAAACTGAACTGAAGTAGTTCTGAAATGGAATTTCATAATTTAATTAGTATGATGAAAGTGAAGAACTAAAAATAAAATTATTGAATGAGATAAAGAGTTATTGAATGAATGAAACTTTGAACTCTAATCAAACTAAGCAAAATTTATTTTAAATATTGAAAAATTCATTTGTGTTATACGTAGACTGAACTTGTAGCAAAGCAAAAATTCTAACAAATGTTGTTATTCATATCTACAGTCATGTACAGTATTATTATTATTAAAACCATTTTATCCTGAGTATCGTGAAATAATTTTGAACAATCATAATTAACAATACAATATCATTGAATTACAACCATTTATTTAAATTTAATAACACCACAATGCACAAAGTATCCTTAATTTAATCTAATGGTCTTTTTCAATTATGAAATAACAAAATAAATTCAAGCGAATATTGAAACTTTGGGACAAATTAAAAAATAGAAACGACCACAATAATATAAATTTATTATTAATTTTGCTTTTGCAATAAATTCAAAAATACATATAGTCATGTACAGTATTATTATTATTAAAACCATTTTATCCTGAGTATCGTGAAATAATTTTGAACAACCATAATTAACAATACAATTGAATTACAACCATTTATTTAAATTTAATAACACCACAATGCACAAAATATCCTTAATTTACAAATATCCAAATATCCTTAATTACCTAATATTCTTAATTTCTATCCTTAAGATCATTCTAATTTATTTTTTGCTTATTTTAACATTAAATTGAAGAAAAAAAAATTCTCATAAGTAGACAATAAAATTCTTCAACTTACAACATCAATTTTTGCTATTAATTAATAAAAATAATAATTTATATTAATTAAACAAATTAAATTGCATTTTATTCAATCTTTGACAATATTATAATTTAATAATGAAATTTGAGCTTCTAAGCTTAGGACTCGATTAAGAATAAATTCCACCAAACAGGTTATAATTTTTTGCTTGAATTTATTTCATTGTTTCATAAAATATAAATTATAACTTGTTTCATAATTTATTTTGTTTCATGATTGTTTCATAGAACATAAATCATAAAATTGTTTAATAACAGTTTCATAGCACATAAATTATAGCATTGTTTCATAATTTATTTCATTATTTCATAGGACATAAATTATAACATTGTCTCATAATTTATCTCATTGTTTCATAATTTATTTCATTATTTCGTAGGACATAAATTATAACATTGTCTCATAATTTATCTCATTGTTTCATAATTTATTTCATTATTTCATAGGACATAAATTATAACATTGTCTCATAATTTATCTCATTGTTTCATAATTTATTTCATTAATTCGTAGGACATAAATTATAACATTGTCTCATAATTTATCTCATTGTTTCATAATTTATTTCATTAATTTCATAAATTATAACATTGTCTCATAATTTATCTCATTGTTTCATAATTTATGTCATTATTTCATATGACATAAATTATAACATTGTCTCATAATTTATCTCATTGTTTCATAATTTATCTCATTGTTTCATAATTTATTTCATTATTTAATAGGACATAAATTATAGCATTGTCTCATAATTTATCTCATTGTTTCATAGGACATAAATTATAACATTGTCTCATAATTTATCTTGTTTCATAATTGTTTCATAGTACATAAATTATGATATTGTTTCATAACTTATTTCATTGTTTCATATTCTCTATAATAAATATTGTTGTAATTAGCACTGTTGATTTTGGTGGAGTTTTAATGATAAAATGTTAAATAATGGATCGAATAATTATTCAAACTTAACTCTAATACATTAAAAAAATTGTGTTATAAATTTGCTTTTTTTTACCAAAGCATGTATCTGTATTAGGAAAAATAAAATTTTAAATATTTTTTTTTTGGAATTTGGTAAGTACATGTTTAGGATATAATTAAAAACATACATTTTAAGTTATGAAGAAAATGAATTAACAAGTTCAGATAATGTAGAAAAATATCTAATAATTATTTTTATTATAAATTATTACAAACGAATATAATAAAATTTTAATTTATTGCGAAAATTATATTTATTTAATATAATATTTGATTCGAATGTCGTATGCAAAAGCAAAATTAACAATAAATTTATATTATTGTGGTCGTATCTATTTTTTGATTTGTCCCAAAGTTTCGATATTTTGCTTGAATTTATTTTGTTATTTCATAATTGAAAAAGACCATTAGGTTAAATTATGGATATTTTGTGCATTGTGGTGTTATTAAATTTAAATAAAAATTAGTTAAATTAATATCCTCCATTTATATCCAAATCTCTATAATACAATATTAATATCAATCAATAATTTTCTTAAACTAATACAACACTTACCAATAGCATCTGCAGTAACCCACACAGAGCTGTCCTACCAAATTTTACTATTACACTATTACAACTACTATTACATTTGTGTTAAGAAATATAATCCCATATCTAGTAAACACCGCAACATTAAATTTAACCCGACAGATTAGTTTTTACTCCAGAATCTCGTGAGATAAGAGATTATTACCAACTCATAAAGTAATATAATCTAGGTTATACAAACAAAAAATAAATTACAACATAATATTACCTATCAGCAGAAAAGAAAATGATGCGTCAATCAGAAAAATCAAACATTAATTGTCGAATAAGAATCATGCAAATAATTTTTAAGATTCAACGAATTAAATATATTTAAAGAATTATAAATGTACAATTTATACACAGGATTGATAAATACAAAATTTGAATAAGTTTAATCATCAATACTCACGCATTGCTATTACTGGGGCTTTACGTTTAATTCAAGTTATTTTATTTATCCATTTAAAAAGGCCTGAATGGTCGAGTGGCTAACGCTCTGGCGCTCGGTACCACAGGTTTAGGGTTCGAGTTCCGGCGGTGCCATGGTTGTTTGTAGTGGTTCGGAATCCACTTTAAAAAGTAGGTCCCGGTCTAATAGGATCGTAGAGTGTTGCGGGGGCATTGTTACTCCGCGTCCGTGACTTATCTTCAAGTTACACACGCCCCCCTGGGTAATACAAAGTGAGTACGTCTGTGCAGCATTTGCCTTAAGGCATCTAAGACCGAGCTGTCTGTGTTTGCCAGCTGCATTAGAAAGAAAAAAATTTATCCATTTAATGATGTACCTTCATTTTGTCAGTCATTTGATAAAATTGGAAGATCATCTGTTGACTGATTTTTTGGTAATCACCTCTCTTCTTTTTCTCCTTATAAAGTCTATAACTCTAGTTAGATCTAAAGAAAACTCCGAGTTTCTTTTGTTGCAGAGGCAGTATAGACATATTGAATTGCCACACCCTTAATGTAATTTCAGGGAAAATTAATTTTTTTAATAAGATATTTATGTTCATATTATCTACAGAAATTGGAAAAAAATCATTTAATTCTGTTTAATACACTCTTCAGATTTGGCAACATTTTTATTCTAGCTTAAAATTAAAAAAATAAAGACTGAATTTATGAATTGATCAACTTTTGTTGATTTTATCAACTTAGTAAAATTTGCAAATGTTGAACACTAGACCTTTTTTCTCTGAAGATGATTGGCGACGGTCTAGTGTTCATGATAATGCAGAACATAATGTATTGAAATTTGTTACAAATAAATTAAACTGCTGTAATTAGGAAAAAGTGTAAGATTATTTTGAGTAAATAAAATTTTTCTGACATCTATAATTTATAATTGTAAAATTTTAAAAATAAAATAATAATACATCAAGAAAAATATTAAAAATTTGTTCTTCTCAATATACTAGGGGGGCAACGGGCAACGGGCGTACCTGTTACGGAGTTCCTAGGTGGCTTTAAGAGCCACAATACCTCCACATCTTAAGTTAACTAGAAAATTTGCAAAGTGAATTTGCTTCAATTAAGAGAATGCTAATAAAATAAAATAAAACCATTAAGAATGTAGGAAAAACATCTCTTGCCTGAGAACAATTAAGGCAAGAGACCGGAAAAAGTTAAAACTATAGGTACAATTAGGAGTCCTTTGGCGATGCCCAAAAAAAAAGATGTAAGATACAAGTTAAAATAAAAAAAGATACTAGAGAACAAAAGTACATAACACATTGCAGATAAAACAAATCATTCGTTGACCGGCTCGCCCTAAATAATTTATCAATCCTACCCCTTAAAAAGAAAACATCTGTCTCGAAATCTGCCAATCGGCAGACGGCCTTGACTCGCCATGGGGCTGATGTGCCAATGAAGAAGAAAAAATAAACTATACATACAAACTTTTTATATATGCGTTTCTTCATTACTTATTTGATGCATTTTGTTTTCATTATCTAAATTAGGAACTTTTGTATAAAACATGGATATATTTATTATTTATGTATAATTATTTTTTTTAGATTTTGATATTTGAAGAGCAGATATATTAAAACGCATATATAAAATGGAAGACGTACTATTTTACTTTATTTTGGACTTATGCATTTTGTTAACACCGATATTTCGCTGTCTGCACAGCAATAACACACAAATATTCTCTTATTTCTGGGTCTGTAAATGACAGTCAAGTATTGATAAAAATGTAAATAATATATGTCACGATATCCTATCAGTTCTTTGAAGTATATGTATCCTAACGTAAAAAAAGGTTTTAAAAAAATGCCAAAAAAAAATTCTAAATTCATAATTCTAATTAATAAAATTCTAATTATTAAAATTCTAAATTAATAAAATTCTAAGTCATAATATTGTCAATTTTTTGTTAATTGCAAATAACAATAATAAATCTAATTAATAATTTTATATTCATTTTTCAATTTAAATAATACTGTTACTTTTAAATAATATAATTTATAATAAATTAATTACTTTTAAATAATGAACTTAATAATAAATAAATTAATTAAATTTTTTAAAATCAGTGCCAAATTTTAATTTTATTAGCAAAACAATAAATCAATGAATATTTGAAAATTTTTTATCATTACAAATTTTAACTTTTAAAATAAAATGGCTATTGGCATTATTATATCCATATGTGTTCTTTTAAAAGAAATTGATGTGCACATTGCAAAGTTTTCATCTCAGACTCCGTAAAATATGTAACGTAATATTGACATGCCCCCTTTGTCGATGGTTTGGGGCTTCATAGCTATTATTTCAATTCCTTCTATTAGCTCACACTCTCCCTATATATATCTTGTTCAAATTTTCAATCGTTCATAAAATACTTTTTATTTATCCACTCAAGATCAAATAAATTTTTTTAACTTGTATTGGATGACACTGGATGTTTATACAGTTTTTTCAAATATTAATTCAGTAATTAAATTTAATTAATTAATTTTAGTTTTTTTAGATTTAAGTTGCATGTATCTACCAATAGATGACGCCAGATGAAATGAAAATTATTTATAAAAAATTTTCTGCAATATAGTGAAAAAAAGTAGGAATTGACTTTAAAATTTTTTTTATATTACTTGTTTATTTTTATAACTTTTGTTTTGCATATTACAGTTGAAATATACTTAATTATTGAATTGTTTTTTATATTTCGAATAATTTTTAATTTTTATCTATTTAATTCATTTTGTATGTTGATATTATGAATAGATATTAGATCATTTTTTATTTATTTGGATAAAGATATGAAATGACTAACTGTATACTGACGTATAACGTATTAAAGTTTTCCTTTGATAGTAACTGAAATGTATAATATTTCATTAATCAATTAATTTTTAATAGATTAGATTATAATATTTTCATTTTTTTCCTATTTGTTTAGTTTTTATATTAGCAACTTAAGTTTACGTTTTAATAAATACTAATTATAATTATTTTATACACATAATTATAATTTGGAAAAGATCAAATTTATTTTATATTTTATGATTAATACAAGATTTTATACAGAATTTAAAATTAATGCATTAAGTTTTTGCATGAAATTTATGAATTGCAAAAAAATTTCTGCAAATCAATCATAAAAAATAAATTAATGAAAAACTAAAAGTATATATGTATGAAATTTAAAGCAATGTGAACATTTTAAACACACATAAGAAAAAATTTATTGCTGATTATTATTTTTATAGTGTTAATCAATTATCTGTTTGTTTGTTTTTAATTTTTTTTTATTTTACATCAAAAGTCAAGTTGTAGGTACAGTAAGATTGAAATAAATTTGTGTAGTTGTTTAAATAAAGATTACACTTTGTTACAACATTTATAATATATATGAATTTAAGATAAAATTATTTTACCATTTTCGAAATACTTAAAATTTTTTATCCTTGAAGACGTTATCTACAAATTATCTCAAAAATAGATGTTTTAGACATTAAGAAATATGATATGATTTAATATTGAGATAGATAATTATTTCTTTCAGTCCAAAACAAATATGTAAAATTAGGTGACTTTACGCGTAAAAATATTAACAAGTATTAGTTGTTTCTTCATATTCACTAGAATATTTACAAGGAAACACTATAAAAATTAATTTTTACTTCTAATTTCAAGCACATGGCTTGATATTTTTATATAATTCTGGGAAACAGTTTTCAAATATTAATATTCATAAGCAGAAAAATATTATTAGACTGCTAGATAGAGGACATTATATTAACATAAAATGCGCAACAAAGAGATTATTTTTAACGTAGTGAACTAAAAATAGTTTGTTATCAAAATATTTCAGGAAAATTCTAACATTTGAGAAGAATTAATTTACAGGAAATAAAACTATCTAAAAAAATGCATGCAAATTAAAAAAAAATATTGATAATTATATTATATCCATTAAACTGATATGCGTAAAATATGATACGATTTCACTAAATATAATAATATATTTTGGTATTCTAAGTTTTGTTATGATAAAATATAAATGAACACTGAAAATAAAGTTCAGAAAATTTCAAGAAAATTCGTTCAATATGTTATACATTAGCATCGAAATCGACCGTATCTTATCTTTAAATAATTGTTCTTAAAAAACAAATTTTTTAAACATTAATACTATAATAAAAACAAATTTAGAAGGATGATTGATATTTTGATAGTTTTGTCCCAAAAATAAAATATGGATTTTATTAAAAAAGATTATGTTGCTTTCTAAAAAAATATAAAAACTATACAGAACAGTCGAATTTCTGAGGGATGTAATTGTGAAGCAAAGTGTAATAAAAAAATGATATACTAAATAAATAATAATAAATAATAAATGTAATATCTAGAGTTTATTTAGCTTTAGAATATATTTATTATAAATAATAATTAATAATAAGTATATTCTAAAGTACTCATAATAAAATAAAATGAAGTAGAAAAATTGATTATACATTTACATTGAAATCGACAATATTTTATCTTTTAATTGTTTTTAAAAAACAAATTTTTTATACGATAATACGATAACAAAAACAAATTTATAAAAATGATTGATAGTGTCGTAATTTTGTTTCAAAAATAGAATCTATATTTTATAGAAAAAGTGATTATGTTGCATTCTAGAAAAATATAAAAACCTATGGGAATAGTCGAATTTCTGAGTGAGGTAATTGTGTAGCCAAGTGTAATAAAAAATTGATATATTAAATAAAATTTGATAAAATAATTAAATAAATACAATAGTACAATAGTATACAAATACATTATATACAAATAGTATACTAGTGTAGATAAATTATTTACTAGAATATATACTGTATATAGTGTATGCAAATAATAAATATAATATCTTTTAATTGTTGTTGTTTAAAAATAAAATTTTTAAACGTTAATGTTATAACAAAAACAAATTTATAAAAAGGATTGATATTGTTATAATTTTGTCCCCAAAATAAAATCTTTATTTTATAAAAAAGATTACTTTCCGTTCTAGAAAAATATAAAAACTTATGGGAATAATCGAATTACTGAGTGATGTAATTGTGAAGCCAAGTGTAATGCGATTACACACACATACACGCAAATAACGTTTGTATTTTATACTCACATAAGCGACTAAGATAAAAAAAAAATTAATTTTAAATTGTTATTACATTTTTCATCATATCAGGAATGAAAATTTTTATTATTTATTGTATCATTTAGTGAAAATTATTAAGTGAAAGAACAATCGACTCATAATATGGAATTCGTCATTAGATTTCAAGCTTCTTTATACGCAATGGTTGAAACTGATTCAGTTATTATCAAAAGAAATTCATGTATTGCATCCATTAACCTTATCAGTGCCCGTAATCGACCTTCATTTTGACATCTAACTCTTTGCCTTAAATTAAAAAGCTTTCCTCAATTGAGCGGTCTGATGAAAGAGATAAATTTTAGATTATTCAATTGCGAATCAGTATGAATCAGATTCCTATTCACATAAAATTCTGACGCAAATACACATACGAATAGTTTAAATAATTTGAATAGTTTTTTTTTCTTCGTCAATAAAATAAGGTTAAATGGTCGATTTTATTAAGTACATTAACCACAGTACTATTTTAATACCTACAATATAACAATAATAGTATGATCAATTTATTATATATATTTGCATGTTATTTATATGAAAAACGTAGCGAACGCTTCACTAGAATTTTAGAAAATACATTGGGGAAAATGATTGGGATTTAAGTGTTAAGTTACATTTTGTCTTTGTCAAAATAAAAAAAAAATAAAAAAAATGCAAGAAAAAAAAGAAAAGGTGGGAAATATAAACTTCTATGATTTTCTGCATATCGATTTATCAGAATAAAATGTGATTTGAGTTTAGTGTAAACATTTTCATAACCTTAAAAATACGTGCATTTTGTTCTTAAATTAAAAATTTTTTTATAATAATATATAAATGAATAATAAGTAATGCACTTTTTTTATTATTCTCCAATAATCACCATCTTAATTAATTATTTTATAATTATATATTTGAAAGAAATATCACAAAATATTACCAACTTTCAAAATGGGCAGGAATTTATTTTTATTAAGCGATTATTTTCTATACTTAGTTGCTTATAATTTCTCTATCAGTATAATAAAATTGAATCGCTCTTCATAAGAATAATATATAAGTGTGTATAATAATTTGGCTACACGGTGTATACTATAGTATACACTATGTAGCCAAATTATTATACAATAGCATGCAAATATATTATATACAAATAGTATAATAGTGTAGACAAATTATTATATTATAGCATATGCAGTCTATACTAAAATACTCATAGTACAGACAGATATAATGTATTATAATGTATATCTGTATATAATATTAATATATATAGTAATTTATTAATAATATATTAATATAATATAAAAGTAATTAGTACTTTAGAATACATTATATATTGATATATATAATGTATTCTAAAGTATTCGCTGTATACTCCACATATTAAATAGTTACTATATGCTCAGTGCAGTCTACAGTATATTAAATACAGTCGGGAATTGAAAAGAACCCATTTCTGATTTAATTAATGAAGAACCTGTAATCAGTTCCTTGACAGTTTGTCAGTCAAATCTGCAGTTTGCCTTATAGAAAGTGCATTGTAATGTTTATTAAAGGTTAAAACGCTGTACTTTTGTTTATTAGTTCTGTACTAGACTACGTTTGTATTTAAGTAAATTCTTCTAAAATAGGAAAGTAATAGAGGAAAATGAATTGTGAAGTGAATGAGGAAAGCGCTTAGAAATTCATTATTTACTTTCTGATTTTGTATTATTCTAGTTTGTGAGGGAATGCAAAATGTCGCGTACGTACGTAGAAATAAGCCTTCACCCTCCTGCAATCTAGATGACTTAAAAACAATTGTCATGGATGTAGTAAATAAGAATATATCATACGGGTAAGCTGAAGAGACTTATGATATTTATTATCGGCAATATATCATAGAATTGAAAGAAGAAAGTACAGTATAAGTAGAATGGGACTAATCGGTCAATTGAATTGCCTGGTAGAATAGAGGATGTTAAAGTCTTACTGCAAGATTAGTAGTATAAATAGAATGGGTACAGTTTAAGTAGAATGGTAATAGTAGTGCAGTACCATTATAATGGGACTAATCGGTCATAATTGCCTGGTAGAATAGAGGATGTTAAAGTCTTAGTTAGTAGTATAAATAGAATGGGTACAGTTTAAGTAGAATGGTAATAGTAGTGCAGTACCATTATAATGGGACTAATCGGTCAAATGAATTGCCTAGTAGAGTAAGGATGTTAAAGTCTTACTGCAAGATTAGTAGTATAAATAGAATGGGTACAGTTTAAGTAGAATGGTAATATTAGTACATGGGATAATGGTAATAGTAATGGTAATAGTAATGGTAATAGTAGTATATGGGATAATGGTAATAGTAATAATGGGATTAATCGGTCAATTGAATTGCCTAGTAGAGTAGAGGATGTTAAAGTCTTACTGCAAGATTAGTAGTATAAATAGAATGGGTACAGTTTAAGTAGAATGGTAATATTAGTACATGGGATAATGGTAATAGTAGTATATGGGATAATGGTAATAGTAATAATGGGACTAATCGGTCAATTGAATTGCCTAGTAGAGTAAGGATGTTAAAGTCTTACTGCAAGATTAGTAGTATAAATAGAATGGGTACAGTTTAAGTAGAATGGTAATAGTAGTACAGTAAGCACCATTATAATGGGACTAATCGGTCAAATGAATTAAGAGAGTAGAGAGTAGGAGAGTAGAGTAGAGTACGTACAAATCTTAGGAGAGTAGACTACGTTCAAATCTTACTGCAAGATCATCCCAGTTAAAAAGAAAAAAAAAACTGATTCAAAAATTCATTGATGCCAATGGACACCAGACTGAATTTCAAAACATCCTACTAGGGACGACTGACACCAAGAGTTTATGAAACGACATCAACCAATTTCTATAAAAAAAAAAAATTCAGATTATTTACAGAAATTGTTAAAGGTCAGGGACCCATTTGTAATTTATGGGTTTTTATGTCACAGTAAAAAAAAAAAGCTGCACTCGGAAGACTCAATTGATAAAGATTGTGCATTTCCGATGTACAACGCAGATGAAACTGATTTTACCAATGATCCTTCTAGATTGAGAGCCATTAAACAAAAATAAGATGCTGTTTACAATTAACCCTTCATCACAGGGGAAATTGTAAACAGTCAAATACGAATACATCAATTGATAATCAAATGATAATAAAGTCGCCACGATCGCCGGATATGACTCATTTCAATTTTTCTTATGAGGTCATTTGAAAGTATTGAAATTTCTAACTCCAGTCTCTACAGTATGAAGCTTAATTGTTCGTCTACATGTTGTTTATACTTTTCTGGACACTATGTAGTTAGGCCATGTACTTGCATGCTTCGATATGTTCAGCGGTCATTTTGAGCATCTTCTTCTTATGTAACCATTGTCACATGCAGGATTATGGAGGGTACAATAGTGGACAGAAGAGTTTCAGGGAGTACGGATAGTATAAAGACCCTTAGACGAACTAGTTTTTAAGATGATTTCGTAAATATTTGTTATATAATTGTTTTTTGTGTGTTATGTAGGGCTGTCTAGTAAATTTTAATAAATATGGCAGCTAAACATTGCGTTTTTATTTTGAGAAGTAATTTAGTTCGTATCCATGAACAACGTTGAATCAAGACCACACGCATATCCGGCCCTAACTTTTACTCCGAATATCTTGTTTAATCCATAAATTTTTGGTATAGCTTTTAAAGTCAAGAGAAAAATTAAAAAAATTATGTATATTAAGCTCCGGAAGAAAATTAAAATTTGGAGTTTCGTTTAATTAACATTATTTTTATTTTATTACCACCAATTTTTTATGCTCATTTTACAAACAGATAAACAAAACTACTTATGGTTTAATCTGAAGATCTTAACGGAAATTTTAATCACAAAAATGTAGTATTAAAAAAATTAAGACGAAAAGTCAAGATAATGCTGAGAGCTTAAATTATTATTCACACTTGCATGCTATTTTTAAGGAAAATGCTACGAATACATCTTCAGAATTTTAATAAATAACCTTGGGTAAAATATTATCATTTGAACTCTTAGCTCTTAACATTAAACAATCTATTTTTAGAAATACTTTCATAGAAACACTAAAATATTCAGTCCGTGTAAAGTACAGATAATTTTTTTTTCTTCTATTATTAACCTTTTTCCTTTAATGACCATGAAAAGATATACTTGTTATGAAAGATTCCTAGATTTAAATTTTACGTTGTAAGGGAATCATAAAATTCCATGAATGAAGATTTGCTATTTTTATTGCATATTTTTGGTGTTTTTCTATCAATTCGAAAAATCATTCTTTCCTAAATTTACTTTTAACTGCTCAGTAATTTGAATATTAGCATTAATCACTTTTTCTTTAAGATATAGATTTTTTAAATACTTTACTCATCGGTATAATAAGTATTAAGGAATACTATTAAAACGATTCTACTAGTATATCTAGTAGTATATCGAAATCATTCTATTTATTGCAGAAACCTCTCTTTCACTGTTGTTATTACTCTTTATTGAAATCATATAATTATTTTCTAACTAACTTATACATCTTAGATGTTTTATAAAACTAAAAATTTGTCAAATTCTTTTATCTGTATTATTTTAATAGCCTTTGGATAAATTGAAATAAAACAGCATAAGCGAGCATATATATCAAAGTACCTAGTCAAGTCAAGTCAAGACGAAATGAAATTCAAAAAAATTTCCTTATTAAATTCAAACTCTTATTTGAATAATTTTTCGAAAGACTATTTTGAAAGCCTGAAAATTACATCTTTATTTATTACAAATGCAAATTCAAAAAACAATATCAATAAAAAGTATAATAATTAGTATTCTTCTATCAAATAAATATTTAGTAATCTTCTATCAAAACCTAATCGTACAAAACATCCTCTTTTTTAATTTCTTGATAAAAAGTCGATAGAAAATCATATATTTATTAAAAATATTTGAAATTCTATTTCGGCAAATGAATTCTGCATTTTTAAATTAATCACAATCAACATTAGTAATACATTTTTAAGTTATACAAATTTTTTACGATACACTGTACACCGAAATTATTTTCTGCATTTATTTAGTATTAATATTTCTAGAGTATTCATTTGATTTTTACTTTCAATTCGTAAATATTTTGGGAAATATGAGGTGATTATGGTTTTTTTCCATTAAAAATAATACATATAAAATCTTTTCTGAACAAAAACTAATTTTTAAAGCCTTTGATGCAAAAATAACTAAGAAAACCAATTAGTGAGTAATTAGCTAGTTAATTTAATAAAATTATTTTAGTTAACTTGTTTAACTAATTTAATTATTTGGACACTATTTCCAATGTATTAATTAGACAATATTAGCAATAGATTAATTAGACAATATTCGCAATAGATTAATTAGACAGTATTCGCAATAGATTAATTAGACACTATTTACAATAGATTAATTGGTATTAATATTTATAGAGTATTTATTTGAAATTAGTGAATAATTAGTCTAGTTAATTTAATAAAATTATTGTAATCAATTAACTTATTTAATTAATTAAATTTATTGGACACTATTCGCAGTGGATTAATAGACGCAAATTTCAGCTGTCAGCTGACTTCACAGAGCATGGGGATTATTAATTAAAGAAAACAAATATATCCAACGTACTCTGTTTATCCAAGATTCATAATGAGGATATTTTATGCGTGTCAGTTACTTTTTCTTAGAAGCTGCTTTTAGCCATGCTATCTTATGCGTCGTTCGATAGTTTTAGTCGGAGATCAAATATTATCAGCCGTGCAATTAGCATTCATGGGAGGTTCTTACATTCCAAAAGAAGAAAAAGAGCCCACCATGTATTATTTCTTCTAGGATGATGTATGAAATCACGTCTTGTGAGTATAAATAGATGAAAGTCATATGATATTGCAATAGATGAAGGTCACCTATCGGTTAACGAATCAAATTTTTCGTCTTGCATGAAATTCAAAAATAATGTGTCATTTTTGTACATTTACATTCATTGCAATTAATTTATTTATATAGAATGTTTTCTTTGTAAAAATATCGATACTATGGAAAATAAAACAAACAATTTAATCTCTTGAATATATCTTGAAATGATGAACATACTTGAAAACTTTTTTTTTTCCCAAAAAAAAATTAAGGAAAAGCTCTAACTATCAGTGGCATAACAATAGGATTATAAGACAAGAAAATTGACAAGGGCCTCGGCCCAAGCAGAGAGGCTATGAGTACAAAGGCCTGGCATTTGTTATTATATGAGACATTGATAAAAACCTAGTTAAGAAATTATATGCGATGAGACAGATTACACAATGCTGCTCCTGGAAAATGTGTCTAGAAAGATTTATTATAAAGAGTTTTTGCAAACGCTCTGGCATGCCATCAATATATCGTTGAGTTGTTAAAGCTGTATGCAGAGTGATTAAAGTTGTAAAGGGCAGTCGAAAGAAATGCCATCCCCGTATTAACCATCCCTTGAGATAATGTCACTGCAATAAAATATCTCTATTGAGAAAACTAGACTGATCTCCCTCACAACAAACCTAACGGAGATTTTCTCAATGAATGCAATAGGATGCCAGCGACTGGCTTCCATGATGATCCCGTATGATATCACTCCGGATGTCTTTATTCAAATTAGGAGTGTTAAAAGACGATGTGAGTGTAAATCTCGATCGGATAAATGCCATGAAATTGTTGAAAATGCTGTGAAAGTGAAATAGTTGAAAAAACTACATGTGCTATGGAAGATGATGTAACATTAAGGTGCTGACAATTATGCCACTTGGATAGTTCAGGCCTATCTCATAATCATTCAATCTTGCTTCATCACTGCAATGTTATTACATCAGTGTCCGAATAGTGCAAATGATGACTGTTGGTATGATCATCCAATTTCATATATCCTAAGGGATTACCTTCGAAGTCTACCAATTGATTATAAGTTTTAACAACATTCTTATAGGTTTTGTCTGCAGGAAACACACAGAGCTGAAAGTGAAAAACGATAAATCATTACCAATTGTTTCCTATTTCAATACGATGGCAGTTATGAAATAGAGATCTGAACGAAGTTGTCACTCGTTGACTTTGAAAATAAAATCATTATTGTTCAAATATAATGTTTTATGCTTATAGTTTCAGTTACAACCGGAAATGAAGCTTCTGGCAGGAATAAAGAACTTTAAAAAATATCAAAATTATTCCGAGAAAATTGATTAATTTTCTTTCTTTTTTTTATACTAAAGGATATAAATGCATGAAAAAAAGGCAACTTTAATTTATGTCTTTATAAATTTGCATCTACAATCCTCGAAATTTTCAGTAAATGACATTTTTTTTTTGTATGCACGTTTATCGCATGATACGAAACTTTTCCACCAAATTGTTGAAGTTATAGACCTGATATAAGTAAGGTAACCACATGATTTCTGTTTTTTTTCTAGTGATGATTATTTGATCATTCTAATAATATTCGTCATGATGAAGTTAAACTAATTATATAATAATATAATTTATGTACATAATAAAGACATAGTCGTTGATCGTATAATTATTAAATAATCAATTTATAAATTTATTTTCTAATAGTTCGTTTAATTTTGAACATACTATTTAAAATTATCTGGCTGAACTCTTATATTTTATCATACAATCTTTTATACAATGAGTAAAGTAGAATTATTTTATTCTATCACTACATTATTGACTTTCTTTAGATAAGATTCAAGGATCTGAGATCCTTGATAATTTATTTTTCGGAAGAAAGCAACATTCTTTGAAACTGTATATCAAGAAATATAGATAAAAAAAAACATTTCATTGTAAATTGAGTTGTTTTGAAGTCTTAATAGTTACTTTGTAGCAATAACAATCTCCAACATATTTTATTTTTTATAAAATATTATTGTACTATTCTTATATTTCATTAAAGATCTGTGAAAGATTTTATTTAGGATTTGCAATTTATATTAGGTAAAACTTTTAATGTTAAAAGTTCATTAAATAGAAAAACGTCATAGTATTAGTAAAAACAGATACAGAGAGTTAAGTGTTGAACAATTAATCGCAATGTAAAAAGTGCAATGATTCCAAAACAATAAATAAATGTATGTGAAAAAATATATATCCCAAGAAGGCCCTTTAAAGAAATTATTTATTTATTTTAATTAGAAAAGATATAAGTTATTTTTATATATTTGAATTGATAAAAAATCTTTTTATTTCTTATTATTCTTAATACATAAATGTATTAAATGTGTATTTTTTTTTAAAAATAATTTAATAAATGCACCGTCCCTGTTAGTTAATATAAAAGCAAAAACCTCCTCCCCACCTTCTCAAGCCTAATGGAGGAGGATTGTTTTGGTCCATGAATTTATTTTACTCTTCCTCGGGATAGACAACTTCAGGTTTAACATCACTGATCAACAGGGCCGGATTTAGATGACAAGAGGCCCTAGGCTATTCCACTTAGGAGGCCCTTTCACCTCCCATTTTTAAATTTGTAAATTACAGGAGAGATAATAAAATACATCATTACTGTGATATATATCAACATGTTAAATGAAACATGTTATGATGGGTACTAATCTTTATAAAAAATGTGGCACAAAAAAAAGTCGAGAACACTTATTTGGACATTTATTCGCAGCACCCTATAGAGTACTTGTAACAATAACTAATCAAACATAACACACAACACTTACGAAGAAACCAAATTCAAATAATAAAAATATTTGACTATGAAAATAAAATATGCGATAAAAATTATCAAATTTTCTACCAAATTAAATTAAATATATTCAATACATTGAGGATTAAAGCAAATTCAATTCAGATAAATTTATTTCATAATAATTCGTATTTAAAGTTTAAGTATGAATTATGAGTCATATTAGTCATATGTGTAGAATTTCTCCTTATTTTCGATTCAGTATTTTAGTGTTTACTGTTTTTAGAATACTGTAATTCTAATTTTGCTAACAATTTGAATGTAGGCCCCTTTTGATCTTGAGGCTGAAGCCTAGTTAGCCTATAGGAAAATCCAGCCCTTCTGGTCAGGTTTCGAACCAAGGTTTTTTTAGTTCCGAGGCTGAGTGCGTTATCTATATGGTTCGTCACTCTACGGTAATTTGTTTGCACACTTTAGGCTAATTAGACCGGGACCTATAGTTAAACGTGGATTTCGAACTACTCACAAACATCCATGCCATCTCCATGATTCGAACCTGTAGCCTGTGGTACCAAAGGCCAGAGCTCTAGCTAATTGGCCCTCAGGCCGCATGCGCTTATCTGAGTAGGTGACTCTGACCTCGCTCGACTCGTAGTCCACTGATAATGTGAGCAGCTAATGTGCAGAAGGACTCAGGTTCAAATCCTATAGCGACGTCTTTTGCAGTCACTGCTTTCAGAAACGAAGATAATTGATGGTGATTGTAACAAAATCTGTAAAGCGCATCACGTCGATAGTCAGGTTGCGTAATGTGTTTCTCAAGTTTCTCCTATGCCACACTAAAATGCAGGGCAGTTACCCTTAAACTTCTTCCCTCGTCACTCGCCAGTGGGTTGTCTATGGCGTACATTATACAATACAAGTTTATATCTAATGCAAATTTCATTTAGATTTTTTTCTGTACCGTTTCGTTTAGTTGAACATGAGGACCACAGACATTCAACAAGAACAAAAAACCCTGTGACCCTTAAGAAATATTTAAAAAAAAAACCTCTAGATATTATAAAAGTCATTAATTTACTACAAAAAGTAATATCAAACTCCATAAAATATTAATTTAAAATTTCAACTTGCTATGCATTTCGGAGAAAATAAAATAGTTGTTGCATTTACAAAAAAAAAAAAAAATTAAAAAAAAAATTAATTAGGCTACGAAACGTTTTATTGTGTCGCTGACCCGGCTAGCCGATCAGAAAGGGCAACACACTGAAATCAACGTACGCGCTAGTATGATATTTTGATCTGTACAATTACCTGATACGAAATACACCTGCTTGTCCTCAGAATAAAGGGCAACATTTTCCTCATTTCACCCAAATGTTTAAACAGACACAAAAACATTGTCAATTTCCAGCTATCACGCTTCTTTTTTTCTTTACATCTATATTTATCAATGTCTTAACTGGGCAATGTAACTGCCAATTTAATGTATTTCTTTTTCTTTCCTACTCTCAATTGAGATTCGTAGAGTATTTTTTTATTGACATAATAAAGTTTCTATTGGGTTTTTCCCCATATCGTTTCGTTATAAAATGCGTAAATTGTGTTCTTATTTGAATGGCAAAATTTGAAAGATTAAATTCTCAGTATGTTAGTTTTATTTAAAAATTTATTTTTATTACTCAACATAATTATTTCTCATATAGTTTCATCATCATTTGATATATCAAGTTATCATTTCATTAAATATGCCTATTAAGGACACCTTAGAAATGAATGAATAAGTTAAATAGCTATAAAATAGCTCTGCACCAAATATACCAATAAAAAGAAATTATTCTGATTATCTCCAATGACTTTTAATTCGAAATCAATTTTTTCATGATCTCTTAATTTGAATTACGCGTAATAAATTTTTTTCCATAGAAAGTTAACTCTCTGCAAAGAATTCTTCTATGTGCGGAATGTATTAATGTGCAACTGATATACCATATTACAAATTATGCATAACACCTTTTTTTCATAGAAAATTAACTCTCACAAAGCAATTTTTCTATGTCAAAGCAAATTGTCTCTCTACGGTCATCTTGTGACACGAGGACTAAACAAACGGGGTTCTACAGATTAAAGTGGATTCCGAATCGCTAACAAACACCCATGCCTCCGCCAGGATTCGAATCTGAAACCTTCGGTACCAAAGGCCAGAGCTCGAACCAAATGGCTATTAGGCCACCACAATTTTTCTATGAGTGAAATATATTAATATGTAGCCGGTGTACTGCACTACAAATTATGTATAATACATTTTTTCATAGAAAGTTAACTCTCTGGAAAGCAATTTTTCTATGTGCTGAATGTATTAATGTGTAACTGATATACTATATTACAAATTATGCATAACACATTTTTTTTCATAGAAAATTAACTCTTAGAAAGCAATTTTTCTATTGTTTGGTTTGTCTCTCTACAGCCACCTTGTACACACGAGGGCTAAACAGACGGGGACCTGCAGTTTAAATTGAATTCCTAACCCCTAACAAGCATCCATGTCTCCGCCAGGATTCGAACCCGAAGCCTGCGGTACCAAAGGTCAGAGCACTAGCCAAATGGCCATCAGGCCGCCACAATTTTTCTATGTATGAAATACATTAATGTGCAACCGGTATACTACACAACAAATTATGCAAAATCTATTTTTACCATAGAAAGTTAACTCTCCACAAAGCAATTTTTCTATGTGCGAAATACATTAATATGTAACCGATATACTACATTACAAATTTTGAATTAATTCTGAGGTATCGCATCAAATAATTTACAACTTGTATTAAAATGAAACATAAATCATAAGAATATATTTCTACTGATTATTAATTAAACCTTATTTTTTTATGCGTATAGAGAAGTTTAAGGCTCGTGCTCACCAAGGCGACAAGATGCAAGCGACCAAAATTTGACCTCACCGCGGTCGCCTGAAACCGGTTTGCAGTTCGCCGCGTGGAGTAGCCCAACTTTCAACTCCAAGCGGTTTTTCACTATGCGTAATGCTATTTCTGACGTTTCGCTGTGAAGGGGTCGAAAAAATTTGGTCGCTTGCCTCTTGCATCTTCACGTCTCTCGCCTCGGTGGGAACGAGCCTTTAGGAATCTAAATCCAAACTGCTGCAATTTTGTAGAAATCCCTTTTATCTTTTTATACCAAATACGAGCAATGTACTGAAATTGTAGAATGATATAAATGTAGGTCTGCAAAGTAGCTGTCATCTCATTTAAG
Source organism: Caerostris darwini (assembly GCA_021605075.1). Classification (NCBI taxonomy): domain Eukaryota; kingdom Metazoa; phylum Arthropoda; class Arachnida; order Araneae; family Araneidae; genus Caerostris; species Caerostris darwini. The sequence goes on from BPLQ01008260.1 coordinate 528,609, forward strand.
TAACTGTTCTTGTCTGTAAAGTAACTTGATCTCAGAATATACGCTGCGGCTGAAACAAGTGGATTATATGTCTGGCCGCCGGCAATATTTTTCGGCCATTGCTTTTTTTTTTTTTTTCCTGAGCTGAGTATGAAATTTCCTTCAACTAAATCGGTCTTTCCCTTTTTTTCCTGTGCTTATTTAAGGCTATTATTGGAAAATGTAACTATCTTTATTTTTCAATTCCTTCTATTAGCTCACACTCTCCCTATATATATATATATCTTGTTCAAATTTTCAATCGCTCATAAAATACTTTTTATTTATCCAAGCACTCAAGTTCAAATACATTTTTTTTTTAACTTTGTAGTGGATGACACTTGATGTTAATGCAGTTTTTTCAAATATTAATTCAGTAATTAAATTTAATTAATTAATTTTAGTTTTCTTTAGATTTAAGTTGCATATATCTACCAATAGATGGCGCCAGATAAACTTAAAAAAAACGAACGAAAATTATTTATAAAGGACTTTCTACAATATAGTGAAAAAAAAGTAGGAATTGACCTAAGAAAAAAAAATTATATTACTTGTTTCTCTTGCTATTTTTTTTTAGTTCAATAAGTATACACAAACTCATTTTGCCACACATATGTATTAAATAATAATATGAATACAGTAAGTAAATAGATTAAAATAATAACTTTGGTAAATTACACATAGTTGTACTTGACTAATTAACTCTCCGGCACTACAATACATGGTGGGCCAAGGCCGCCTTCCTACTTCCAGATTCCAAGACATGAGATGTTTTTACGGAACGGGTTTATCAGCCATACACTCTACAGTCATATTAAACCGGGAACGGTTTAAAGTGGATTCCAAACCACTACAAACGTTTATGGCACTGGCGGGACTCGAATCAGAAACCTGTGGCACCGTGTGTCAGAGCGGTGGTCATTCAGCCATGAAGCCCCACATAGATGTGCTATAGAGTAGTAGAATACTATTTTATGAGTATATCGAATATGAATGAAATTCTACAAATGAACAAATTGGAATGCATAGCATTAGACAGATTAAATATGCAACATTGCATTCTGCAAATCAGCGCTCTGCAAAAGCCGTATACAAAATTAAGCCTCCAGGAAAGACAAGGAAAAAAAAAAGAGTGAAGAAATATGTTTGTAAATGAAAGAATTATGAAGAATAAACAATCAGTATTTATGTTACGAAAGTATACAAAATACGCATAAATCTTATTAATGCTTTTACATGAACTTTACATTAGCTTTATAAATGAAAAAAAGATTTAAAGCATAAGGGGTAGAAAAGCATATTCTAAGGATCAAGGAAAGTTAATGCTTCAGATATTTTACGGATAGTATACTAAATAATCTATATAAATTAAAACGCTAAATTGGCATACCATATTTTGAAACCATACCATATATTGGCTTACCATATATTGGCACATTATATATGTATGGGGGGGATATTACATGCCTTATCATATAGTATATTATCCAATTGTGCATCTTTGTCAGTTATCCTTTCGTTTCTGTGTCTCTGTGTCATTTGTGTATATGTATGTGTGTGTGTGTGTGTGTTAAAAGATTAACAGAACAATTATGAAATGCCATTATGGTTCACAAATCTTTAAACTGCCTTAATGCTGTTGTGACTTTCTCGGCATTTTAAACTATAAATATAATAACCTGTTTATCATGCAAATTTTTTGAAGCACAATTACTGCATTTATTTTTATTAATACGTTTTTATAAAATTGAATTATTACTAACTTTAAAATTTTATAATTATTAAAACTGATTTTGAATAAAATCTTTTACTTAACATTACTGTTCTTTTGGGAAGATAAATTCTTTATATAATCTTGATAAAACTTTTTAGTTCCCGAATAATAGAAAATATTTTTATAGAACTTATAGACAAAATAATAAACGCTTGGTATTCAGAGAGCAGCATTTTTGAACAACCGCTTTAGAATTGTTTTCAAATTATTCAATAAATTATTTTCATAGTATTTGATTTCGATTTATCGACTACAATTTGCTAAACTTTTGTGTTATCAAGAGGAGGAGAATGTCATTGAAATTTTAGTACTTTAGTTATTATTGGGCAAAGTTCTGGAAGTCGATATCACAACATTATTCTGGATGTTGAAATGGAAAATGTTGATAAAAAATTATATTCAATAAGAATTTTTAAGGAAAAGAAACTTTATTTTTGGTTAGTTGATTAATCATGGAAAATTGTAATGTAAATGTTTGTTAGAAATCTCAACTGAAGTGCATTCCTGAATTAGAAGTGTATTAATATGTTACAGATTTCTTAGAAAGATGTACCGATTAAATAATATTAAATAAGCCATATTTAATATTTACAGAAGTCATCGCCATATTTTTCACAATTTTTTGAAATTTTGAAATGCTACCCTGTACTTAATTAACTGTGACCGCTCTTTGAGACGGGGAAACACTTCTACTGATAAATTTAGTTTACTTTTCTTAAGCACGTCCATGGGTTGCAAGGGATAGTAATTATCATGAAAACCAGATAGTATTTTCCTGGATTATTTTACGAATGAAATTTACTGTAACCACTTTTTAAAATTTTTTTTTTGTGAAATTCTTTATTTCTTACTTCCACCACAGTTTCAGAAGTATGGCAGCTAGCATTCCATATGAAATTTCCAAATTCCGAAACCATTCAAGACAACTAAGACGAATATTGCGTGATACAAAACAATCTTTTGAAGACATAGAAAAAAGTGGATACTTTACTGAAGGTTAGAATTATCATATTAATAAATTAATTTTTATATTTGTGTTAGTTTGTTAAATTGCGCAATTTATTTCCTTGTTTATGATATTTGTATACGTGCATTATATTTATATCATCGACAATATATAATTTAAAAAAAAAAAAACTGAAATTTTTTTTGCAGTAAGAATTTTTTATGTCTGTATTTATTTATTAATTTCACTTGTTCATTTAGAGATAAAATTATAAGAAAAGAAAGTCATAATTATTAGTTAATGTAAATTAGAAAGTACTGTCAGAAATTGCTAATAAATGTTTTTGTATTATAAATATTCATAGCACACTTTTATAACATAACACATATAATAAATAAATTTGCTACATCGATTAATTAAAATCATAGGGAAAAGGGGGAGGGGGTATATTTGTTGTCACACAATTTGCCTTTTAATAAGCTACGGATATTTTTAAACCTTTGCATTCAATTATATTACATAAAATCTGCTAATACTTTTATAATATAATAAAAGAATTTTTATTATGTGATTATAATATATACATATATTTAAATTATATATTTATATTCTTAAAAGGTTAGAATTTATGTACTTCAATATGTTGGTGACCAAATCGATATAAATCATTGTTTTAGATGTATTACTTTTGAATTTTTATAAGTTATAATCATTCTAATTTCTGTCTATAATTTTCTACAAAGAGTTTTCAAGGAATATTTTATGTAAACCTTTTAATGTTTTTTCACTATAAAAAGAAATTTAGCTTATTGCTATATTAAGTAATGTTTTCTAACAGCATCTTGATAAATAGTTTTTACGTATATTGTATAAATTTTATTCAAATTAAATTTTGTTTTTTTTACCCAAAAGAAACTAAACATGTAATAATAGCTGTCAAAAATCTCAAAATTTAAAGAAGCAAATTAAAAATGTTTATAAATATATAACAGAAAAATATTTAAAAAGTGTTTATTAATAGTTTTATATTGTTATTGTTAAAAATATTGAATTGGTTCATAACCATGATAATTATCTTCATAAGATGAAAATTAAATATAAATTTTATGTATTTTGTGAAAAGTACATTTCATTAATATTAATAATTTTAATTAATTTGAAAATTATTTTTGTATTATAATTTGTTTTATTCAGAACTCTTCAAATTACATTATTAATGTTAAATTTCTAATTGTATGCATTTAATACTGAATGAATCTTTAAATATTACTAGTATTATTTAATTGTTCAACATTTGAAAATATTTTTAGTTAAAATGTCTGATTAGGTAATAATTATAAATTTTAAAACTTATGACAATTATCAGTGTTATTTAATTTAAAATCATTTTGATACTAATAGATATTAGCAGTAACAATTGTTAAATAGAAATAAATTCTTACATATGGACATAAAATTACATTACGGACTATGACGATTTTTTCATTTCTGTGTATTTCTTTTATTTAATTGGAAATATATTTAGGAATGAAGATAAGAACATATTTTTATTGTCAATTAATATTTAAAATCATTTTGAATCTTAATTGGCAAACTATTTTTTCTCTCTCATCTCAACTCATTACAAGCTAATTAGTTAGTTAGTTAATTAATTAGATTTTAAGCAAAATTTTATTAAAATGAAAGAAAAAAAACTAAACAAAACAAGTTGTGTTTAAATCCACGATGTTTGAGCATTATAGATAGATATTAATTAAATATATATATGAAATTAAAATTATATTTAAAGAAATATCTATTAAATTAAAATAATAAATTCAACGCTAATATCTAATTTTCTTAAGTTCATTTACTTCCACATGAAACTTTTTTAGTTATGAAATTTTATTTATAAGTTTAATATTTAAAAAAATTTAATATTCAAGATCATATAATAATTTAAATATTTTTAAAATTGCATAATAATCTGTTTGATGTTTATTAAAGGATATAAAAATTGTAGCATTTTGTTATAGTGATTAAATCAAATAACTGATTATTTAAAAAATAATTATCATATATTTCTTTGGAATTTTTTAAAAAATTTATTTCCAATGGCAGATTATGAACAGTCACAGCAAAAAAAGAACGAAAAAAAAACAAAACAAAAAAAACATACAACAACAAAATAATAAAACAAAACATGCTGAAACAGAGTTCATTAATCTAACAATAATGCCAAGTTGCAGATCTTTTAGCCACTAAAAAGTGTTACCAGGTGCAGCACGGGGAGGTAGATCTTCTGGAATTTAAATTTGTATATTTGCATGTCATTTCTGAGGGAAAAAACAAACAATTTTGTCAAAAAATTTACAAAATATAATAAATTTTATCTGTTTGATTTGAAATTTCTGTATAAAAGTAATGCTCACACATCCATTATTAAGTATAAAAACATTAATTTTTGTAAATAAATTATAATATTTTTAATTACAATTCATAATGATAAATTTTGATAAAAATGTTAGCATATTTTTATTTGAAGACATTTCTGATTTCTCTAAAAATATTCGTTTTTTATTTAATAAGTCCTGGTTTTTAAAATACTATACATTTAGTAAACATTAAAAAAAATTTTGTTTGTTAGTTTTTGTAAACAATAAAGATATAATGTAATTCTGACATTTGGGGATTATGTACTGATTTTATGTGTTTTTTTTTTGAAATTTCAGAACAGATTGAAAGTATTCAGTTAAAACTTGAAAGTGAACAGGCTGTGTATGGAGTTATTTACAGTTCCATTGGAATTACGATATTAGGTCATGATTGTTGGGCTAAAGCAACAGTTGCAAATGAATTGTTTGGACAAAAAATTTTACCCACTGAACCCCAAGATGCAGAAAGTGATAGTTCAAAATTATCTTGGAGAATGGTAAGATTAACATACATTTCTTAATTTTCTTTTCTAATTCCTTGCAGTCCACTACTAAGTAGTATTGGACATAACATTTTGATTAAAATTAATATTTGTAAGTAAACAAAAACTTCTAGATGAGTTTTCATTTATATGCATGATAATGTAATCTATTCAAAATTTGATAACCATTACTATTGAACAGTGGACTGCAATTTACAGATAGGGTTAAATATTATGGTCTTAAATTAATATAAATTAATTTTTCTTGTAAAACAATTATTTATGCAAATTGAAAGCATTATTATTTTTATAAAATTGGAAAATATATGTATAACATTTGGTGTAAAATTTTAATATGTTAATCGTATTATAAATTAAATTAATTTTATTTTATTTAAAAATAAAATAAAATAATTATAATGCATTAAAAGTTATTTATTAAAATTGTTTGGCTGTTTAAAAATATTTACATTTTCTTTTCTAGGTTAGATTTATTTATGGTGTTGAAACACAAGTTAGTTTAGCTTTACCAAATAGTTATGAGTTATTAGATCACCTAGTTTCTCATGAACAGCAATGGCATACAGTACCATTAGAAGATCTGGAATTAAAGGTAGGCTTTACAGTTTTTTTAAAAATAAAATTGTAATATGTATTTTCTAATCAATTTGTTCTTTTAATATATCCTTGCTTTAAATATATATTACGTAAAATGTAATGCTTGATAATGGTTGATTAATTTTTATTGCATTCCTTGAAGTAGAACTTTTACTCCCAGTGTTAAATATTTTAGGCTTCCAATAAATATTTTAAGCTTTAATTTGAATTTTAGTGCAATTTATTTCTATAAAATGCACTGTATATAATGTATCGTTTAATGTATTGTATATAATTAGGAAGGATTATGATTGTTTTTCATAAAAAAAAAAAATGCATGTTTCTGAAAAGATTAAAATAAAATATTTGTTATTAATATAATTTTTTCCCGAAATTATTATTTTTATACGAAATTAATATTTTGATCCTAAAGAATATACTCAAATTTTTTGTAAATAATTTCATGTGTAAATTTTACTGTAATTTTGTAAAATTTGTTAGATAGTTAATTTTTAAAATGCTTTTTCTTGTAATCTACAGATGTGCTTTAAATTATTTATAATAATTTAAGAAAGATAATCCTTTCTGTATATGCATTAGGTATATTTAACTAATTTTTTTATAAATATTTTTTCCTATGTGGTTTGATAGTCCTATGAAATTTTATCTTCAGTAATAAAATAGGGAGGTAGCTAAATTGCTCAAATTCACATGATGAATAGTTTTTTAAAAACAACAAAATGTCTTAAATATTTACATTTATTTAAATCAAAATATATAATTTATTAAAGTGATTATTTCATTAAATTTTATCTGAAATTAAACTGATGTGATGAAAGTTTGTTTGAAGAATATTGTTTTTGTTTGTATATGCTTATTTTTTTAAGTAAATTAATTTATTAAAACTATTATGTGTAGTAAATAATTTTGTGATGTATTATATTTAAAAGAATTTAGATTTTAGACTTTTTTTAAGTGATATATATATTGATTACTGATTTTAACTTAATTTTCTGTTATATTTATCTGAAGCTTGTAATATAATAGTTCAGTTTCTAGACCATTTAAATAGTTATACCAAACAAAAATACATTGCACTATTTATTTCTACTTAATCAACATGATTTTTAAAATAAATTATATATTTTTTTCTTATTTAAGCTGTGTGAAATAATAAAAGTTCATTATTTCTAAATTACGTAATGGGAACATTATGTTCTTGCGATATGACTACAGAAAAAAAAAATTAATATAAACGATCTTTTTTTTCTACATCAAACTAGCGATATCTGCTATAAGAACTTTAGCAGTCCAATAAATTTAACCTTGGTAAAGTTGTCAGATTTAAAAGTCTTAAAATCAAGTGCAAGTGCATGCTGTCAATTGTAAAAAGTCCATGGCTTCAACTGACGAGCACAGAGGACAGCTATCATTAGTAGTTAAAACTAATTAAAGAGATAAAAAGCTTTTGTATTTAAAATTATATATAATTACATAAGTCTGTGTTTTATAGGGAAAAGCTGGTGAAGATCCAGCATTTGAAACAGCAGTGCTTGATGTGAAGTTGCGCCACCAGCTGTTGAGAGACGATGTTGTGGTTATGGTTTCTCCTACAAATGTAAATGCTAGTTTTGAACAGATTCTATCTGTGTGTATGGAAGGATTTACTTCAATTGTGATCTATGCTATTTCTAATGGTGTTTTATCACAAAATGTAAGAATACATTTTTAATCTTTAGAAATGCTTATTGAAAAAAGTATTAGTAATCTACTTTGACTATAATCTACTACTAATTGATTAATAACTAAATTTATTATTAATGGCAATTATATTTTGTATTACATTTAGTGTTTATGAAAGTACAAATGTTTAAAATAATTAAATATTTAATGTTAAGGTTTTTAAAGTAATTGAATCTGTAAAGAAATATGTATAAAAATAAGATTTGAATACTTTTGTTGAGAATCTAATTTCTGAAGAATTAATAATTTTGAAAATTTATCAGTTATGATGCTTAGAAAATTATATTTTCAAGTTGTATTGGATAAAACTATTTTGCAAACTAAGAGAGGGTTAAAAAATGTTTGTTAATAATTTCATATTGAAAGAATGGGGTTAATATTATAAATATTTTCAAACAATGCTGTTTTCTATATCTATTTTAGTGTTATAATTTATTTCTATTTATAAATATACAGATAACATTTATTATATTAGTTCGGGAAAAGAAAATTTCTGTCTACTATGTCTCAGCGATTTCTTTTTAAAAATTTATTATAACATTTCTAATAGATGGGTGTGTTGTGGTTTTTAATTAAAACAGAATATCAATATTTATCAAATATCTTTTATTTTCTTTTGACTTAAGAAAATGTGAATTTTTTACTGAGACTTTTTACATGCTTCATTTTTTTTGTTAAAAGTTTGTTTCAATTATGACAGATGCATAACAGTAATTTTGATAAATCATTTGTAAGATTTTAGAAAATGAAATACATATTCTATTGTTTTTTAATTTTTGTAATGGAGCAATACTATTTTTTTTATAGGAAGTATCTGAATTGATGGAAATAAAGAAAAAGTTTCCAAAGTTACCCATCTTTTTTGTTTGTGTGTTTCCACCTTCTTCTGAACTCACAGAATCTGAACAACATGTTCGTAATATAGGTCTTTATGGTCGTAGAAGCACTTTTAAACCTCACTCTTACCATGAAAGTTCACCTATGTTACAGACTGTTATGAAGAGAAAAGAATCTTTGGATTCAAAACTAGGTAGTGCTTCATTGACTTTGTGTCAACAATTATGTGGACTAGGTTTCTTGAATGTTTTCTCACCAAATTTGAAAAAGAAACTAAGTCGTCAGCCAAGTGGAGGTATTGAAGTAGAGAGTAAGCTCATTGAAGATTTCGAGAATTTCACCAGGTATGTTTCGAATCGTAAATGCATCAGTGATTTTAAATTATTATTTATAGAAAAAGGAAATTAAAAAAATTAATATTTTAATTAAGTGATTAAAAATTTGGAAAGGAGAATTTTAACTATTTTAACCAAAATCTTAAAAAATATGAATCTTCTATAATCTGTCATTAACTAAATATGAATATTCTATTGAATTAGTAATGGAAAACTTTCTGTAACATTTTATTAATAGTTTTGATCACAATTTTAATAATATAATTTGATATAGAAAAAAAGTTGCTAAATTATTAGAAGAAAATATCTTGTTATTCTAGTATTGATAAAAATTATAAATAAAAGTAAATTTTCAAATTAATTTAGTTAATGATAGATTTTAAGATTACTTTATATTTATTGAATAATATTTAAAATAGTTGGGATATTTATGATAGTGCTTTCTTTATTTGTAGCTTATAGAGTTTGAATTTGTAAATTATTGTATTTAAATATAATTGAAGGATTTTTTTAGAGCGTTGAAGGGAATTTCATTATTTTATAATACATTAATATTACATCAATTTTTTTCCTAATTAAATTCTTTCAATAGTTTAAAATAAATGGAAGGAAAGGAATATTTCCATTATTAGAAGAAATTATTTCTTGTAGTTGATTATGATCAGCTATTATGTGAATATTCTCATTTATTTTAATAAACTAATCAAGAATGGTAATTATTCAATAATTGTTTTAAGCATAATAATTCTCATTGCATGTGTCTTTATATATAGGTTTTGCTTAATTGGAATATTTATTAGGAATTGTTGTTTTCTTTATTCTTATTTTAAAATATATTTTTCATAATATTGATCATACCTGTCAAAATTTATTCCATTATTTAAATTTGTTTCAGCATTTTACTTCATATTCGACAAATTCTTCAAGCCGAACTTGTTCAAGTAGCTACAATATTGAATGAAGCCCATAATACTTGTTTACGGATGTTTATTCTTAGTGCTTTTGACATGACCTGGGATATGTTGATAACTCCTAAAAGAATTGCATATGCCAGACAAAGAGAGACTGAATTATATGAATCATTAATGTCTATTGCTAATTGTAAACAAGAAGAAATACGACAACTTATTGTAGAGACGATCAATAACATGACTGATGAATTGTTAATAAAAGCATCCGAGTATGATTTTCAAGGTAATTATGTTATAATTCTCAAATATGTATTTACGTAAAAAGTTATTTGGTATTATTCATATAAAAATAATTATTATATCTTTTAAAATCAAAATTAATTTCATTTTAAAATATTCCTAGATAATTGCTCCTATCTCTTATTGAGAATAATTGATATTGTAAATTTGAGTTAGTAATGTGAAAATATTGTAGCATTCCTTTTAATGTAAGTTATTTGAAAAATATTTTTAATAAAAATTGCAATATAAAGTGGCAATTAAGTTTATTTAAAAATAAATTTATTCTGTCAGTTTTAATTTATAAAAAATGTTATAAATGTCATTTTCTCTGTATTTTAAAAATTTTTAAGGTTTAAATAAAATATATTTTTTAAAGATAAATATCTAATTTAATAAAATAAATGTTTTATAAATTAATATTTTTTGTTTTTTTTCTATATAAAATGATTTTATTATTCATAAAGTTAGTTTTATTTAATTTGTAATTAAGATAATGAACAGTTGTTTAAAACAAAGGATTGTTTAACAAACATTCTTCAACTTTAAATCTAAATTCTTTTAAAAACTATGATTTTAATGTATATTATCCTTACAAAAAATAATTTTATTCATTTTTCTTAATATTTTTGTATCTTGTATATATTTACACATATATCTTGTATTTTTTTTATTTGTACGTTGCTAATGCACATATGATCATCATGCCAAATAACATGCAAGACTTTTCATTGCCATTCTCTAAGGCCTTATGTTAAGGTTCTTGCATCTCAAAAGCCCTCCCATTCTGCCTGGTTTCTTTCATTCTCTTCTCTCTCATCCTTAGGTTTTCTGTGTTCTTTCTTCATTGCCCAAGTAAGGGCAGTGAAGGAATTCTGAACATATTTCCAATCTGTATTTTACTGTGTATTTGATGGCATTTACACCATCTTGGCATGCAATTTTCTATTTGTAATTGTATTGGCAAAAATATATTATTTTTATTCTTTTCCTCTCTATTTTCCTTATTTCTTATTTAGGGATTTATAGTCTGAGTACTGATATTATGCAGAAAATTGGCAACTGGCCAAGTCAGATGGAAATATCATTTAGGAAGAATTTTAATTTTTAGGAATTAAAAATATAGATCACGTGACATTAATAGAAAAACTAGATGAAAAAATTCCTCGCTAGTTATTATACTTTTTTCTTTCAAAGTAGCTTTCCACTGTGTATATCTTGCCAGCACCTTTAGCATGTAATTGATTCATAAGTTTCCACTATTAAACCATATGTTTACCACTTCATGCAATTTGTGGTCAGATTATAATTTATAATTTTATACCATAGTTAATTTCCATATTTCAAAACCATATAATAAACTTCTAATCAGCAAATTTAAAATATTTTGTGTTGAGTTTATCATTTCATATGCTGAGTTTACAGAAGCAATTTAGTATTTAACAACTCTTTTTGTTTCTCTTTTCTAATAAAAGTGTCAAAATAGGGAAAAGAACCCAGTTTTCAATTTTTTCATTTGCCACTTTGATTTTCTTTAAAGTTGTTTATATTCATAACTTTTATTTTCTTTCTGTAAATATTTTAGCTTGAAAGTTCGAGAGTATTGTTTCAAGATTTTTGTTTTTAAGTTATTCAGTATTGATGAACTTTATTGTGGTGAAATCAAAGTTTTAAAATATTGAGGAGAATTATTAAAAAAATTAAATTCTAGATAGAAATTCCCTTTTTATACAATTGATTACAGTTATTAACAATAATCGCAATATAACACATCAGTGTTTAACTCGAATCTTTATCGAGTTGACTCTCCTTCAACCTCTAATAACACGTTTGTCTTTGTAAAATTCTCTTATGATGTTAATCTACTTTAGAAGTATTTTATGTAAATCAAGTGTTATCATAACATTCATGGATTTATAGAATTAAAGTCCTTTAGAAGTGAATAAAATTCTTGTAAAGAGCAGCAATAAATCATGTGCTTTGTTTGGTTACATTTGTTAGTGTGAACATTTGTTGAGTGGTACCAATTCCAGTTTCTAAAACCAGCCTGGTCATCTTTTAAAACATTTTTCAATCTAGTTGCTCTTTCAAATGCTTTGTTGATACTGATATCTGGCTTATTCAGTTATTACTAATAGATAGATCTATCTTTTTGGGAATTTTAATTATGATTCTGACTATAAAGACCTAAAAGGTACCATTTCAGTTTTCCATATTGTATCAAATAGAGGATGAATATGTTTAGCTGTTCTATTCATGTTAACTTTCATAATTTCATTAACAATTTGATCATTACATCTTTTTTTTTCAAATTTTAATGCTTTTTAGGCATTTTTAATTTCAATTAACAAAATTTTTTCTGTGTTAATGTACATTGTTTCAATATGTTAATAAGTAAAAAGGTATCTTAAATAGTTAATAAATATGCTTGTATAATTGTTTATAATATATTTTTAACCTGTACTTTTATGTATAAAATTAGTGTTTTTAATGTCTGAATAAATTCATACACATACTTATTACAGATCCTAATGTTAACTGTGATAAATTTATTATTTGTATACTGTTAATATAAATTCATTTGGAATTTAGTTTTTTTTTTTATCATTAATATTAAGAGTTTGTTTTAAGGTGTGGAATTATCTGATGAAGGAGACCCACCAACTGCTAGAGAACTTCAAATTTGTACTACTGAAATTCAAGCATTAGTTTTACATTCCCTCAATAGTGCTGTAGCAGGAAAACTAATTGGATCAGTTGATTATTTAAGAGAAAGTTTTGTTGGTATGTATAAAACCAAAATTCTTTATATTTTTTTTGTTTTTTAATGATATTATTTTCAGTTCATTTTAAATGTTTTTTTAAGGGATATAGTTTAGGGATAGATATTTTTTGTGGTTAGTTTATATGTTGACAAATACTGTTGTTGCATCAAGTGCAAGCAGTAATCAGTACATTTGCTTATAATTACATTTTTGTATTTTTAAAAAAGACATTAAATTAAAATAAAAATTAAATTTACATTTTCATTTTTTATTTATTTAAGGAAGACTTAAAATCAATTAGATGCACAACCTTTAAAAACCTTATTTTCTTATTTCCTTCTCTTTTTGAAATAAAGAGCCTCTCAAATTTTATAGAGTATTTATAATCAAAATTAAAAACATCAACATATTAAAAAATAACTTTCCAATATAAGTTGAAAAAACTATGCCAACTTTTAATTGCTACTATTTCACCAATGTATCATGCATGTACAAATTAAAAACAATATGGAATTTATCATTTATTTATTAGTATTCTTGTCCTTAATTAAAAATTGGGTTTGTTTTTATTTATATTTGTTATCATTCACATTCTTAAATTTTCTATAGCATTTCCTAAAAAAGAAAATAAGAATCGCATAACTCTGAGTTTGTGTTAGTTGTGATATGACTATATATTCTTTTATTATAATACTGTTTTATGTCTTCTAGTAATGTATTATCTTTTTGCTATTTCTTTTGAAATGAGGGATAGAAAAAGACATTCAAATGTATTTTACTTCTTGTAACTTAAATTTTAAAAGCCATTCAAAAATTTTTTAAAAATTTTTCCGTATTTGCTCCTTGCACTATAATATTTCTTAGTGGACTATATATTTGGGGTTCACTCATCATAAATAATCACTCACAAGGTAAACATGTTTATTATTACACTGCTCTTAATAGCCATAACCTCTCACAGCCATGCTATTTCACTCTTACAGATCATACATGACACTTTTTTCACTGCTAGAGGTTCTGTGCGCTCATGCACAAACGAATATCCTTACTTAAATGTTTTAAATTATGATTTGATTTTTCTTAATTTAAATATTTTATCTATTCTTTTGAGATAAATGCTCCTATGAAATTATTTGGATATTACAATTTTATTTAGACATAAGTGTAATTCTTCCATTAGTTCAAACCATTAAATTATAAATTTGTAAAATATGTCGTATATATTTTATTATCTATAATTTTGTAGTATACAACTATTTTTATTTTTAAGCATTTAAATGATTTGACATGTTAATTAAGAGTTACACAAAATTGAAATGCACTTGATATTAAAAATTAATATCTGTATTTTCATGTGATTACAAATAACTTTTTAATTTCATGCTTTCATGCAGGTTTCTGAAACAATGGTAATAATTTTTTTAAATATCTAATGCATGCTTTTATGTTTATATATTCTATCACTAATTGTTTTTAAAAACTATTGAGTTGTTTTATGCTTTTTATTGAGTTTCATGAAGATTTAAACAATCAAAAGTTTAATTACTTTTCAAATAAAAAATAATAATATCAAGAGTGTCTAATATGAGTATGTCTGTTGGTATAAGGAGAAGGTAAATGGTCCTTTCTTATAGGCACTCTTGAAAGATGTCTTGTTAGTCTAGAAAATGTAAAAGAAGGTGGGGAAACTTCACAAGCAAGTAATGCATTGAAACAGATACTAAATGCTGCATATCAGGTATTTTTTTAAATTATATTTTTGGTTGATCTAACTTATTTTTTAAATTAGCTTTTAAAAAACTTTTTTTTTAACTTTTAAATTGGCAGGACTATAAAATATTAAATGTCACTTTAAAATTTATATGAAATTAATAAATAAAATATATAATTGATTTTGCCCAAAATGTTTTATTTTCTATTAAATATCATCTAATATTATTTATTTAAAGTGTTATTTTTATTATCAATTAAGTTTTTTAATAAATCAAAGTTGTCAGTTTTTAAAGTTTTCAGTTATCAAAGTTGTCAGTCTTTTTGTAATTTAAAAGAAAGGTCATGTATTAAAAAATTATCATTAAATCAATTCTAAAAATTATAAGTTAAAATTTTAAATATTACAATTTATTTTGATACGTGGCATTTATTAAAATGTGATTATTCACATTGCATACATGTATGAGGAGAAATGCAATTTTTGATTTATTTATGTATTTACATATATAATATATACATATTTATTATGTATTTACATATATAATATATACATATTTATTATGTCTTTACATATTTAATATTAAGTCATAATATTTTATTTAGGTAGAAGTAACAGTCAGAACTAGCTCTTCCTTGATTCGTGTTTTGTTTGAAAAAATGAAGCAGGTAATTTTATTGCATACAAAGTGAAATATTAAAAATTTGTTTTAAATATAGTATTAATTTTAGAATTTTTTTTTTTTTTCTGTTCCTTATACATATAGTCATTTTTGAAAAGCATTTTTCACTTTCTAATTTTTTGTAAAATATGCACTGTAGTAAATTTATCACTAAGGCAATTGAATATATATTTATCTTCTACCTCATTTTTTATTTTTTATTAAAATGAATTTCATAAATTATTTTTTATAAATTTTATCAGGTATATAAAATTTATAAAATGTAGAAATTACTTTAGTATGTTTTATTTTTTTACTAATATAAAATTTTAATATTTAGTTCATTCTGTAAATTATATAATGTATAAATTGACTAAAAATTCCTCATCTCAATTGTAATTTTTCCTATGAGTTTGTGTTAAACCAGTAAATTAATTTGAAATATTTTGTTTATAATTCAAATTAGATTTAAGATCTTTTATTCCATATTGTCATTAAAGAATTCAATTTTGATAAACTGGCTTATTGTTAAATGAGTAAGTGATTGTCTAACTTTTTAGTTTTCTTATTTTTTAAATTCAGTTATATGCTTTAAATATAATATTCAGAACATAACATTGCTTGGCTTTTAAACATCAAATCAAATCAGGGCTGCTTCTTTTATCATATTTTATGTTTTTATTATTCCATTAAAAAAATTTGTTAGTGAGTTCAAACATGTTTTTTTTGTAATTTTCATCATTCAAACATAAATTTTGATAAATAATTTCTTGGAGTGATATCAATACTTTTTACACACATAAACACACTCACACAAATTCTGAAAGATTAATCGTATGTAAAATAGAATTTTATCACAAATAATAAAGTGGTATGCTTTCCTACTTAATCATTGCTCAACTTATTACTTGGCACTTTAGCTAACTATTGCTTTGCCTCACTAATGCTTTAGTATAACAAAAAATGCATCAATGTGTTTTGGCTGCTCTAAGCCTTAAACATTAACCAAATTATTTTTCTTTAGAGAGTTACAACCCTTCACTGTGTAGGGGACATTTTTGATCAAACAGACACAAGTTCAGTTTCTCAATATTATCTCCCAGTGACTGAGTTTCCATTTTTAAAGAAAACTGCTTTTGAAAATTTCCTTTATTTGGTAAGAAACCAAGATTGAAAAACAAAAATAAAAAGTAATAAATTTGTCTAAAATTCAATAGCTTTCGTTTTCAATCTAAAAATGTTTTTCATGTAATTCTAAATTACTGAAAAATAATTTTTCGGAAATATCAGAATAAATAGAATGCCAAGTAAGTGATGACATATTTTTTTTGTGAAAAAAATTACAATACTGATTTTTTGTTTGTTTTCAGGCTTTTACTGTGTGCATTTTTTATTCGTATCAATAAAAAATTAAACAAAGGAAAAAACATTTATTTTGAAACCTTTTTATAAAATTTATATTTATTAAATTTTTGGCTTAGTTGCAATTAAATAGTATAATTCTTCATTTTTAATTCAATGAACCAAAGATATTTCTTGAATTATTTTTGGTGAAACTAAATGAAATGATTTAATGCATATATATGGAAATATTTATTTTAACAACATTTTGAATAATTAAAGACTATATAATCATTATCATTAAGTACAGTTATTTTGAATTTTAGATAAATTTTTATTAGAACTTTCAGTACATAATTCTAAATAATTGAGATTCAAAATATATTTAATTATGTTTCGTAATTAAAAAATATATCTGAATTTTATTTTTCTACAATGACTAGAAAGTATTATTTGAAAAATAATTTACTAAATATTATCGGAATATTAAATTCTTGCTTTATGAAAGTCAATTTTAAAGCTTCACTAAGTACAATATTGACATATTGTATAAATAATGAAATTCGATATTTGTTAAAAATAATTTTAAGATTCTAGACATTTAGTATGTAGAATATTCAGGATTTGTGTTTTTTTATGAGTTTCAGCATTTGTATTTGTGTACAAGTGAAATTTTTTTGAAAAATGTTATTTAAATAATTGATTTTTAAAAAATTATACTTTCTGCATTTATTTGTAGAATAATTTTAATTATTTAATCGGGCTTTCTCTTTCAGTTAGTACAAACCCTGCCTTGGAAAGCTCCACCTCTTATTGATTCTGAATGGAAAAGAAGAGTAGCTTATGATATGCTAATGAGTTTGAGTGAATCTCGACTTGCTCGATCAATTTGCTCGCAATTCAGGGAACGATTAAGGGCTTCGCATGAACAGTTTGCTGCTTCTCTTAGACATTTAGAAGCCATGCATTCAGGTCGATTAGAGCGCACTGAAGAACAACGTTTGAAGGTTAGATTCAAATATTGTATTTTGAAAAAAATCATACCAATTGTCTAAAGTGCAAGTACAAATGAATATTCGTGCATTACCCTATTTTTTAAAGATTTTTTAGGAATATCTATAATAAAATTTGTGGGTGAAATTACACAGTGTTTGTTTGTGTTTATGAGGGTTATGAGGATTGGCATCAAATTTCTCCCTGCAAAAAAATAGGGGACAACATATAAGTTTCATGTTAATAAATACATTTATGGCTGTGAAATTCTTCCACATGCTGTTCTCATTGAGGAAGATATTGTTTTGAACTTACAATAGAAAGATGTTATCTTAGTTTGAGAACTATTTATTTATTTTTTGTCACTAAATGATTTTCACGTTGAAAATAATTTTAGGGAAAAGTCTTAAAATTTAGAATTGTCAAATTTGCTTTATTTCATTTAGGATATTGGGATGCTGTAAATGCCTTAGAGACATCATTGTGTTTATTTTAATACATCTTATTGCATTTGTCATTTTATTTTTACACTTTTATTATCTTTTTTTCTGACATTAAGAGCAGATGTTTTTGATTACGAAAATAAATTTATAAATAACATTTCTTCCTTGTTTTAAGAAGTTTTATTTGTAGTTATAAATTTTATAAAGTGATTGTATTAAGAGATTCCAATTTAAAAAATCAATATCTTTGTGAAATGTACAAAGCATAAAAAATCTCAAGTATTACTCAAAATAATTTATATGGTTTATAACTTAAACCATTTTATCACTCATTTTGTATTTAAAAAAAATTTAGTTCTTATTGCTTATATTAAACCATATTTAAAGCAAAATTCATGTGTTTTGTTACTAATATATATATATATAGATATTATTTAAAGCTATGTAATAAATTCTCTAATTGCTCTATATGAAATAATTTTTTCCTATTTAGGTTCGGAAACTTCATGCACCTAAACTTGCCAAATTTGCCCTTGAAAGTACATCTCTACGTGATATAATTTTATATGGTAAATTAACAAGTTTAATTTTTTAAAAATGTAGCAAATTATAATGTTTTTTTTGTAACTATAAATATGCACAAACGTTATTAGTTTTTGCATTATTAAATAACAAAAATTAAATTCTATTTTTCTCATAAAATTGGAAAGCTATTCCTCTGATATGTTGTAAATCATAAATTTACTATATATAAACATCATTTTTGATAGGAATGCCACATATAGGACGTGAAATTGGTCGTGGTCAATATGGTGTAGTTTATGCATGTGACTCTTGGGCAGGATATTCTCCTTGTGCAATAAAATCTGTAGTTCCACCTGATGATAAACACTGGAATGATTTAGCTATGGAATTTTACTATACAAGGTAAATCTATCACTGAATTTTTCAATTAATTAAAAGTATGTTGATCGTCTAATAACCGCACATGTTCTTATATCTTTACACAAGTATTATAAGAACTATGCTTTTTAAAATACTTCAATGTCTTAATTGTATAGAAAAGTTTATTTAAAAGTAAATAATGTTTTTAAAACTGAAACAATTAAAAAAAATTATAAGAGTTTATAGTATTGGAATAATTGTTAAAATTTTTTCTTTATATTTGTTTATATTCATTTATTTTTACACTATAAATAAGAAATATTTGAATAAAAGAAGTTTTTTTGTGATTAGATATTAATAATGCATTTTTTATTTAGCCTATTTTATATTTTAATATATTTATTTTGTTGTGATTTTATTTTTGTTCATTCTTTTATTTTTAAAGTTCATTACATTCATTTGAAACTTAAAGGTCTGTTGTATAATGATTATGCAATGAAATGTCTGAACATGTTTTGTAGGAGTATCCCAGAACATGATCGTATAGTACAGATAAGAGGATCCGTAATTGATTTGACTTATGCTGGTGGAAGCACTCCTGCAGTGTTATTAGTTATGGATAGATTGCAGAGAGATTTATATTCGGCTTTGAAGATGGGATTACCCTGGAAAAGTAGATTACAGGTTATTTGCTATTTATTATTTATATGATAAAATACTCTTGCATTTTTCTATGTTATTTGATTGGTTATGCAATCCTTTTATGAATTAAATATAATTTTTTTATGTAAAGTGATATTAATGAGAAACACTTTTTTCAATATACTTACTTTCCATTATTTGTAACATTTAATTTAATGGTGTTATAGTAAAAAAAAAAAAAAAAAAAAAAACATTCCAGTTTATTTAATAGAAATTCAAACTAAATTGTAGGATAAATTAAACATGGCATTTAAAGAACTCGGCATTTGATGTTTTAAGGCTTTATTTAAGAATGGTATGTTAATTTTTAATATATTAATTCATTTAATATATTATTAATTAGATTTATTACATTCATTTAATATATTAATTATTAAATGAATGTAATATTCATTTAATATTTTAATTATTAGATTTATTACATTCATTTAATATATTATTCATTTTTATCAACCTAATAAAAATGAATGTAATAAATCTTATTTTGTTTGAATAATAATTAAGACTTAGTTTGAAGTTGTGTGCCTTAAAAAGGAAAAATATTTACTTTCTATATCTTTTTCCCTCAGAAAAGCCGATAAAATGTATATTAGGAATACTTGTCTCATTATAAAAGGAGCACTATTTTTATAAATACATTTTCCTTTATGGTTATACATTTAATTTAAATATTTAATAAAAGAATTAGTTATGAAAGTTAAAGTAGGCTTTATTTCTTTTATAATTCTTAGATTGCTCTGGATGTAGTACAAGGTATACGTTTTCTTCATGGTCAAGGTTTAGTACATCGAGATATCAAGTTGAAAAATGTTCTGGTAAGAATATTTTTTTTACTGATTACTAATCTTTTGTTTTATGTAATCATAATTTTGACCTTAAAACATTATACATAATAATAATTAGCATTTTGTTATTATAATCACTTTAATTTAAACTTTTCATTAATCACTTTTAGTAGTGAGATTAATTGGGCTATAAATTTGTATTTGTAAAAGACATTTTTATACATGAATTTAACCAGCTTATTTATAGAGTTTTTGAATAGATTCAATGAGAATACTTTTTGCCAAGCCATTCATTTTAATCATATATAAAAATATTACTAATTTGTAATATTTATAAATCATAATGGTGTTAGAGTAAAAAAAAAAAATCCACTTTATTTAATAGAAATTCAAACTAAATTGTAGGATAAATTAAACATGGCATTTAAAGAACTCAGCATTTGATGTTTTAAGGCTTTATTTAAGAATGGTATGTTAATTTTTAATATATTAATTTTTTAGTTAGACAAGCATAACAGAGCAAAAATCACTGACTTGGGTTTCTGTAAACCAGAAGCCATGATGTCTGGAAGCATTGTAGGTACACCCATCCACATGGCACCCGAGTTATTTAGTGGAAGATATGATAACAGTGTGGATGTATATGCTTTTGGAATTTTATTTTGGTATATTTGTGCAGATCATGTGAGACTTCCATATGTTTATGAGCAATGCCAGAGTAAAGACCAACTTTGGACATCAGTCAAAAAAGGCGAGTTCTTTTAAAATAAAGCGTTTTCAAATATAAGTGAAATAATTTTTGTTAAATTTTGTAATGTAAAATGTTTGAATATTTAACTTTATTTTCATTCTAAGCTATGAAAAGTTGAGGTAAATAAAGAAAAATAATTATAATTTCATTTCTTTAATTAAAAAAGCAATTTTAGTTTTTAATTGGATCTTGATTTATGAAGCTATGAAAATCATACAAATTCTTTAAAAAGAAATTTTTATTAAGAACCTGTGTGCATGACAGCTAAAAAAAAATGAGCACCAATAGCTAATGTAAAATCTTAGTTTTGAAACTATCAATGTTGCTTTAGTTTTCAAAAATGATATTTTTAATTTAATAATTATTTTTCCCAAAGAAAAAAAAATTGAGCAATAAAATATAAATTATAATTCAGTGTAATTAAATTTTAATATAATAACCTTCTATGACCTTCGTTTATACATTAATTTATCTGTTTTAAATGTTAAATTAAGTATTTGAATAATTACAATAAACAATTTGACTTAAAAATTGTTGCAGTTGGGTTAGTTTAGTTTAATTAGATTTATTATAGAATACTTTATTAAAAATTTAACTATTGCCCTTCATAATATCATAAATTTCTCAAACTATTTTTTTTTTTTTTTACAGGTGCTAGACCTGAACGTCTGCCTCAGTTTGATGAAAATTGCTGGAGTCTAATGGAAGATTGCTGGAATGGCAATCCTTCCTTAAGACCTTTATTAGGAGAAGTTGAACCTCGTCTGATGGAAATTATAGAGTATTATGAGCACAACCCCTTACCAAGTGGGTTTTCATCCATCATTAAATCTAATTCTTCTTATAGTAGACGTAATAAGCGCTATGCTAAAACTAATACTAATACTTCTCGTCGACGAACTGCTACACATCCACAAGCATGACTTTTAAGGTTACCCGACACCATTGCGTTGTCGGATGTGTGTCCTTTTTCAGAAATCTTGTCGGAAGTAACTGCTAAGCTTGATTTTATTTCTGACAAACTTGTGCCCTGCAAGAATCCTTCTTGACATAACATGCATGTTTTATAAGTGACAAATGTTTTATGACGCTTTATAAATGTTTTTATTCTTTTTTTTTTAACATTATTATCCTAGTTAGCATGGCCACTGATTGCAGAGTGGTTTGATAAGCTGATTTTCAAATTGCTGTTTGGCTTTGTTTGTTTTGTTAATTTTGCTGTATGGCTTTGGTTTCTTTTATGCATGTTTGGCTTTCTTTAAAAAAAATTTAAATATATTTTTTTCATTAAATTAACTCCATTGTAACATTAAGCTATTTTTTAATATAAATGTTTTCTCATGACAAATGTGTTATAGTTACTTTAGCTAGTGTAATGTTAAATTTAATGCTTTTTTATGACAAACAAAATTTCAAATTGTTTTATAGAATAATTTTTGAAAATTTCCTCAGTCTGAAGTAGTATTTTTTTTAAAACTGTAGAATGTTCAATTCAAATTATTGTTAAGAATTTTTTTGGGGAAAAAAGGGTACCGAAAATAAGTTACTGTAAAATATAGAGCAGTAAGTGTAACTAAATTTTAAAAAATTTCATATTAAAATAGACATATTTATCTATTTATCAAGATTTATATTTTAATAAAGTTTTAAGGTCTCATTTAAAATATTTTTATAATTAATTTGAAGTTTTCACTGAATTTGTAAAATAAGTATGTTTGCTTATGTTTTCTCCTCTGTTTGTGATTTTGTGTCTTGAAGTGATGCACAATTTAAAAAAAAAAAATCAATATATATTTTTTTTAATAGTCTTTGAAAAAATTTTGATTTGTACATATTACATTTTATATTTTTATAAAATAACTTGGATAGACTAACAATAAACACATGCACTATAAAATTTTCATATCTTGTCATATATATGTTCAAATAAAATAATTTTATGCTGTAAAAAATATTTCCCCTTCTCCACACTCATCTTAAGTTTCATATGGCAATATTTTTCTGTGTAATACATGACCACATGAATGAAATTTTACATGTTAGTCAGCAGTTTTTCTTTAAATCCTACCAAGTTTTGAATTGTGCATCACTTTTTTGTCCAAATTGTTTACTGATTTCTGTTGTCTTTCCTAATGTGTGTCCTATAGGCCGAGGTCTGAATCAGAAGGAAGTGGAACTTATGTCTTCCAGCCCTTTCATCAACTTGGAATTTACACCTGCATAAAAACTTTTTTTGCTACTTTGGAATTGTAAATCAATGTTTAATTTGTTTAGCAAGGTACCAAGTACAAATTATGTTTTGAATCTTAAAATCTATTCTAACTGTACAGTTCATATCATTTTGTGATGTATTAATTGTGATATATGTAGATTTATGTTTGCTTCATTTTATATCGAAAATCTCATTTCAGCAGTTACGAGCCTAATTTCATGCCAGTACTATATCCATGTTTAATATTGTAAATCTGTTTTGTAAAAATGTACATATGTTGTTAATTGCTCGTTTCATAGTGTGTGTCTGACTAATTTAGAGAGGTATATAATACTAAAGTTAGTTTGTTGTATATTTAAAATTTTGAAAAGTTTTTTATAACTTAAGATTTAGTCACATTTTGATTATTCTTTGGAAGATTTATTAATAAACTGTTACTATCTATATATAATATTTGTTTTATTAAATGGACTTGAAACATTTTACTGAACATTGTACAGAATATTGTTACTTTAAATATATATTTTTTGTAAAATTTTATTGATATTTGTGTTGTGCCAGTATAATGTTTATAATAAAACTTTATCTAGTGTTTACTTAATTGCCTCTGTCCTTAATAAAATATCTAAAACTTTTTTTATAACCATAATTTTATATATTTCAAATTCCTTTCTGATTTTCTTTAAAAAAAATACCAAATAACCAAGTATATAATTTCAATTAAGTTCTGGTATATTTATATTTTACCAATTTGAAATGAATTTAGTTTTGTTCTAAAGTATATGTAGATTTCAGAAATTTAATTTGCGACACAAGAAAAAAGTGGCAGACTAAATTTTTTTTTTTTATAAATTATTGATCCAAACAGGCTTGCTTACTTTAATATCTATTTGTTTAGTGCATTAAAAAAAAAAGTTTACATATTATAGAGATAAAATAAATTTTTTTTATAGGAATGTTTTGAGACCAGTAAAATTATTTTTCTACTGTATAAAATCTTAAATTTTTGTTAAACTAAAGCTGTATCATGCTTCCTGTTTCAATCTTTCATTCAAAAGTACCAGCTATGTTTCATTTGGAGACAAGTTTCACATGACAACTTTCTTGACATGAATTGATGTCTTATAGAATATAACGTGTTTTCCACCATTTGTAATGTAACAAATTTTACTCTTTAGTTAATGAACTATAAGACAAAACTCTTCAGAGTATGTCAAAAGCATTATTCAAAAGAAAAACTAATTGGTATGCTTTTTAAGTCTTAGCATTGATATCGGAATTTATAAAGATATGACCACAGTGTTACCACATAAAAATGTTTGAGTTAGGGGCCTAATGGCTAGGGATCTTGGTACCACAAGTTTCAGGTTCGAGTCCCGGTGATGTCATGGATGTTTGTAGTGGTTTAGAATCCACTTTAAACCGTAGGTCACGGTCTAATACGATCGTAGGCCGTTGAGGGAGTATTTGTTACTCGTGTCCATAGAATATCTTCAAACTACCCTGTGTAGTGCTAAATGAGTAGTGATGCAGCCCTTACTTACAGACTAAAAAGTTTAACTTTCTCTGTATTGCCAGCTATATTAGAACAACATATAAATGAGGATGTTAAATACTAAAAATCTTGGTTATCAAATCATGCTAGTAAATAGATTAAAAATAAATTTCTTCAAATTCCATTAATTGATAATTTGAGAATCAGTTTTTTAAATATAACTCACTTTTTTTATTCATTTTGCTGCAATACAATCTACTAGTTCAAATATTTTTACATATTTCTTTAATTTAGAATTTTTATAAAAAATTATACAATAAGTTTATTTGGGAGGTACCCAAGCCTGAATTTTTGGTTTTGTTGTAGAATAAGGCATATATGCTTTGTCAGTACCAGACATATTAGGTGTGTGATCCATAATCCATTTGTGATCTACTGGTTTTATGATAGTTGGAGGATCATCAGTCATATAATGTAGCCAACGATGCCTAGAAAAAGTAATGTCAGATTAAAAGGACAGTTTCATGAATTTATTTAAAAAAAATAAATTTTAATTAAGATCTAAAACTATAAACAAAATGGTGCAAAGAAAGGAATTTAATAAAACAATATGTGAATACATTTAGCAAGAAAAAAAATTCTAATATACAGGTTCAGTCCTGTTCGATTACATTTAAATATTAATATCGAAATTTGCTCCAGTTTTATTAATAAATCAAAGTCTATAAATATTATATATATAATTTATCTAAATCGAACTTAGTAATAAGTATATAAAGTATTATTTCTCCGATTTAATTTTACTTTCTTTCCTTATGGACACATAAAATATCTATCAAATTTTTAAGAATAAGTTCTTACATTTTATTCAGACATCATCCATTATTACAGCTTTCTTTCTCTTATTCCTTGATGTCTCATACATTAAAGATACATACATCCTCAGCTATTAATCTCAATGTATGGGCAAAAATAAAATTTTTGAGAATCATAAATTTAGCCATAAAATTTTCATTTGCTATACAAATATTTAATTTTAAAAGTTAAATAATTATTAACTCTATTAATTTATAGATTAAAAAGGAGAAATAAAATTTAATGTATATATATATTTTTTAAATATTCTATATGTTATCATTTTAAAAAAACATGTTACCATTCTGGTGGCACTTGGCTTCCATCGTAATCTAAATTAACTGCTTCAGTATAATCAACCCAACGATTTCGAGCTTTAAAATAAAATATGGATAATTACAAACATGCTAAATATAATTATAGAATATATCTTTTTTAAAGGTAATGCAAAAGTTAAAAAAAATGTAAGTTTACTTAATCACATTGGTTTTTTAAATATTTGATTAAATTTAATGCTTCAAAATTTTCTAAAAAATTAAAGATATCAATGAGTCGAAATTTTTTTTTTATTCATTGACTAGTGGTAGAGATACTATTATTTTAAAATGCCAAAAGGTATAGAAAAAAAAAAAAAACTTTCAAAACAAAAGTAGTATTACCATAAATCTACACATCTTAGAGAAAAACAACTCCAAAAATTATGAAACAAATTTTTATTGGCAAAATATTCTTGAAACAATGTAATCCACAATTGCTGTTTGGAAATAATTTAGTAACATAAAAAGTTTTAAACATTTGCTGTTTTCGTAATTATTATCTAAAATAACTTTCCAAATGAACTATATTTTATTTATCACAGTAAATTAATTTACGCATGGAAATTATGCTAGTTAAATTTAATGATTTCTAACAGGAAAAGATATTTTTTAAATCAACACCAACTTAATAATGCATGAATAAAGCACTCATACAAATAATAAATTAAAGTTTCATTAAATAATAAATATGCACACATGAGGTAAGTGGTATATTGTGTTACAGGAAGAATATTTTATTATTATTAACATTAAACAATAAATATAATAAAAAATGAAAATCAGATAAATTTACTTAAAAATTAAGGATACATTTTTATTTTAAGATACGTGTGTGTTAAAGAATAGGATAAAGTGATTCTTATTTGAAAAATAAAAGCAAATTGAATGTTATTAGGTACAAAATTTAGAAGAGTATTCCACTAATAAAATGGAATGTGTATAAGTGCAGAAACAGTTCAAAGATAAATAGCCAGATATGGTGGGGTGGCAAGGAAGAAATTCGTCATCAGTGTAAAGAATTAAAAACTTCAAATTTCCTGAAATATTAAGATATGTTTTCACAGTGTTATATTTGCTAATGAAAGCAGCTGTACTAAATTTGGAGCTAGTAGTTACATAATGGTATGCAGAAAATTGAAAGAATTTTAAAAACATAATTCTTCCATTCATTAAACATAGTAAGAGCAGTAATGGTGTAAGGTGTTCTAGAGTAGACGTTAGAATTTATTGATATCACTAAGGGTAAGCAAGTGTATACTTCCATCTTAATTGAAAATTTAAATCAATTAGTTGATAATTGTGGTTTATACAGATCCTCTAAGTTTTTTTTTTATGCAGATCCTCTAATTTATCAATCCTAAGCATACTATCTTGAATGCTCAATTATGGTTGCTTTGTAATTAATTGTATAGAAGTTATAAAATTCCTACTTTGATTTGAAACCAATAGAATAAATTTTTCAGAATTTGAAAATAGAATTCAGAAACGCAACATTTTTCCAAAGCAACAATTATTACAATCAAACATTTAAAGCAGTACAAGAAACCCTTATATACAGTGTCTCACAAATATATTCATATAGATGAGCTGTGTATATAAACTGTTAATATATATATATATATATATATTAAACAATATTTTAAAATTTATTACTTTGGAACAATTTTGTTTGAAGTAATTTTGTATTATTTTTTTTAAGTAGATTAATTTACAATTCAATAAAAAAAATAATAAAAATAAAAAAAAAAAACCTTGGAAATAAATATATTCAATAAAAATCTTCAGCTACTAGTAAAACCATTTTTAACACTTGATTGCATTACACACTTTTAGATTAGCTTTTAATAGTTTTGATCCAGATTAAAAATAATTTGTTGTAAATTATGATCCGATTTTATTCTCTTTTTCATGCATTACAGAATTTAGCTGTTACTTTGAGGAAATATTGTTTCTGAATTCTATTTTCAAATTCTGGTTACATATGTTCTATTTAGTTCAAATCTGATGACTGAGGAAGCATCTTGATGAATTTGATACAATTGTAAAGCTACCCAAATCAAACATTCAAGGCAGTATGTTTAAAATTATCTTGATTGACCTTTAAGTCTCTATGTTGTCTAAATTTTCGATTGATAATTTTAAATTTTTGTTAGGATGTCAATATAGATTTATGGATCCATGGTTTATCAATAAATTTGAATTCATCTATACCAGTGAATGATATGAATCCTCCATAAATAACTCTTCCTCGACATATTTGACAAATGGGATAAGTTCTGCAATCTATTTATCCAAATCATTAATCAAACACTACCTTGAAATTTACTGCATTTACTTTACTAGAAAATATAACACTCTAAAAACATATTTTCATGTTTCTGGCAGATAAAATTTAATGTTTTCAATTTTTAACAATAATAAAAAAATTTCTCTTAGCCACTCAGCCATGAAATTTTTCTGATTGAATCATTCTTTGAACTGCTTTTGAACATGTGCATATTCCATAAATCTTTAGTGATTCTGCTCTATGTTGTTGCAACCAATAATCTGAAATATGTAATTATTTTTTAAATGATGATTTGCGTCATTTTATAAGATAGTTTTGTTGACCTCACAGATATTGATTTACTAGTTGCTCTACAATTTTTCATAATGTTTTATTACATGAAAAAAAAATTCCTTAAATTTTAAATTTTACAATTTAAATAGTATAGTTATTTTTTAAATGTAAATTAATGTTTAGATTATGAATTATGAACAAAAAATGACCTGATCAAGTCATGAAGATATTCTAATTATATAAATAAATATTACATAAAAACAATTAAGATATTATATATAAACGATATTAACTAATATTTAATAAATATATATATGTTTTGTGTCAGAAAACTATTTCTTAATTACAATCGAAAACTAATGTAATAAATACCATCAACAAATTTAAAATGAGTCTAAACAAGGGATGGGCAAACTTTTTCGGTCGTGGGCCCAAAATCGAAAAAAAAAAGTTTGGCAGGCCTAGATAAATTTTTCTAAAATTTTAAAGCAATATACAAGTATTACAATTTAAATATATTAATGAGATTAATGAAATTGCGATTTTATTTTTAAAAGTTCCTTATATTAAGGTTCGAAGTGAGATGTACTGATTCTAAGGAAAGAGGCTGAATGTTCATCTGTCAGTCTACTTCTGAAATAATTCTTTATAAAGTTCATAGTTCAAAACACTTGTTCACATATATAAGATGAAGCAAACATCGCACTGATTTTCTGGGTGTGAGATATTAAATTTGGGAAACTTACTTTCGATTATGATTTGTAAAACTCTAACTTGGGCATATTTAAAAACAACTGCTTGAGATGATTGTTAAAATGCAACTCAATTAAATTCAACCTGCAAATCTGATCTCAATTCAAGAACAGAGAAAGTAAAAAGATCATCAGTCCTTTGAAAAAAAATATATAATCAAAGTAGAAAAAGAGATGGATATATAATATATAGTTCTTTTAATTTGCCTTGGACTGGCAAATTAAAATTCTATCAGCTGGCCGGATAGAACCTTCCTGCGGGCAGTAGTTTTCTCATACCTGGTCTAAACTATATGTGAAAACTGTTGCAAGATTTTTTAAGTTTAAAAATATTTTTCTTTTACTTTAACGAAATTTGAAACTCTTTTATGTATAATTATCCATAATATATTAAACAGAATGCATTGAGGTTACTTTAGTGTTAAAATCCTTTGATATTATAAATTATATTTACTTTTATAGAAATTATAACGAGAAACATACATACACATTTATGATATACTGTATACAAATCAAATGAAGAAATAAGCTAGTGTATTTAAATAGTTTGATTTAATATACATAAACCCCATATTAATATAATTGCATAGAAGAATCATATATGTATAAAAAAATTTCAATAAAACATGTTAACTTACAATAAAAATGCATCTTATTTTCATAATATTTGTTTCCAAATTTATCTGTACCTACAAGAGTTCCCATTTTTAATTCATCAGTTCTGAAAAAGATAAGTTACAAGTATTAAATTTAAGAAAACACACAGTTAAAATGACATAAAACATTAAACAATTAGAAAATTCAACATTTTGTACATACAAAAATAAATAAATAAAATAAAATAAAAGATTATTTTCTTTTTAAATAACTGCTAATGGGAGCAGCAATCACAGTGTATTCTTAACTTTAATTTCAATAAGTATTTTAGTTTCGATTTTATAAAATATTTTGACTTTAACCATATATATTCTACATAAAAGAAAATTTTCACTAATTAATAGTATAATTTGAATATTAATAAATAATTTCATTGGCATATAATAAATTAAGTAGTAATTAATAAAACTTCATTAGTCATTTTAAAATTCTTAACTTGATTTTGCAAAAAAACAAAAACAAAAAATAATAATAATAATAATAATAATAATAATAATAATAATAGTTAATTAATTAATATTATTATAATAATATTAATGAAAAACAAACAGTTATTATTAATATTATTAAATAAATAATAATAATAATATTATTATTATTTATTTAATAATAATAATATTTATTTAATTATTATAATAATAAAATTTATTAATTTATTATTATTTATTTAATAATAATAATAATAACTGTTTGTTTTTCATTTAATTCGTAAACGAAACAAATATTATATTTTATTTCTGTTTTAATTAACCCCCTTTACCAATTTTTTTTTCTTTACAAATATATTTAATTAATTTAAAATTTTATAAATTGATAAGAGAAAAAGTTTGCTTTAATTGAATAAAGATGCAGTTAAAAAAAGTAGACAAATTAACAAAATTAAAAACTTTTTTATTACCGATATATTGTTTGAAGAGACTTCAACACGCCTCCATTATGTTTCACAATTTCGAAAGCTCGCCTTATTTTATCTAGACCAAGATATTTGGCCATTTTTATCAAATATTTATAATTTCACAGTAATAACAAATTCGACCTACAGAAATCGGGAACTATGTTTATTTACTTTTTTAAGGTCCTGTAGATTGTACTATATATAGAGTACAAACTCTATGGAGCTAAATATATTTCGAATTGAATAGTTACTTTCTTCTTCACAGGTGTCACTGTCTCAGTTCAATAGCAGAAAATATGACGTCATAATTCATATATTGGATAATGCTCATATATTCATATATTGGATTTGAAAGATACTTACGGAAACTAAATACTTGATACTTAGGAGCAGGTTGCTGAGAATCAAGTGTGATGAGTATTTATGCGGGAGTTTCTAGTATGATGGAGAGAACTGATTGCCCGAGTTTCCAGAGTCAAATCGCCATGGATCCTACTGCTGATTTGGATTCTGCTGCTTGCAATTCGCGTAAGCTCTTACAAGATCTGGCTACTTTCAAGAAAAACTTTCCATCCATGCAGCATGTTTTTTCTACGGGGAACGGTCCTCTTCAGGACCATTTGGAAGTACCCAGTTCCAGCGCTGCAGCTGAAGCTATGTTAACGGAACAACCTCCTATGCTCTCTGATGCCGATCACTGCACCAACATCACTGCGGCTCGCGCCCAATTTAAAGACAAGGAGAAGGCTGTGGACTTGATCCGACAAATTCTTCAGAACCAAAACATCCTGATTGACGGAGGAGTCATTCAGCGGACTGCCCTTAAATCCACCATGGACGGACTAAAAACAGCGGAAGCTGCACTTGCAGAGGCAACCAAACGGGTAAGTGAGCTTGGATTATGTCCACTTACTAACTGCGCTAGGCACAGTAATGCGCATGTAAAGTTAAGCTCCAAGAGCAAGACTAATCCTAAAACTAAAAAGCCTAAAAGACCCGCTGCGGCTGCTCCTAGGGACGGCTTTCTTAAACCGCCTAAAAGGCATACTGCTCGCATTAGTGTTGAAACTAATATCACTAATCCCATTGCTACTGCTAATAATTTTGATCAACTATCTGATGATGATATTGAAGCCGACAATCCTGCTGACATGCCTGTAGCTGCCGAGCCAAAACTGCCGCCCATTATGGTGCGGTTCACTGACGCACTTAAAGTGCACGTTGCTGAAATCAGCACTCTGCATAAGGACGATGTTCTTATTAAGCTTGCCGGTGAGCAGCTTAAGATTTTCCCGGCCAACACGGATGTTCATCGTGCTGTCACTCGATATCTTACGGAGAAGCAGCTTGAATTTTTTGTAATAACTCCAAAAAATCAACGCCCGCTGAAAGCGGTGCTTAAAGGACTGCACGTTAGCTACTCCTCTGAAGAAATAGCGGAAGGACTTTCTCAACTTGGTCTCAAGATAGACCAAGTCAGACAGTTAACCAACTTGAAGACTAAGGCCCCCATCCCGGTGTGGCAACTCACGTATCGAAAGGCCCCGGAGAACGTCAAGCTCTTCGAAGTCACCCGGCTACTCCACTACTCGGTCCGAGTAGAGAAGTTTAATCGCCGACCAGGAGCCTCACAGTGCTTCTCTTGCAATCTCTTTCATCATTCATCCAAGAATTGCAACTATAAGAAGAGGTGTTTAAAATGCGGAGGTGAGCATCACCTGAAAGACTGTCACATAAAAGAGAGGATTGAAAACCCCACCTGTATCAACTGCCACCAGATGGGGCACCTTGCCGCTTGGAGAGGTTGCCCGATGTTTCCGAAGCCCCGCTTACCACCCAATCAGGGCCATGCGCCAGCAAGACCCGCCTTCACCAGCCGGCAAGTCTCGGAGGGCGTATCCTACGCAAGTTTCTTGCAAGGTACACCCAAGATCTCTCGCGCTACGCCGTTGGTCTCAAACCATCTGCCTCAAAATACCAGCACTAACACTACTAATCTAACTGCTGACTCTGCCACTAAGGCAATGTATGTTTTAAATGAAATAGTTAATCTCTTTAACACGTTTGGAGGGCTTGACAATATTTACTCGCAATTTAAACATGCTACTAATCCCTTTGAAAAAATGCAGCTTCTTTTTAAATTCATTAAGTAATTGCGCTTGTTGCTTCTTATTTAATTATTTTTTAATTGCGCCTTTCTTTTATTTACTCTGCGATTTGTTTTTACTCTTTTCTTTTTTGTACTAACAATGGACATAATCATGCTCACTGCTTTTGTTTGTATTCATGTTTTTTGTTTCCAAAGAACTTTATTCCTCAAGATTAGGAGTCTTAAGGCCATACACGGCCAAGGTACTCTGTGCGTTGAATGATGATGATTGGATTTTCTTGCACTAATATTGGATAGCCCTTTTTTGGAAATAATGACTGTGGTTTAATGCTTTTAACATGCTTAGTTGAGATTTTTTTTAAATAAAAAATAAAAAAATTCATTGTTAATAGGAATTTTCTTTTATTGTAAATTGTTGTCTTAAATCTTATAACCTAATTGTGTAACTCATGATCCATCTTGAGAATTTGAAATTTCCATGGATAATAAAGAAATTATTTGAAAGAATGAATTCTATTAGAAAGTGAAGATACACATTATGGACATTTTTGCTGCTCAATATGAACCACTGTAATTAAGGGGATGAAAACAAATTATTAAAAGTGTTTAAAGAACAACCAATGCTGATCACGATTTCCAAATCAGATGCTAGAATATCTTATGTAGCTACAGGATTAATTTTATTTACGAAATTCTACGTAACTATTTCTTTATTTCAACTTATTTACAAAAAAAAATTTATTCATAAGCAGGCAAAGATTTTTGTGGCTCCATTTGACGAACATACAGTCATGGAAGTCCATTAGGAGATTAGAGGTTTTTAGAGAGACAAAATCAGTCTGAGATCACCAGATAATTGAATGCAAGACTTTCTGTGGATCAAGAAATTTATAAAAATTTAAAAACACAAATTAAGCATCCAGAAAATTCAACTAAGGATGTGCAAGAGGTAGGCAGGGGCCGATGGTATATACATTTGTAATTAGACACATAGGGAATCAGAACCTTAATCCTAAAAAATCTCTCCTTGCAGATAAAAAAAAAATCCTTCTAAAATATCTCTGTTTCTGCTCATCCCGGAAGGATGTCAAGGTTTACTAGGCATGAAGGCTTTGTGAAGGCAGTTTATATGTGAAATGATTTATCATATTAATGCTATTCACCTTACGTAGCAGGAGAAAATATTTAAAATGTACAGATCAACATTCTTATTGATTTGCAGCTTTTTATTTAAATAACAGTATAAACAAAGTATAGTAGTAAGTAAAAAAATTTAAAAATTATATGAATGCGAAAATATCAATAAAAAACACTCGATTAAAACCTCAGAAAAATCACGAGAACATATATAATTTTCAATAGTCATGAAGGCTTTGAGCTTGTTGAAAGAGGGAATTTTGGGATTTGATGGAACTATTTTCAGTGTTCAAAGCGATGTATAAAGCATAAATTAGAATAAAATCCATTGCGTTGCTAAACTTGAAATTTTGCCACTGGATTCATGATACCGTGTTTTACTGTGATCAGACGTCTTTACAAACGATAGTTGAGACAATGGAAATCTGCACGACGCATCATATTGATGGATATCGTAATGAGGGTAACTTTTTTCGATTGCAAAAAACACATATATTAGGCATCTCTGTTAGGATTGAATGCTCTTTATAATTAGTAATGAAATGACTTATAGTAGTACATTTGTATGCTGGAAAGATGCTGTGAGTAGTAATCCCATCTTCAATGGAGCGGAAGGCAGAGATGGAGTCCTTGCTTCGAGATTATTAGCAGACATTTGATTTGAAATCGTATCATTATCAATATACTTTCACAACTGAAGACCAGTTTTGGGACAGTTGTATAATAGTTGATCTTTATTGTAGGCTATTACCATGCATTTCTTTTCAAGAAAAAGACACATTAGATTTTATTCATGGATTATACGTCCTATCATGCATTGCTGTGATAGTGTCATAAGAAAATGAAAGATATTTTGGATCAGGGATGGAATAGTCTTTACGTATAGACTTATTATATTTAATACATGTTGTTGGAATTTTTATGCTCTAGTTCGCGCCAAGCAGCGTCACGTGGTAGTTTT
The DNA here is from genome assembly GCA_021605075.1 of Caerostris darwini. Lineage (NCBI taxonomy): Eukaryota > Metazoa > Arthropoda > Arachnida > Araneae > Araneidae > Caerostris > Caerostris darwini. The sequence goes on from BPLQ01008260.1 coordinate 563,933, forward strand.
AGGGAAATCGTTTGGAATCGATTCAGAATTGCGCTGTTGACGTGGAAACAAGCTGTTGGTTGCTGTGAAAACGTCTTATTCAAAAAGGGAACATTCTTCTTCCAGTTGAGCTTTTGCCTTTGAACTGTTACCATCAACCCTGTATATCTTTGTAAATATTGCTTGTAAATAAATGAAGATTCCATAAATGTTTGTATGGATTGATCAATACTTCTCGAACCACTAGAAAGCTGCGGCTAACCAGAAAAATTGAACCACTGATAGAAAGAAAAACGATAGTCGTAGTGACACATGTTTGTTATTCTAGGCAGACAACTTGCTAGGCAGAAACTATCCATCAATTGAAGAATGCCCTGACAGAGGATTGAGAAAGATACCATAAGAGATAGAAAATATCTTTCACAGTATGAAAAAAATGGTGCTGATTCCGCAACACAATCAGGATTGATCATGTCTTTTATTGAAGATGTTATTTTTGTGTCTTACCTTTCAGAAACCAAATTTTTGCTGTTGTCGCCAGTTTCTGGTCTGCAAATTCTTTCATTAAAGAAAATTTTCTCTTAGGATTAGAAACCAAGGTCTGAAATGTCGTGCGAGGCGATTTCTTAGCATCTGAAGACCACTGCTGGACAACTTTAGTATTAACACTTATTTCATTCTCAAGTTTTTTAAAAGAGTAAATTTATATAAAATATAAGCTAACATATTTCTATCATGTACTAAAATATTCCTTTGTAGAAAAATAAAAAAAATTCTCAAGAGAAAAATATTTAATCATAGAATTTTTGGATTTCTTCTGACTTTCATAAAAAAGTAATAGAATTTTACTTTAAATTTCATAAAATAATTTATATTTCATCTGAAGTTAAGCTAAGTATAGTATTATTAAGTATCTATCATATTTAATATAAAACCAAATATTTTTCAGATTAACTAAGAAGGAATGAAAGTGTAAGGAACAGCATTTCATTGGTAAATTGTAAGCCGCTGATGATTCATTCATGATTAATGATTTATTTAATGTATTTCTCGTTCTCTTGTTTCTCGTTCAACATTGAGAATTTTTTTTTCGAAGAGTAGCTTTCAACAAATTGAAAGCTGAAGGGCTCTGAATAGCTTAAAATTTGTTAAAATATGCCTTATCAATTTAGAAGAAAACTGTTTTTAAAAATATAGCTTGATTATAGATTTTTTTTTCAATTTTTGTTTTCAAATTGCATTTAAAAAATATTCCGATAACAATGATTCTAGATATCTAGCTTATTTAAAAATGATAATAACACAATTGGATCAAAAACAACCCATGCCTTTTTTAACGACACACTGGAACACCCATTCAACATTCAACCTCATTCTCTATAAGGATAATGCGGTACGAGAAAATCTTTTGGTTATATATAGGAGAAAAACCATAGAAAATGGAAGAGCACAACAGAGAAAACTAAAACGGAATAGTGTTTAGAAGAACAAACAGGCTTTACAAAAAAAGTTATAAAACGATATAAAAATTAGTTAGGTTAGTTAAATTAAAGCTACTTAAATTTTTTAAAGTCAACGACATAAAAAAAAGTTGAGATAAAAAAACAACAACTTTTGATTCAAAATTCATTAGTGCACATTAGCTGCAGCAACGAATCTGAAAAACATTAAATTTATACACGTATCAATAAGAACAAATACTGCGAAAGATAAAAAAAAGAAAAGGAAAACATATACAAATACGGAATGAGAAACGGGATATCAGAAAATCTACAAAAGCACATGAATAATGCAGTTATAGTATTCTGAAAACTTTTTAAAAGAACAAGTACCACAAGAATAATATAATCTATATTATTTCTGCCAACCAGATGACTTGACCCAATTTAAAGTATATCTAGCGTCGTACTCTGATAATATGGAAGAACAGATTTTCATTCTGCATAGAACTTGTAAGAAATATATACATGTAAGATTTTATTACAATAGATAATTAGCTAAAGTGATCGGCACCAGGATGCTCACTAGACTTGATCGTTTTACAATCGCATCATAAACTCCCAATAAAATATAATGCCTCTAGAAAATCTACTACCAGGCGCCTGCTACATGGTTGGCGATCTACGTCTACCGACGTAGATCTATTGAATGGAACTTTCGACAACAGCAGGTATATGAATACTCTCTGAAACTAAAGGCTCATGCCCACTGAGGCGAGAAGATGTAAGCGAAAAAATTTGACCAATCACTAGCCTCACCACGTTCACCTGAAACCGGTTTGAAATGCACCGCGCCGAGTTGACCAACTTTCAACTCGAAACGGGACTTCACTAGGCGTAATGCTATTTCTGACGTTTCGCTGTGAAGGGAGTTAATTAAAACAGAAATAAAATATAATATTTGTTTCGTTTAAGAATTAAATGAAAAATAAACAGTTATTATTATTATTAAATAAATAATAATAAATTAATAAATTTTCTCGCTTGCCTCTTGAATCTTCACGTCTCTCGCCTCGGTGGGAACGAGCCTTAAGAGGTAGGAGAACTTTATTTGAACTTGTGCAGAACTTGAGAAGAACAGTGAGGAACCAGAACTGGGATAGAACTGTCAGGCAGGAAACGTTGTTAGTTTTAGATAGTCTTATGAAAGTAATTATACTGTTAAATGATATTCTCTGTTAATTTAAATACTGTGCTTAAAAGGTAATGCAAAACGAACAGCTTGTTTTTTTCTTTAAATTATCCTAGACACCATCAATATTTTACATCCCTACATCCCTGGCTCTGTAATTGTCCGTTATAAACTTGTAAACTTTAATGTAAGGCTTTCTTACTTCTAAACACTAATATGCACACACATACACGCACACTCATATATATATATATATATATATATATATATATATATATATATATTCTTTGTTATAGTTTAACTTAAAATATAAAATATCTATTGTTTTATTTAATACAACAGAAATCTACATTAAATGTCTAAAATTCAGTTGCATTTAGCCTGAAATATATAAGAATATAGAACTATTTTAGACTTTGATAGACCAATTTTAGAAGTACAAACAATCATTGACTAATTTGAAAATTGTTTAAGAAAAAGGGCAAATTCTAATTAGTGACATTTTTTAAACTGTTAACTCACAGTATCTATTTCGTATTATTTTCATGAAGTGCATTTCCTGATTTGAAATGAATGAAAGCAAGGTTATTAATACTTTCTGTTCCAATTAGAAGGGAATTTTCTTATATAATTTTTCAAGAAAATATAAAAAAAATTATTTTTTTTTTACCTTGAATAAATCTATTTACATGTTGATTAAGTTTTCCTGTTTTAAAAAATTTGTTTAAATTTTACTGAATTTTATACTGTTAATAACACGAATAAAAAATGTTAAAATCAACTACTGTAATTGTATTATTTAGCTCAACAAAAACATTTTGCTATGAATATTGTTTTTGTTTCACATTGGACTCTGATAATCGGCTGAATCTTAAATTCACTATCAAATTCCAGAATAAAAGAAAATTTTTATAAATTTATAAGTTGCATAGTTAAAGATAGATGTATGCAGCGGTTTTACAAACTAGCTGTGGGACTTTTATCATGATACATATTAAAAAACCCTTTAGGAATAAGTTAAGCAAAAAAAGCTGCGCCTAATTGATGATTCATGAAAATTAATTATAAAAATTTATAAAAGCAGTATAAATTTTGCAAATTTTTAGTATGTTTTATAAAATTAATAAATTATTAGTCACGAAGGATATTTTTTG